>OZ010613.1:23018027-23093827 GCA_963932145.1 Acanthosepion lycidas
ATATTGTCGGGTACACCTCTTCGAAAGGATTTTTTTTTTTCATAATGTTTTGATAGTCACTTCTTCTAGGGAGAAACAAAAAATGTGGTCTGGCAAATTGTTTTCTGCCTCTTTCTGAATGAAGAAAGTCCCCTACATATATCGTATATACCCCAGTATCATGCGATCTTTGAAGAACTCATTTTTAAGTTAATATGACTAGAGTAAATGTGTATATACCATCATCAACAGCGTACCCAGGGCCAGCAGTACTTACACTTATTTTATCTGTTGCGAACCCCTTAAAATTAGCTTAAAAATGAGGTCTTCAAAAGTCGCGTGATACCCGAGTATATAGGTTATATATTTACTTCTCACGGAGAGAAATAAAAAGTTAGAGGTGGCTGACAGTGTTCCGCCCCTCTTCCACTGGAGAAGGTCCTTGCATATTTTACTGTTATTTACTTAGCACAAACATCAATAGAAAATATCGATTGGTAAACTGTTCTTCTTCAAAGGATTTCCCAATTTTTTTTTTTTTTTCTCTGGGCCACAATTTCGGAATTAAATTTTGCTCGCGCTTCAACAAATGTTATGATAAAATGTACATTTAAAAAATAAAAAATACATAGGGAGGGATAAAGGGAGATAACTGCGGATTCGATGCCAAAACATTATTATTGACAAATTTAACCTGAAAAATTGAAAACCCCAGTTACTATATGCTTCATACTTGATATAATGCAAACAAATTGTCACAATGATAAATTCGGTCAATAATTATTTATAACTGTTTATACTGGGACTTATGCATGCAATTAACATTGATAACTCTCCCCTCCAATTTGCAAACCCTAGTTACTATATTAATACTTAATAATAATGCAAAATATCACAATGATAAATTCTGTCAATAATTAATTATAACTGTTTATTCTGGGACTTATGCATGCAATTACAAGTAATCCATAATATTTTAAATTTTGAAATCATATTTATTTTTTTGGCATAGGATTTTTTTAAAACTGTTTCTAATTCTTTGATTGTTTTTCAATCATTCCGCCTCACCTGCTACCCTCTTTCACTGCACCTATACAGCGGACCGCACTGTTTAGGAATCACTGTATTGGAGTCTTGGTTGCTTAATTGTATATCCTTCGATCAAGCGGAAATACAAAAGTACATGGTGGTAGATTGTGTTCCACCCTTCTTCGACTTATTGTTATTTACTTTTTGCAGGGTGAAATGCAAAATGATGAGAGGAGGGTTGTGATCTTCGGAAAGAGGATCCCCCCCAGCCTCCCCGTTTGAAAATCAGCTTTGCAAAATCCTGGACTTTTAGATGGCCGCGAAAGCGAGCCTTGCCGACGGTCGGATATACGTAACTACTTGAACCATTATATCATCCAGGTATATTTTTTTTAATCATTTCATTTGAAACAAGGTAATAAAGCCACTAAGACGCGGACAATATGAGAAAAGAGAAACATTATTAAGAAGAAAAGAAATAAAAGAACCGAAATAAAGTATACAAAAGATAACGATTGGAAAAGCAAATGGAAAGCAAGAATCACGAAGAGATTTCCACGAGCGAGAAGTGCGAAAGAAGAAACTTTTAGCATAGAACTTACGGTTACATCTAGCCATTTCAACTGTAAAATGAGGAGACCTTGCCGCCAATCTATAAGGCCGTGGATGTAATACCGTGAGAGAGAAGAAACTGTTAGCATAGAACTTACGGTTACATCTAGCCATTTCAACTGTAAAATGATGAGACCTTGCCGCCAATCAATAAGGCTGTGGATGTAATAACGTGGGAGAGAAGAAACTGTTAGCATAGAACTTACGGTTACATCTAGCCATTTCAACTGTAAAATGATGAGACCTTGCCGCCAATCAATAAGGCTGTGGATGTAATGACGTGGGAGAGAAGAAACTGTTAGCATAGAACTTACGGTTACATCTAGCCATTTCAACTGTAAAATGATGACACCTTGCCGCCAATCTATAAGGCCGTGGATGTAATACTGTGAGAGAGAAGAAAATGTTAGCATAGAACTTACAGTTACATCTAGCCATTTCAACTGTAAAATGATGACACCTTGCCGCCAATCTATAAGGCCGTGGATGTAATACCGTGAGAGAGAAGAAACTGTTAGCATAGAATTTACGGTTACATCTAGCCATTTCAACTGTAAAATGAGGAGATCTTGCCGCCAATCTATAAGGCCGTGGATGTAATACTGTGAGAGAGAAGAAACTGTTAGCATAGAACTTACAGTTACATCTAGCCATTTCAACTGTAAAATGATGACACCTTGCCGCCAATCTATAAGGCCGTGGATGTAATACCGTGAGAGAGAGGAAACTGTTAGCATAGAACTTACGGTTACATCTAGCCATTTCAACTGTAAAATGATGAGACCTTGCTGACAATCTATAAGGCCGTGGATGTAATACCATGAGAGAGAAGAAACTGTTAGCATAGAACTTACGGTTACATCTAGCCATTTCAACTGTAAAATGATGAGACCTTGCTGACAATCTATAAGGCCGTGGATGTAATACCGTGAGAGAGAAGAAACTGTTAGCATAGAACTTACGGTTACATCTAGCCATTTCAACTGTAAAATGAGGAGATCTTGCCGCCAATCTATAAGGCCGTGGATGTAATACTGTGAGAGAGAAGAAAATGTTAGCATAGAACTTATGGTTGCATCTAGCCATTTCAACTGTAAAATGATGAGACCTTGCCGCCAATCTATAAGGCCGTGGATGTAATACTGTGAGAGAGAAGAAAATGTTAGCATAGAACTTACAGTTACATCTAGCCATTTCAACTGTAAAATGATGAGACCTTGCCGCCAATCTATAAGGCCGTGGATGTAATACCATGAGAGAGAAGAAACTGTTAGCATAGAACTTACGGTTACATCTAGCCATTTCAACTGTAAAATGATGAGACCTTGCTGACAATCTATAAGGCCGTGGATGTAATACCGTGAGAGAGAAGAAACTGTTAGCATAGAACTTACGGTTACATCTAACCATTTCAACTGTAAAATGAGGAGATCTTGCCGCCAATCTATAAGGCCGTAGATGTAATAACGTGAGAGAGAAGAAACTGTTAGCATAGAACTTACAGTTACATCTAGCCATTTCAACTGTAAAATGATGACACCTTGCCGCCAATCTATAAGGCCGTGGATGTAATACCGTGAGAGAGAAGAAACTGTTAGCATAGAATTTACGGTTACATCTAGCCATTTCAACTGTAAAATGAGGAGATCTTGCCGCCAATCTATAAGGCCGTGGATGTAATACTGTGAGAGAGAAGAAACTGTTAGCATAGAACTTACAGTTACATCTAGCCATTTCAACTGTAAAATGATGACACCTTGCCGCCAATCTATAAGGCCGTGGATGTAATACCGTGAGAGAGAGGAAACTGTTAGCATAGAACTTACGGTTACATCTAGCCATTCCAACTGTAAAATGATGACACCTTGCCGCCAATCTATAAGGCCGTGGATGTAATACCGTGAGAGAGAGGAAACTGTTAGCATAGAACTTACGGTTACATCTAGCCATTTCAACTGTAAAATGATGAGACCTTGCCGCCAATCTATAAGGCCGTGGATGTAATACCGTGAGAGAGAAGAAACTGTTAACATAGAACTTATGGTAGCATCTAGCCATTTCATCTGTAAAATGATGACACCTTGCCGCCAATCTATAAGGCCGTGGATGTAATACCGTGAGAGAGAGGAAACTGTTAGCATAGAACTTACGGTTACATCTAGCCATTTCAACTGTAAAATGATGAGACCTTGCCGCCAATTTAGTACCTCGCTTAAGTCAAGGTACCTAAGAGGAAAGCAATATTTATTATGAATAATACAAAAATGTGGCATAAGGCTAAAAGTGGGGGATAGGGGAAAACTAGTCTTCAGTCTGTCTTATATTAAACTTAGATAGCCATGATTACTGACCCAAACATATCACAGTATCCTTACACCAAAACAACACTTACTAATCTTACTACAGTCACCATAATACCACAGAGTCTCTATGTATTCCTAAATAGTTCCCGTTTTTACAGTTTGTTTGTAGATGGGTAGTGGAATGAAAATAACATTTAAAAACGAAATCATAATGAATATTTACAATGATTATATTAGGTTGGTGCAAAAATAATGACGTAATAATGTCGTTTTTTGACGTTAAAAAATACGTCAAAAAACGACATTATTACGTGATTATTTTTGCACCAACTTAATAATAAAGAAAGAGGAAAACTCCTCAAAACAATTAGCATGAATATATATATATATATATATATATATATATATATATATATATATATGGAAACGTCACAGGGAAGCTACGTTACGGCGATGGGAAGGTGACTGAAGCCGAAATGCTAGGTCGGGACCAATGACATTGCAGAATCTTCATTGTAGTCCATCAGGTATTTCTAAATGCATAGCATAAGTACCAGACCAGATGTTACAGTAATATTCAATGCATGGACGAATAGCAGACTTATCAGTGTGTGTGATAGATTCTTGGAATATTTACTTATTTATTGAAACTTCAGAATGGGTTCCTCATCGAGAAATGAATCCATGTCCAAGTGTTTGTTTGCTATAATCGTAGATCTTGGCGAATTCGGAATATAAGGAATGAATTTCAAGAAACGTGCCAGTAAATTCTGCGATCTATCCAAATTATGAATGTACTTAACTGCCAAATTCTTTAACTGTTATTAACAGAGCTTAAAATCTGGAAGAATATATCAGCAGATAACAGATAAAATTGCAAACACTTGTTAAGGTAGATTTAATTAGTTTCATATAGGCGCATATACTTACAATTATACATGCGTTTGCGAAACTGATAGTTGGAGGGGGGAGTGAAAAGATATGAATAAAACGAAGAGAGAATAAGAGAGAGAGAGAGAGTTGATCGTGTAATTCTGCTGTAAAAGGGGATTATTAGCTCTGTAAGAGAGTGAAAGTGGGGGGAGGGGGTAAGGTGATTTTCTCAGTGTAGCTTAGATGCAGGTCAAGGCAAAAAGATTGGGGCACCCAGCGAAGATCGAACTCCCTGTTCAGTCGCAATTGTTCTTGCAAAATAAGCTTGCTAACCATTACTCCACGTAGAGGTGTCCTGATGTTCCAAGCATAACTTAGATGTGGCACAAGGCAGAAAGATTCGGACACCCAGCAAGGATCAAACTACTCAGTCGTAATTATATATATATATATATATATATATATATGGAGAGAGAGAGAGAGAGACCATTATTACTTGTGCTTCCCCGCGTTTGAGAAGAAGAGGGGAAGACTAGATTTTTAATCATAGACTTCTGTACGAGAGAGAGAGAGAGAGAGGGAGAGAGAGAGAGATTCAGTGAGTATGCGAGCTACAGAAAATCTATTATTACTAGTGTCAGAAAAAGAGACAGAGAGAGAGAGAGAGAGATTTATATTGATTGCGTGGACATGATAGAAATAAAATGTTATTAGTTGTTTACCAGAGAAAGAATATTATTACGCTTGTGTGTGTGCGAGAGAGATTGTTATTGGGTAAGAGAAAAAGAACATTATTATTGATAGTGCAAGTGTAGTGAGTGACAAATAATACTCACCCACTTTATCCACTCCCTTCATCCGCTCTGTTCAAATTCGGAAGGAAGAAAACGGAAATAAATTCGTGAGCTTCTGTGAAACTGATTTTGCACCAATGAAAAACTTGTCTTCACAAAAATTAGCCGTTGAGCCAGGAAGAAGAAAGTACTAAGCCTATGCGAAATTATTTTTTGATATAAAATGATGAGAAAAATTAAACTAGTAAGAGTGTCTAAAAACATATGAAAGGTTTTGTTTCAGTTCCTCACGACCAGCGTTAAATTTCTCGCCAGTGTAACGTTATTCGCCAATTAGGTTAACATCTTCAAATAATTTTCGCGAGCCTACTGGAAACTTTCTTTGGACCAATGATAAGCTTGTTTCACAGAAATTGATCCGTGAGCTGAAAAGGAGGAGGATATAAATTCGCGATCCTATGTGAAATTGTTTTGGGGCTAATGAAAACCTTGTCTTCACAGAAATTAGCTGTTGAGCCAAGAAGAACGTAGTCACCCTATGCGAAATTATTTTTTTTTTAAAACGAGAGAAAAGTAATAAGAGATAATTGCGAGTGTAAAATTAATCGCCAATTATATTAACTGCCTTTAATGAAGACCCACGGTATTTCAATAAATTTTCTCTCAACTATTCAAGAAATCTAAATATTTCAAACTATCCCTCTTCGTCTACTTTTGGATCTATGCAATATCCCTTCTATGAGAAAAAAAAAAACTAACATTTTTTTTTAATATTGTTTAAGATCATTTAGACTGTTGTATGAACATTCCATCATTATTTACATTTCTGAGATGAGGCATTAAGTACACTATTTTCATTATTCGGACTATGGTCCTCATCTTTGTCGCCATATTTATCACAACGTTTCGGTGGTTGGAATGTCGAACTGAACCCTTTATTTCGCTCACTGGGGTAGACTGTTCTAGTTCCACGCGTCATGTTTAATGGATGTCAGTTATCTCCTGTTAATTCTCTTCTCCAAGTTCTGCACTGCCTTAACCGGGTATTGAACTCACACTCTTTGGGTCTGTCACCGGATCTAACCAACGCCTTTATCCACTGTGCCATGTGTTCAAGGCGTTGGTTAGATCCAGTGACAGACCCAAAAAGTGTGAGTTCAATACCTGGAGAATAAATATGATAAATATGGTGACAAAGATGAGGACAATAGTCCGAATAATGAAAATAGTGTACATAATACCTCATCTCAGAAATATAGACAGATACTGAAGGGCCGAATCGTTGTAATAAATATGGCAACAAAGGTGAGGACAATAGTCTGAATAATGTAAATAGTGTACATAATACCTCATCTCAGAAATATAGACAGATACTGAAGGGCCGAAACGTTGTAATAAATATGGCGACAAAGATGAGAACAATAGTCTGAATAATGTAAATAGTGTACATAATACCTCATCTCAGAAATATAGACAGATACTGAAGGGCCGAAACGTTGTAATAAATATGGCAACAAAGGTGAGGACAATAGTCTGAATAATGTAAATAGTGTACATAATACCTCATCTCAGAAATATAGACAGATACTGAAGGGCCGAAACGTTGTAATAAATATGGCTACAAAGATGAGGACAATAGTCCGAATAATGTAAATAGTGTACATAATACCTCATCTCAGAAATATAGACAGATACTGAAGGGCCGAAACGTTGTAATAAATATGGCGACAAAGATGAGAACAATAGTCTGAATAATGTAAATAGTGTACATAATACCTCATCTCAGAAATATAGACAGATACTGAAGGGCCGAATCGTTGTAATAAATATGGCAACAAAGGTGAGGACAATAGTCTGAATAATGTAAATAGTGTACATAATACCTCATCTCAGAAATATAGACAGATACTGAAGGGCCGAAACGTTGTAATAAATATGGCGACAAAGATGAGAACAATAGTCTGAATAATGTAAATAGTGTACATAATACCTCATCTCAGAAATATAGACAGATACTGAAGGGCCGAATCGTTGTAATAAATATGGCAACAAAGGTGAGGACAATAGTCTGAATAATGTAAATAGTGTACATAATACCTCATCTCAGAAATATAGACAGATACTGAAGGGCCGAAACGTTGTAATAAATATGGCTACAAAGATGAGAACAATAGTCTGAATAATGTAAATAGTGTACATAATACCTCATCTCAGAAATATAGACAGATACTGAAGGGCCGAAACGTTGTAATAAATATGGCAACAAAGGTGAGGACAATAGTCTGAATAATGTAAATAGTGTACATAATACCTCATCTCAGAAATATAGACAGATACTGAAGGGCCGAAACGTTGTAATAAATATGGCTACAAAGATGAGGACAATAGTCCGAATAATGTAAATAGTGTACATAATACCTCATCTCAGAAATATAGACAGATACTGAAGGGCCGAATCGTTGTAATAAATATGGCAACAAAGGTGAGGACAATAGTCTGAATAATGTAAATAGTGTACATAATACCTCATCTCAGAAATATAGACAGATACTGAAGGGCCGAAACGTTGTAATAAATATGGCGACAAAGATGAGAACAATAGTCTGAATAATGTAAATAGTGTACATAATACCTCATCTCAGAAATATAGACAGATACTGAAGGGCCGAAACGTTGTAATAAATATGGCAACAAATATGAGGACAATAGTCCGAATAATGTAAATAGTGTACATAATATCTCATCTCAGAAATATAGACAGATACTGAAGGGCCGAAACGTTGTAATAAATATGGCAACAAATATGAGGACAATAGTCCGAATAATGTAAATAGTGTACATAATATCCCATCTCAGAAATATAGACAGATACTGAAGGGCCGAAACGTTGTAATAAATATGGCGACAAAGATGAGGACAATAGTCTGAATAATGTAAATAGTGTACATAATACCTCATCTCAGGACTATAGACAGATACTGAAGGGCCGAAACGTTGTAATAAATATGGCGACAAAGATGAGGACAATAGTCTGAATAATGTAAATAGTGTACATAATACCTCATCTCAGAAATATAGACAGATACTGAAGGGCCGAAACGTTGTAATAAATATGGAAACAAATATGAGGACAATAGTCCGAATAATGTAAATAGTGTACATAATATCTCATCTCAGAAATATAGACAGATACTGAAGGGCCGAAACGTTGTAATAAATATGGTAACAAAGATGAGGACAATAGTCCGAATAATGTAAATAGTGTACATAATACCTCATCTCAGAAATATAGACAGATACTGAAGGGCCGAAACGTTGTAATAAATATGGTAACAAAGATGAGGACAATAGTCCGAATAATGTAAATAGTGTACATAATACCTCATCTCAGAAATATAGACATATACTGAAGGGCCGAAACGTTGTAATAAATATGGCAACAAAGATGAGGACAATAGTCCGAATAATGTAAATAGTGTACATAATACCTCATCTCAGAAATATAGACAGATACTGAAGGGCCGAAACGTTGTAATAAAAATGGCAACAAAGGTGAGGACAATAGTCGGAGTAATGTAAATAGTGTACATAATACCTCATCTCAGTAATATAAACAAATACTGAACATTCCCTCTTAATCAGAATTCGTTAAAACTATGGACTTTAAGAATTCTGATTTATTTTCTGGAAACGAGCTACTGACACAACTTCAAGCGTGTCAAATTTGTAAATAAATTCCTTATCTTGTTTTGTTAAAATTACGCGTGTGTTTCCTCGTCATTACAA
Organism: Acanthosepion lycidas; assembly: GCA_963932145.1. Lineage (NCBI taxonomy): Eukaryota > Metazoa > Mollusca > Cephalopoda > Sepiida > Sepiidae > Acanthosepion > Acanthosepion lycidas. The sequence goes on from OZ010613.1 coordinate 23,027,404, forward strand.
CCCTTCATTAATCTTGGCGTGGGTAAATCAACTGTTCATTTTAACCCTCTAAACCCCAAGCCGGACGTGATAGAAAGAAAGTGTTATTAGTTGTGTGACAGAAAGTGTATTATTACTTGAGCCTGTGTCATAGGAAGAGAGGGAGAAAGATGTGATAGAAATTTGTTTTTACTCATAGATATATCTGCGACGGAGGGAGAGACTATTTTTAAGTATGGAGGATAGGCGTGCATGACAGAGAGACAAAGATATAGAGAGAGAGCATGGACAAATATATAATATTAATTATAAATGTGTGCTAGGGGGATAAATAAACTATTATTATTATTAGAGTACGCCTGCATTCGTAAGAGAGAGAGAGAGAGAGAGAGAGAGAGATTTATATTGATTGCATCGGCGTGAGAGAAAAAAGTCGTTTGCGTCGGAGATAATATGAATGTTTTGTGTCCGAGCATGCGTGAGAGAGCGAGAGAGAGAGAGAGAGAGAGAGAGAGAGAGAGAGAAGGGGGAAATCATTATTAATCAGAATTGTTATTAATTTTGCATGTGCTTGCGAGAGAGAGAGAGAAAGAGAAAGACTGATTAATATTGATTGCGTAGGCGTGATTGAAAGAATGTGCTATTGGCCTAGTGCGTGCGGGAGAGTAATATTAATAATACTGGTATGCATGCGTGCGTGAGAGAGAGAGAGAGAGAGAAAGAGAAAGAAAGTAAGAAAGAAAGAAAGCGTGTATTGTCAATTGGGTGCGTGAAAACGCGTACAATAGTTATTATTACCGATTGCGTGAGCCTAACGGTAAGAAAGATTTATGAGTGGTGTGTGAGAGAGAGAAAAGGAGAGAGAGAGAGAGCATTATTTATGAGGCGAGTAAGCATGTGAGAGAGAGAGGTGAGAAAGAGTGACAGCATGTGGTGAGAGAGAAAGGGGGAGAAAAATAACAGCGTGCGGGAGAGAGGGGATTATTAATGAAGAGAGTGAGTAAATGCGAGAGAGAGGGTGGGAGAAAGAGTGAGAGAATTTGGGAGGGAGAGCATTATTAATGTTGCTAATGAGCATGAGAGGGAGAGAGAAAGGGAGAGAAAGTATAACAGCGTGTGGGAGAGAGAGGATTATTAATGAAGAGGGTGAGCAAATAAGAGACAGTGTGTGTGGGAGAAAGAGTGAGAGCATTTGGGAGTGACAGCATTTTTAAAGCTGCCGGTGAGCATGAGAGGGAGAGAGAAAAAGTGGGAGAATCTGTGGGAGCATGTGGGAGGCAGGGAGTATTATTTATGGGTGGGTGAGCATGTGAGGGAGAGAGAGAGAGTGCGAGAAACAGTGCGAACATTTAGAAGAGAGAGAGAGCATCATTAATGTGGTGGGTGAGCTTATGAAGGAGAGAGAGAGAGAGATAGTGGGAGAAAGAATGAGAGCATTTGGGAGAGAGAGAGAGCATTATTAATGGGGCGGTTGAGCATCTGAGGGAGAGAGAGAGAGTGACAGAAAATAGGAGAAAGATTAAGAACATGCGGGAGAGATGGAGCATTATTAATGGTATGGGTGAGCATGTGTTGCATAGTGAGTAAGAGGGAGAAAGAAATTATAAATCATAGCCTCTGGGCACGAAAGAGAGAAAAACTATTATTATTTTTGGTGGTGTGCGTGAGAATCAAAGAGAGAAAGAGAGAGAGATTGTTATAATGTATTATTAGTCTTGTTTGAGAAATACTGAGAGAGTGAAAGAGAAAGATTGATTTGGTTTTTACGGCGTATCAAACTTTTGCAGGTTATTTAAAGCCGCAAAATATTTTCATATTGGAAGAATGTTTTTTTTTAGGTAATAATGATCTGCTGACACAAGTCCTACTAATTAACCGATAGCTAGGGGGAGAAGAGATAATTTCATAGTTCTCCCAACGGTATTTGCGCGTAAGTGAATATAAGTACCCTACACAAATTTGAACTCGGCTCCCCGATTTCCAATTCTCAGCTGTCATCCATTGCACCAACCGCACATCAATTCCCACAGCACATGATAAACCCAAACGGTCAGGTACTGGCCAAGCTCGACGTTGCTTAACTTCGAAAATAGTGCCAGAACCGGTGTTTCAACGTGATATGGCCGTAAGCCGAAAGAGAGAGAAATGGTATAATTAATTACGCATTATTGGGGGTGACGTGAGAGCGAGAGAGAGAAAGAGAAAGAGAGAGACAGACAGACAGACAGAGTTCGATGGAGAAAGAGTGTTACTGATGGAGTTGTCGGGAGAGAAAGGACATTTTATTACACGTATGTATGAGAGACGAGAGGAGGACAGAGGGGGAACATTTCCCTGATGCATTTTTGAGATGAGGAGTTATAGTTACTTACATTGTTTTCACTAGTGTCCTCATCTTTGTTGTTACTATCACGTCGTTTTGCTCGCGGGGGTTCCCGGATGCCAGCAGACGCCCGTTGGGCCGAGTAATCTTCAAAAAAATTCGAACTGAACTATTTATTTAATCTACTGAGGTAGACTGCTTCTTACACTAGTCAATAAAAAAAAAGGAAAAAAGAAAGAAAAAGAAAAAAAAAGAAAAAAAAGTCTAATGCTATCGAGACACCAGATATCTTTATTTTAGCTAATTTGACGGCACTCAATCTGAAAATGACCTTACTTTTTCTTTGGTTAGCTATCGTTTTTACGTTACAGAAATGTCTCATTTTTGAAAGAAACCATTTTTTTTCATTTGTTTTATATATATATATATATATATATATATATATATATATATATATAATATTGACCGATGGCAATATTTCTCAAAATAAAATCGTAGAAACCTTTCCATTCGTTTTTAAACCAACAAATATTTAACTGCTTGATGCAAAGTACTATTTTTGCAATAACAATCAGACCCTAAGTCTTTAAAAATAATACAATTAAATACTAAAACCAACAAGTATTTTCACCAAATCATTTAATAAACAACAGAACTAAAACCTTCGTGAATATAAGAACTATGGTAAACGTTTTCTCTTTCTTGATTGTTTGTAATGTTTAATATTATTTAATATTATTTAAGTCCCTTTTGATTCTCCAGTAGTATCATGTACAATGGAATAGGTGTATTTAATTGGGATGTCTTTAGACGGAGTTTCTTTCCAACTGTAAAAACAAAATGCTCTCAATGTGCTTGGTTTCCTTCCGTAGTGAAGGGATAAAAGTGATAGGATTTAAGGGGTTTATTTTTTGATGTCCCCTTAATTACTTTTAAATTTACTAAAATGTATTACTGATAAAGTTTATCAGTTCATTTGAATTTTGGCGATAAATTCGAAAAAATTTGGCATTTCAATTTTTAAATTTTTGACTCAAAAACAATTTTTTCTTATATAATTATTTGATTTCAGGTGGCTGACCTAAATTGATCGGCCTACCTAAAAATTGATGGGCTTTTACGACTTTTATTAACTAAATTTTTCGATCAGTCAAGATCGTAAATTGATCTTTTTTTTCCCCAAAAGTGAGCTATATCAATACAGCAAAAACGGTAGCCAACCATGAAAAACTAAGATAATTTTCAGAATAAGCATCATAAAATTGCCTAAAAAAGATGTTTTGTGTCTTGGCACAAAAATCGAGTTGACCAGTGTTATTATCCTGCTGTCTATGTCTAGGGATAGCTCGATTTGCTGACTTATTTATTGGGGGTACCATCCGTTGGTCTAGAGAGGCCATGCATCTGAGCTCAAAAAGTTATGACTCAGATGCTGAGGGCTGCGTAACATAAGAACTATGGTAAAAAAATGTTTTCTTTATTGATTGTCATGTTCAATGTTATTTAAGTCCCTTTTGATACTCCAGGACTATCATATACAATTTAATAGGTACATTCAATTTGGGAAGTCTTTATTTGGAGGTTCTTTCCAACTGTGATGACAAAATTCTCTCGATGTGTTTCGTTTCCTCCCGTTGTGAAGGTATAAAAGTGATGAGATAAATTTATGAATATCAAACAAAAGATTAAAATGTTTGACTCAAAAAAACGTTTTTCGTGTAAAAAATAGTTTATTTCAGGTGGCCGATATAAATTGTCTTTAATTAGAGTTTCTTTCCAACCGGGAAAAGAAAATGCTCTGACTGTGATGGGTTTCCTTTCGTGGATAAAAGTGATAGGATAAATTTATGAATATCAAACAGAAGATTTTAGTGTTTCATGTTTTTATGTCACCTTAATCATAAGTTTTACTAAAGTGTATTATTGATAAAAATTTGAATTTTGCCGATAAATTACAAAACATTCGGTACTTCTATTTCTAACCATGTAAAACTAAGATAATTTTCAGAATAAACATCATAAAATTGCCTAAAAAAGGTGTTTTGCCTCTTGGCACCAACAATCGAGTTGACCAGTGTTATCATCCTGCTATCCATGTCTAGGTATAGCCGTTTTGATGATATATTTATTGAGGATACCATCCGTTGATCTCGAGAGGCCATGCATCTGTGCTCAAAAAGTTATGCCTCAGCTGCTGATGGCGGCGTAACAATAGTTATGACTGTACAGGCTCACATGGAGGTGACTATCTCGATTGCAACGAATACATGTGAAGTCGCTCTCCATCAATCTCTCCGTGTTGATTTTTTTTCTTCGAGTACGTTTCACCTCTGCAGCAACCATCCGTTTCTTCTCTTCTCGCTTCTCGGTGTAAATAGCGTCTACAGTATCGAGCGATCGTTGGATGATGTCTTCCCACCTATCGATGTCCCATGCCATTGTCATCATACCAATTTTTTAAACGTCCTCGAAGCGAAGATGATGTTGTCCTCTTGCCAATGGCCAGTTCCCCATAGATAAGGACCTTGAGAATCCTCCCATCAGTAGACTGTCGCTTCCCGTGTTTAGCCATCGCAGTGAAGCGACGCTGGAGTGTCCTCTCAATGCCTGGGTGATGTGAAATCGGCGGCTGCACATGCAGCACGTATCCTCTCTCCACGCCACCGGTGTTGTCCAAGGAAAAGGCAGAGTCCAGAACAGGTTAGCACCAGTCACTCCCCGATGTTTACTCTTGATGCCTTTCCCAGAGTAAGAAGGGGAGATTTAAATTCAGAGTTTCTTTCACTTCTTTATTTAGTACTAGCTTAAAAACTGCCATATCGGAGGTGGCTTATAAGCTAGGTCCTGCGGAGGGTTCTTGATGGGCCTTCGTCACAGTAGGTAGGAAAGATTAGACCCGATAAGCAACAATATAAGATATAGAACTCAAAATTGATCGCTGCATTCTAGTATTAATATTTAAGTTTACATTTTAAAAGTTCAACGATAATTCTTCTGCCACCACTTAATTTAAAGTTTGATGTACGTAGGTCCTTACTTTGCGTACAAACATTTAATTATATTTCATGAGTGACTTTCGCTGGATTTTACAATTAATTTCGATTATTCGCAAATTTATTTCCAAACTGTTATCGTCCAAAATATTCATCGCAAATCTGAGCTAAAAATCACCGAAAATAATCGCAGAAATTAAAAGCTGGGAACCCAAAATTTCAAGATTGCGGGTCCAGATCCAGATAAGCATCCAGCTGCCCCCTGTATTCTGTTTTGCCTTAGATATGCCCTGTGAGAGTCGATTTCTCCGAGCCTTCATCCTTCGTTAAGAGTTCAAGTAATTTCATTTGTCGCTTTCTGAGTAGGTGTGAGACAGAGAAATTGTGTTATTAATAATTATGCGTATGTGAGAGGGTAGAGAGGGGGAGAAAGATAGAGGAAGAGAGAGTGAGAACGAGACAGGAGAGTCAGTGAGAAAGAGAGAGAGAGAAAGAGAGAGGGGAGAAAGATTGAGAAAGAGAAAGAGACAGGAGAACGAGTGAGAAATAGAGAGAGAAAGATGGGGGAGCGGGAGAAAGAGTGAGAAATAGAGAGGATGAAAGAGAGAAACAGAAGGGAGAAAGAGTGAGAGAAAGAGAAAGGAGAAAGAGTGAGAAATAGAAATAGAAAGATAGGGAGAAAGAGTGAGAAAGCGAGAGAGGGGGAACAGGGATAAAAGAGAAAGGAGGAAAATACTGATTAAGAGAGAGAGAGTGGAAGAAAGAGTGATAAAGAGAGAGAAAGAGAGACGGGAGAAAGAGTGAGAAATAGAGAGAGAGGGGGAGAAAGATTGAGAAAGAGAAACAGAGGGGAGAAAACGCGAGAAAGAGAGTGAGAAAGAGTGAGAGGAGGGAGAAAAATGAGAAAGAGAAAGACAGTGAAAGAAGGGACAGAGTGAGAAGACAGTGGGAGATAGAAAGAGAGAGAGAGGAAGAGGAGAAAGAGTGATGAAGAAAGAAAGAAAGAAAGAAAGAAAGAGAAAGAGAAAGGCGAGAAAGAGAAAGAAAGAGACGAGAAAGAGTGAGAATGAGGGTGAAAGAGACAAAAAGAGCGTGGGAGAATGAGTGCGAAAGAAAGAGAGAGAGAGAAAGAATGAGAGAGAGAGAAGACAGAGTGAGAGTGGATGAAGAGAGATAAATAGATAGGAAGTATTATGAACAGTGAGTGGGAAAAGAAGACAGAGTAATGTTAAAAGTGGATTTTCTCGGGAAAGTTGTGCACAAAACTAATATCTCTGTTTCTTTAGGGTTCACAGAAGAAAATTTATTTGAAGTGTTACAAGTATTTCAGAAATCATTAACAACCCTTTTCAAACGCTATAGATTGGAAGACGAAACGAAATTATGGCTCGTTTAACATATTAGCCTCCTGCAAAACTATCCACTCTTGTTTTCTTCCATTGATTAATTTACCAACCTATCAACCATTGTTGAGTTATGTTATATCGAATGTATATCTAACAGGACAAGAATCACAATCAAATAATTCATAGATATTCATAGGTTCGATTTACACGGGAGTTAAGATTATTGATATAGCTCTCTTCTTTACACTAGAATGAAAATGGTAAACATAAATTAGATTTGCTTTAAAGGAAAAAAAAAAAGAAGTCCGGTTTACACTAGAATTAAAAACCTAAATACAAGTCTGGTTTTCTCTTGAGCAGTGATCCTCGACCGTCGTGCCATGATTCTGTTTTCGGGGTGTTTGATGAAATTTGCTTGGCCTTGAAAAAATATTACATCCTCTGTGATTGCATCGAATTTTTATCACGCCCAGACACTATTTTCTCGACTGTCGATTAGTTGTATTACGGCCATTGTCTGCGATGGACGTTACTCCAAGGAAGCGTACGAAAATTGTAACGCTGCATGAACACACAGGCAAGTCTCACCAGTGTGTAAATTAAAGTACTATAGACTGGTGCGGAATCTCTCCTGATTTAAATCCAATCGAGAATCTGTGGTCAATTTGCAAGGAACGGCTTCGTGGAATGGACAACCTAAGTACTGACATGCGCACTGGGTCATGTTTCATTGGAAACATACGAAAAAACAAAAAATAACGGAATTATTCCTTTTGTTTCAATTAATTTGCAGAATGGTGAGGATCTGGTTTGATTTAAAGGAAAAAAAAAGTCCGGTTTGCACTAGAAATAAAATGGTAGATACAGGTTTGCTTTGCTTTTAAGCAGTCATTCTTAACCGCTGTGCCGTTGCACGCTAGTGTGCTGCTCGATACTCTTAAAGGCGACGCGAAATATTGTTACAACATACATATATAGATGGTGTAACCGCAACATTGTCTAAATCGTGTAATGGCATAATTATGCATCCCACAAAATGTTTATCTAAAAAAAACACTAAACTAATTGCGTTTCATTTTTCCACCTTTTCCAGATAAGACTTTTAGGCATCTTGACACCATATTTGGAAAGAATCTCATACAAACCATTTGAGTTCTTCAGCTCGAAAGAGAGCGGGTTAAAATCGTTTTGTGCCAGACCAACTATCTTCCAAACTGATCGAGGTTCAGACAAAAAGGATCATTCAGGCCTTTAATAATGGTATCAACATTCACACTCTGGCTTCCATCTTCAATGTCCATTCAAGAACCATCAAGAGAATGGTGAATAAGTTTAAAAAAAGAGGGAACAGTAGAGAGGAAAACTGGATCAGGAGCTTACACGTGGCCTGACGATTGCATATATCATGAAACAGACTGTCGCCTCTAAGTGTTGACTTCTATGTTCACTTTTATATATATATATATATATATATATATATATATATATATATATATATATTGTTTGCTCTAGAGTTCGAGTTTGAATTCCAGTCAAATCCATTACACTCACTCACGAGCTAATATTGTTGGGAAAGCTAAGACCGAGTTCTATAGCCTTGGATGGCAACTGGTCTACCGTAGAAAGAAATGACAACCTATTTCGGGAGATAAATCTGCCTCGTCAGTCTTGTATCGAAAGATACATGATCGCCTAACCGTGTATCACGCATGGCACATGATTGACTGACGTGCTAATGCCATTGCTAAAGGTATGAATCCTCTTTTTCTCCCCTCCACCATTTATGGGTAAATAGCAGGAGAGATCGGTTTCTATAGCCTTGGATGGCAACTGGTCTACCGCAGAAAGAAATGGCAACCTATTTCGGGAAATAAATATACATTATTTACATTATTCAGACTATTGTCCTCATCTTTGTCGCCATATTTATCACAACGTTTCGGCCGTTGTACGCTGCGGCCTTCTTCAGGTGATTAGAATGACGATGACATCCATCAAACATGGCACGTGGAACTAGAACAGTCTACCCCAGTGAGCGAAATAAAGGGTTCAGTTCGACATTCCAACCACCTGAAGAAGGCCGGAGAGTACAACGGCCGAAACTTTGTGATAAATATGGCGACAAAGATGAGGATTTTAATCCGAATAATGTAAATAAAGTACATACTACCTCATCTCAGAAATATAGACAAATAAATATCCCTCGTCAGTCATGTATCGAAAGATACATGATCACCTAAGCGTGTATCACGCATGTCAAATAACGCACTGACTGATTTGCTCTTGAGTAAAATAAAACGCCCGCTTTACAGTAGAGTCAAAATGGTAGACACAGGTCCGGTTCGTTCTATTAATCAAAATTAACGCAGATTCGTCCTATTGATTTGGAAGTCGGAAACATAGGTATTAGATCGGCGTAAACGGGTCAAATAGGTAGACGAGGTCTCCTTTCTGCGGCCGATGTTAAATAGTAGGATAAAATATTATTTTATGTGTATACTTATCAAAATATTACATTGGCTTTTTATACTAAAGTTCCCCTAAAATATGTCCCGAGAACCTCTCATGGTAACAGGTTACTGCTAAAATGGTAATGATGAATGCGGTGTGTGATAGGAATCAAAGAGGAACTGTTATTTAATTAGACGTGCCTAAAAGAGAATTTGCTGCCTAACTAAATACATACACACACACGCATGTATATATATATATATATATATATATATATATATATATATATATTGAACAATAAAAAAAAAATTAAAAAACTAAAATCTTCAGACACACTTGGTTGTAGATTAATATTCTTTCGTTTTTTTTATTATTATTCCATTTAGATTCCTCGACTAGTTTCGGCCGAAATGGCCATCATCGGGAGGAGAAATATTTCTGCTTGCTGCTAGCACTAAACTACAGAAATGAATGTCTTGATGGAGAAAATGACCTATATATATATATATAGGTCATACTATTAAAACTCGTAAATTTCAGAAATAAGTCATTCCCAAAAAATTTCGCTTGAAGAAGGAACAGAGCCTACTTTAACTCAAGTTAATTCAAATATTATTTTGAAGTTTTCGGCTCTTGTTTTGAAACATGAGAACTCTTATGTAGCGTGTTGGAATCATATTTTTAAATAAATAATTATATTTATGCTCTACTTTCGTATCGAGCACTATTTTTTAAAAATAATTACAAAAATACTAAGGAACTTTGGATTATTTACCAAACCAGTTTCTTTCCTATTTTCTACAATATTTTCACACACATATATATATATATATATATATATATATATATATATATATATTACACTGAATCATTCATACAAAAAGTAAATTAGTAAAGTTAATGATATAAAATGGCGAAATCCCTTCGCTAACAAAATTTCAAAGAATGCATTAACCTACAAATCACTCGATGAATGTTGTGAGGATAAGGAGGGTAGATAATGATTGACACTGGACGTAAAAAAAAAGACTTAGCATTGTAATATCCAGGGAAGCCTTCACGCTCATGTTACACATAGTGGCAGTTCTTGTGAAACAAATACGTAGAACTTTCTCCGCATAGTTAGAAATATAAGGAAAAGAGGATGATTCGGTTCCGCGGAAGTAGTTTGCCTTGTCTTACCCACTAAATATCCAGACTGGTGGCACCGAAGGATGTGCTCTTCTGGACATTTACAATGGAAACAGCGATCGATTAGCGATAGGATTTGAAACGTTGCATCAGTTGCAAGCTAAACAGTCTTCCCCCGGAAGACCGGGGAAACGATTTTGAATTCTACCAGGTGTAAAAAAGCGAAGACATAAGAGTTTCAATCCAGATATGGAAGCAATATTCCATTTTCGTTTTAATATGTTTCTTGTAAGCATAAAGCATTATTGAAGGGATCAAGTAATTCCTGGAACGATTCCTGGAACCGATTATGAAGTAATGCATTAGGTCAGGGGTTAAGGTCAGCAAGATTATCAATCGGCGAATTTAAGTAGGGATATCTAATTAAGCACAAACTCTTACGTCAAGATATATTCATTTTTGTTTGTATATTAACTGATGTACGTATATATCTATCTCAATATGTTCATATCTATGTATCTATCTATCTATCTATCTATCTATCTGTGTGTATTCAAGTTCATATCAATCAATCTATCTATCTATCTATCTATCTATCTATCTATCTATCTATCTATCTATCTATCTCAGTCTGTTCATATTTATCTACTATATTTACTGGATATCATCGGCATTTCATATATTAAACCTTTTATTTATTAACCTCAGATTGATGTTATTTCAGAGATTCAGTACATACATACATACATACATATATATATATATATATATATATATATATATATATATATATATATATATATATATATACATACATATATATATATAAATATAAATATATATATATGTATATATACATATATATATATATGTATATATATATATATATATATATATATATATATATATACACACACACATTTAAACGGTTAACTTAACGGAAGTTATATATTGATATAGAAGGGGTAGAGGGGAAAAAATCTTAACAAGAAAAAGAGAGTAGGAAGTCATGAGAAAAGGTGTCACTAATTATCTTTGGAAAGAAAAGCTCGAAAAAGACGCTGTCATTGTTTTACTTTGAAAGTGTTATTTTGGGGGTTCATAAAGTTTATAATGTTTGATATAAATTTGAATGTCTAAACTGCCTACAAAGAATTTAATTTGATGTTTGTTAGGGATTTAAATTCTTAAAAATTTTGGAGATTTTCTATAAAATTGTCGATTAGAAAAAAATATTCATAGAAGGTACATTAAAAGAATAAAATTTTATTTTAAAAATTATTTTTACTTATATATATATATATATATATATATATATATATATATATATATGTAATGATAATAAGAAAACGGAGACTTTAATTATCCATTTCGATTATAATTTATTTCGTGAACACTATGTAAAAATAGATTTTAGGGTGGAGATTTCAGTCTGATGGGTTGAACAACTGTCTTCTTATTATCATTAAAATGCTCTGTAGTCTACATTGAGCTCGCCCTAGATTTATATCTTCCTTAGAATTATCCCTTCCAGTCAAAAACTGGCAATATATATACATATATATATATATATATATATATATATAGAGAGAGAGAGAGAGAGAGAGAGAGACAGACAGACAGACAGACAGACAGACTTAGGACCAGTGCTGATTTTGGTATGTAAAGTTTGGGTAAACAAAAGTGCGTCATATACATCGAAAACGTGGTGACCTTTGGATAAGAGTGCAAAATACTTTTGATAAGTCCTAATATTATAGACTCCTCGAATCTATATTTCTCAAAGTGCGTGTGTGTATGGATGTGTGTGTATATATGTGTGTGTTTGTGTGTGTGTGTATATGTGTTTTAATGTGTGGGTGTGGGTGTCGTCGGATGTTTATGCGTTTCCACAGTTTTCATCCGATTTTGATGACATTTTTTATGTTTGATAGATAATTTTTCAGTGGCGGTTTTGAGTTCGTATTTTGGCGACGATGGCTCTCCACTACTTCCTGTCCATTATAACTCTCAGCAACGTTTTACTATTTACTATTTTTTCTTGGATATATATCTTTCATAAAAAGAATCATTACTAAAAATAGTTTAGATTATTACAATAATATAATTTATTATTATACAGTTAATTGTCAGGGTTTCAATTCTCGGTAGTGGATGCGCACTGCTGATGTGTCCCAAATATTGAACGAAACGGCCGTCCAGTGCATTCTGTTGAGATTTCTATCAGACTCGATGAATTACTTTTTTTTTTATATTTATTTATTTTTATATATATATATATATATATATATATATATATATATATATATATATATGTAAAGACAGCGTGAAACGTCTCAATTTTGATCTGAAAACCTGGAAAGACCAAGCATAAAACCGAAAAGAATAACGTAAGACATATTAGGTTAGTGCAAAAATAATGTCGTTTTCTCGCATATGTCACTATATGAGAAAACGACATTATTTTTGCAACAATCTAATATTTCATCAAGTTAAAAGCTTGGTAAAAATGAAATAGGGTTAATTCAGAATTTTTGGTATTAACCTTGTCCATATATCAGAGCTCAAAGTTTGGGAGATGTTTTTAAGGATTTGGAGTGAATTTGGATATATATGTATGCGTTCTCATGCGTTTTTCCACGTTAATAATACCTACTCCTATAGCGGTCTCCACTAATATATACATAAAAACATTCTGGACTATCTGTAGACCAATGCGAAAAAACGGTTTTGGATAGAAGTAAGTGGCGGAAACTAATTCACGAAGGCTTTGTGTCCTTTGACAATAGCCGTATGCAGTCCAGTGCCTACAAACGTCTGATTCGTAAAGGCGAACAGGGTCCAACACCGGGTCCACAAATTCCCCACGTTAATTGTGACATATGCGGAAAAATTGTGCCTATCTTTTGCCGGCTTCAAAAGCCATTTGCGCAAATGTGCAAAACCTAGCGAGCACACGAATAATGTCACTGTAAACAAAACTGATCTGGTACAGCAAAATTTGTCGTAGTTTGGCTGTCCTGAAGAGTCACCTGCGAATACATAGAATTTGAGGGGAGTGGGAGGGGCGTGATGACATGAAATAAAGGAAGTGGTCACGCTTGAAACTGAGAGGACAGCCACTATATATATATATATATATATATATATATATATATATATATATATATAATATTATTATTTCAAAAATATGTATACATATTTTATATAATAATATAATATTATGCTCTACTGTGTATCGAGCGATTGTTTTAAAAAAAAGTACTAAAGAACTGTGGATTATAAAGAATTTTTTTATTTATTTTGATATATATATATATATATATATTGAGATCATCATCAGTTGCATCCCAACAGAATACGTAATTTTCTATGACACTAGTCATACACAGAAATAAATTCAAGCATAATTTTGATTTTAAAAATGCTACAGTCATAAAAAAAAAGAAAATAACTCACTCAGAAGGAAAATTCTAGAGAGTGCCGCCATAGAATATTACCCAAATATTAATCTACGCCCAGGTTTTTTCCCTATTTCATCTTTCTTAACAAAATTAATGCTTTTACAAACAAATATACACAACAGATTCATAAAATCAAAAGAAAATGGCTGAATACATCAACACAGATAGAATGACAATATTCTCCACATGGGACAAATACTGACGTTATTTTCAGTTAAAAATATGAAAATAGCATTTCTCTACATTCCAGTTGCTAGGTACATTATGTTTTTTGCTTTTATTAGTTACCTTGTTCAATTAATTTCATTTTCGTATTTTGCTTTGATAAAGTCCACATTGGACGAAACGCGTCAGCAATTACTAGTTTTCCTATTGGCATTTTTATTCACATATATATATATATATATATATATATATATATATATATATATATATATATATATATATATATATATATATATATGTTCACGTTTATATACATTAAAGTTTCACTATCTATCTGTAAGAACTGGATTTTTTTAAAAATATTTCTTTCTTGCATACTTGACGCTGATGTAAGTTGTACATTTTTACATTGTGTTATTTTTCTTCTTTTTTAACTGTGATTGCTAAAGTCTGAAAAAGGAATAAATGTTTTGGATTGCAATTTCTTTCTTAATCACATCGTCTCCACAGCAAATTTTCATGTTTTCAAACAAATGCAATCGAACCGTATTTTCCTCTTGCTGAGGTCATTACTCCATCTGAAAAATCTGGTCAGCTAGGGAAGAGGAAATAATTTATAGCCACATGTCAAATGAAGTTAACATTAGTTAATTATAACCTGAATAAGAGTTGAGTATATCTTGTCTTTCTTTCGATCCCAGTTTTTAAACCGAACGTTATAGGAAACAGAACGTGATACAAATATTATTAATTGATCTCATAACACAAAATGATGAACTATAAAAACGGAAAAGCATTTTACAGTATCGAACGGCAATTAAATTGCAATAAAAATGGCTCCATCACTATTATTTATAGTGTTTGCCCAAACTGGTCTTCTTTTTTTTTAACTGCCCACGCAACCAGAATCGATGATTGGTTAAAATAATATATAAAAAAAAAAAAAAAAAAAAAAAACGGCCAATGGTTTCGCTCTGATAGATGGAATGCATTTTGATTTTAACGGCCCAAAGTTGGCAAAAGGCGGGAAAATGTTGTGAAAGAGTAATTAAGTTATTTATCAATAATTACAAGGAAAATTTTCTGAGGAAAAAAGTTAAAAAAAAAAAAAAAATGAAACTGTTGTACAAATTCATTCAATTAATGAAAACAATTCATGACGAATAATCTGTCCGTATCTATCTATCTATCTATCTATCTATCTATCTATCTATCTCAGTCTGTTCATATCTATCTATCTATCTATCTATCTATGTATCTATCTATCTATCTATCTCAGTCTGTTCATATCTATCTATCTATCTATCTATCTCAGTCTGTTCATATCTATCTATCTATCTATCTCAGTCTGTTCATATCTATCTATCTATCTATCTATCTATCTATCTATCTATCTATCTATCTATGTCAGCCTGTTCATATCTATCTATCTATCTATCTATCTATCTATCTATCTCAGTCTATTCATATCTATCTATCTATCTATCTATCTATTTCAGTCTGTTAATATCTATCTATCTATCTATCTATCTATCTCAGCCTGTTCATATCTATCTATATATCTATCTATCTATCTATCTATCTCAGTCTGTTCATATCTATCTATCTATCTATCTATCTATCTATCTTTCTCAGTCTGTTCATATCTATCTATCTATCTATCTATCTATCTATCTATCTCAGTCTGTTCCTATCTATCTATCTATCTATCTATCTATCTCAGCCTGTTCATATCTATCTATCTATCTATATATCTATTTCAGTCTGTTCGTATCTATCTATCTATCTATCTATCTATCTATCTATCTCAGTCTGTTCATATCTATCTATCTATCTATCTATCTATCTATCTCAGTCTGTTCATATCTATCTATCTATCTATCTATCTATCTATCTATCTATCTCAGTCTGTTCATATCTATCTATCTATCTATCTATCTATCTATCTATCTATCTATCTCAAACTAATCTAATCTATCTCAGTCTGTTCATTACTTATCCATCTATCTATCTATCTGAATTCTGTTTTGGCTTTCCGCCTGTTTCTCTCTCTCTTTCTTTCTTTATCTCTCTCTCCCTCTCTCTCTCTTAATTATATACCTATCTCATTAGGTATGTATGTCTGTGTGTATCTCAATCTGATCTCTCTCTCTCTCTCTCTTTGTCTCTTTCACACACGCACGCACGGTCTGTCTTTCTCTCTCTCTGTTCTCTCTCTCTTAATTATGTGCCTATCTCAGTATTTATGTATGTATTCTCTCTCTTTCACACGCGCGAGGGCGCGCACACACACACACGCACACACACACACACACATATATATATATATATATATATATATATATATATATATATATATATATATATATATATATATATATATTCTCTCTTGGTTTCTTCGCATCTATCTATCGCATCCAGTTCATATCTATCTACGTGTAATGACAATAATATTATTATTACATCTATCTATCTATCTATCTATCTATCTATCTATCTATCTATCTATCTATCTATCTATCTATCTATCTCAATCTAATCTAATCTATCTCAGTCTGAACTCTATCTATCTATCTATCTCAATTTAATCTAATCTATCTCAGTCTGAACTTTATCTATCTATCTATCTATCTATCTATCTATCTATCTATCTATCTCAGTCTGTTCATTATCTATCTATCTCAGCCCTCATTGTAATCCGTATTCTGCCATCTGTCCGGTCAAACTCATTCGAAAGGTCTTTTTGAAAATCATATCACCCCATGCAAGGCAATAAAAGCACTGAGGCTCAAGGGCCTACTGAGCGTGAAAGGTAAAAACAGAAACATTATTAAGAAGCGAGAACAATACGAGACTAATCTGGGAGAGAGAAGATAACGATTGACATTGCATGTAATATGTTCAAGATCAAAGTTGATTGGAAGGTATGGAGCGGGCTCGAAGTGATACCTACAAGCGAGAAGTGCGAGAAAAGCAACTGTTAGCATAGAACTGATGATGCAAGAAATGCACTGTAACAGTGAAAATGACTTTTATTTCCGTAGGGTTGCAACTGAGGATGATCTCAGAATACATATATCAAAATAAAAAAGGAGAGTCAGAGTTATAATCCAGATTTATTTAGCATTTATTTTTACAACCAGTGCCCGATACACAGTAGAGCATAGTATTATTTCAAAATACGTATACATATGTACAAATACTAATATATATATATATATATATATATATATATATATATATATATATATAAGAAAGAGGTTGTAGTGGTTCCAGCGAGAGGCAAGTATGTATATTAAAAAGAAGAGAGGTGCCGCAAACGTTTTTGGTTGTAATGTGGATTTTTTTAGAAAAAAATATAATGCTTTATTTGTCATAATTTTACTACACGTGTTTCTCGTCACGCGACCGTCTTCAGGTGCAAACGGATATTTCCACATATTATTAAAAATAATTAATTTTTGCCTTATGTTTTCCAATGTTAAATATTCACGATATGAGACATTCTCTGTTTTTGTGTTAGTAATCCGAATGTCTTTCTTGAATTGGCAATATATATATATATATATATATATGTGTGTGTGTGTGTGTGTGTGTGTGTGTGTGTGTGTGTGTAACTTATGTGATAATAGCTGCAACATTGCTATATTTATTGAACAATTTATTTCATGTCATATCAACTGAAAAAAAAACTACTACAACCAAAGAATTCTCCAATTACCATATTAATAAAAAACGCACTCACTTTTAATTTTTTTAAAAATTCAACCTTAGCGTTGCGACCGCATGCTCCAAAATTTCTTACCGTTAAACAATACAAAATATTTCGACTCACATCTAATCTTTCGTCTTCCGTTATTACCTGGATGGATTAATAAAAAAAATAAATCAATTTCCATGCCTGATGATGTCTGTATGAACAAATGAAAGTACTAGCAAAAAAAAAAAGACCTTATACAAGTTGAATTTATTAAAAACAGGGATCATAACATTCATCTTGAGGTTCGTGGGTTAATGTAATTTTAATAAATATGTTTGCGAAGATGTATTCTCGCCATTTATATCATTAACTTCACTAATCTGTTTTTTGTATGAATGATTCATGTAATATATATATATATATATATATATATATATATATATATATATATATATATATATATATATATATTCATACAAAAAACAAATACAAAGGTTAATGATTTAAATGGCGAGAAATCCATCTTCGCGAACAATTGAAATAATATACAAAAACCCCGAACCTGTTTATGAATGAAAAGATCCTGTAACTATATTTGTACATAAACGCAGAACCCTAAAATTTAAATTCAAACTCAGCATTGCGACTGCACGTTCCAAAACAATAACACATTTCTCATAGCATTTTTCGGATTACAACTCTATTTTCGTTGTCCACTTATTACTGAGAGTAAAAACAAGAACAAAATCTATTCCGTACCTGAGGATGTCTGTAGGAACAGACGAAAGCTTGTAAAAATAATAAGACCTTATGCAACTGAAATTTATAAAACAAGGATCTTTTCATTCATAAACAGATTCGGGGTTTTTGTATATTATTTGAATTGTTCGCGAAGATGGATTTCTCGCCATTTAAATCATTAACCTTTGTATTTGATTTTTGTATGAATAATTCATGAATTTGTAAATTAATTGCACCTTTATTGCAATATATATATATATATATATATATATATATATATATATATATATATATATATATATATAAATTCCCAAGATGATAATATCTAGGTAAAACTCAATGTCCAGGCCAGAGTAAAATAAAAGACTCCAACAATAATATTCCATGTTTATAATTTATTGCATTGGAATCATAATCACGATCCAATTCATCAGACCTAAAAATTTGTAGGTCTAACAGAACTTTATTTCAATACTTCATTGGTTTCCGATCTTTAGCTATAATTAATTAATGATGAACAAGTCATTTTCGTTTATGATCGATTTCAACACGATTCTTCTGTTAAGCTTAGAGTAGTAGAGTACAATAGGGTTGTAAAAACCACAGAGAATTCCAGTATGATATCATTAATCATTTCTGAGATACAAATGATTCAGAGCTTAATCTAACAATTGGACAATTTTGCTGTTACCCGATTTCTGACAATTTTGTTTTGCACCCTACACATAGATGTAAACAGACTGCGATAGATGAAGAAAGCGATAAATAATCATATTATTTGTTATAATAGAAAATTCAATAATTCTTCTGCTTCTTCTTTACTCTCGGGTGGGTGATTATATATCTACTGTACATCCGGTTTTATCTCAGGTGTACAAAACAGTCGCAGTATTAGCAAGTTCTCATCATTTGACAGTTAATATAGCTAAATGTAACCGTAATTCCTATGTTAACAGTTTCTTCACGCGCATTTTTCCCTTGTGGAACTCACTTCTAGCCTCTTATTTTCCAGTCAAGTTTGATTTTCAGAATTTTCATTGCAGTATCAGTCGTTATCTCTGTCTATATCTCTGAGATGAGGTATTAAGATTACTTGCATTATTTAAAGTCAAATAAAGTTAAAAATATAACTGAGACACACAGAAAAGGCATGGCACGTGGAACTAGAACAATCTATCACGGTGAACGAAATAAAGGGTTCGGTTTAAAATTTTAATCACCTGAAGTAGGCCGGAGCGTACAACGGTCGAAACGTGGATATGGAAACGAAGATGAGGATAACAGTCTGAATAATGTAAATAATGCAAGTAATCATAATAGCTAATCTCAGAGATATAGACAGATACTGAAAAAGTCCGGAGCCTACAACGGCCGAAACATTGTGAATATAGCAATGAAGATGAGGATAACAGTCCGAATAATGTAAATAAAGCAAGTAATCATAATACCTCATCTCAGAGATATAGAGGCTGAAACGTTGTGAATATGGCAATGGAGATGGGGATAACAGTCCGAATAATGTAAATAAAGCAAGTAATCATAATACCTCATCTCAGAGATATAGAGGCCGAAACGTTATGAATATGGCAATGGAGATGGGGATATCAGTCCGAATAATGTAAATAATGCAAGTAATCGTTATCTTCTACCTTTTTTATTCTTTTTTAAGCAGCGTTGATCCTAGTAATTACTTAGATATGTGACCATTTGGAAACACTGAATGTAAGCTCGGGTGTGCCGGTGGTGTAATGCGTAATGGCTCGGATTTGATAATCCGGGAGCCAAGTTCCAATTCCATTAGGATTTGTTATATTCTCTTTACGTGCAAATAATCTTGAGAAAGGTATGAATACACCTCTTCTCCCCCAAACTATGGGTTAACTAGTATGACTTGTATCAGAAAAAACTAAATAAATAAAATAACAGTGGGTACAAAATATATAGATTTGGGCATTAAATTCTTAAGGAGCCAGTTTCAACTGCTATTAAACTCAAAGCTGCGAGGAGTCTCCATCATGTTTTTAAATTCAAAGTATATATTCTCCTAGACTGGTTACCAAACAAGACTATAAAGCTTAATATGCTTTGCTATTTATCCAATGCTGGGAGAAGAGATGGATTCAAACCTTTCCCAAGGTTACTAGCAGGTTAATTGAAAGTAAAGAACTCGACTGGAATTCGAACTCGGCCCTCCTCATTCCGAGCTGCTATGCGGTGTGCCGACGTACTTCCTAATATTAATGTTTGCTAAATTCAAATTAGACAAGAAATGGAGTATTGTTTTCACGGCTTCTCTTCGCAAGCTTAATAGACTTCAGAATTATTTACCGGGTCTTGTGGAAGTTTTGGCATTAAATAACCCATCCCAGTTCAATGCCGGTAAACAAAACCGGCTAAGCAAACAACAATCGAAATAGTCAATCAGTTATGCGCATGATACACGCTTTCATCTTTTGTAGCCATCCAAGGCTACACAACCCGCTCTGTCCTGCTATTTACCCATAGCTGCGAGGTGGGGAGAAGAAGAGGATTTATATCTTTCCCAAGGGTATTAGATCGTAAGTGAATGTAATGAAATTGACTGGAATTTTTAACTCGGCTCTCTGATTCCTCAATCCGAGCCGCTATCATGTGAGGCTGGCTCCTATAGCCTTGGTTGGCAACCAGTCTACTAAGTTACTCCACCGTGACTCCTCAATCGGAATAGTACAAGAGAGTAAAGAAAAACTAATGGGTTTATTATTATGACTTTTATCACTAAAGCAGAAAAGAAAAACAAATCTTACAATCAAACCTTATTTTCTGGCTTTAAATAACCTGCAATGGGTTGATAAGCTGTAAAAAAAACGAATTTATTAATCAACCTGATCTTTTATAGTTTTCTCAACTTAACCATGTTTTCTTTTTCTCATATTCTCTCACACTTAATAACCCCTTTGCGTCGTAGTGGCTTTATTGCGCTACTTGTGGTGAAATGATTAAAAAAAAAAAAAACTAATAATATGTATATAAAAAAAGAAAAAAAATGAAATCGCTCTATTGGAAGACGTTTTCTCTGAGGAAAACTGTAATTACTTCATATGATATACTCAATAATTCTTGGCACGAACCCAGAATTGATTCCAATATTAATTTGAAACCATTTAAGAAACATATAAGTAACTCTTTCAGCTGACGTATCTATAACAGCTGACGTCCCGAGTGAAAAAAAAAAAAAAATCTCTTCGACTTGAACCTCTCGTCAAAAAAAGTGAATTGACATAAAATATTCCTCTCGGGAAATGTTGCTTGAAAATATTTAAAAATCTTCCATACAGAAAACATATTACATTTGGCTCTTATAAACGATCCATTGTTAAATATCCTGAGAAAAAAAAATAGTCCGTTCATCCTGTCACTCCAGTAGACACGTGACACCTTTCCGACAGGATTCAACATTCATTCATACGAGAGAGGATCCATGTTTGATTCATAACTGACTAGGCAGAAGATTTTTTTTGGAGTTGGTTACTATTTCTTTCTCAGATAGATTGCTTGCCAACAAAGGTTATAGGGCCGAGTCTGTCCTACTATTCAACTCATTGCTTGAGGGAGTCTTCTGGCTGTTTTTGAATTCACAATTTACATCATGTTAGACTGGTTGCCAACCAAGGCTATAAGAGCCAGTCTCACCAGCTATTCTACTCATAGAAGGTGGGGAGTCTCCAGGCTGTTTGTGAATTCGGAGTTTGCATTATCCTAGACTGGTTGCCAAGCAAGGTTATAGGATTCCGTCTCACCTGCTACTCTACACATAGGGGAGTCAGCAGACTGTTATTGAATTTGCAGTTTACATTATCTTAGGCCGGTTACCAGTCAAGTCTACAGGAGCCAGTTTCGCCTAATATTCTAACAATGTCTGTTGGTGGGAGGTTAATCTTCAAGCTGTTTGGGAATTCGGAGTTTAAAATATCCTAGACTGGTTCCAACCAAGGATATAGGGGCCAGTCTCACCTATACTGATAGAGGGTGTTTCCAGGCTGTTTTTTGAATTCGGATTTTGCATTCTCCTAGATTTGTTGCTAACCAAATCTATAGGACTCAATATGTTCTGCTATTTACCCAATGCTGGGGTAAAATGTGAATTAGTACCTTCCCCAAGGGTACAACCTCGTAAGTGAAAGCAAAGAACTCGACTTGAATTCGAACTCCGTTCTTCTCAATCTGAGCAATGTTCCAACGTGTTATCTTCATGTTTGCAAAATTCAAATTAGACAATAAATGGCGTATTGATCTCACATCTCAGCTCCGGCTGCTGAATGTTTTCTTCGCAGTATTAAAAGACATCAGAATCATTTACCATTTACCATTTCAGATTCATTTATCTTGTGGAGAAAGTTTTTATTCAACAATCTCTTTGCCACGAATTCCACGTCGGAAGAATATCACCACTCTATCAGCATTTCCATGCCAAATGTTCAGATGAACACTCCATTCATGACTTCTACCATTTCAGAACGTTATAACTACGACACTCTATGTAACATCCGTGGAGCCAAAACACCGTCATTCCCCCCATATTTCAAATATAATGAGAAAGTTTCACTTCGAAAGTAATTTATCTCAACGGTTCTCCATAAGATCCTGTATTTTAAAGCTTTAAGTAAATATTTCTCTCTTTACTATCAACCCCAGTCCATGTTCTAGCATCGATTTATACAAGTAGGCTGAACATGACTCTCCACAACTTCCTATATTTAGTAATATTTCTCCACTTACTATTCCTTCCAAACTCTACCCTGCCATTCATTTACAAAAACCCGTTAAGTAGTTTGATCATGGCCCTCCACAACTGCCTATGTTTTTTTTGTTTTAAGTAATATTTGTTTCTTTAGTATCACTTCCAGTCCCTGTTCTGCCATCGATTTACACAAGATTGCCAAGTAGGCTGATCATGACTCTCCACAACTTCCTATACTTTGCAGCTCTAAGTAATATTTGTTTCCTTACTATCCCTACTAAATCCTACTCTGCCATTCATTTTTATATAAGTAGTTTGGTCATGTCTCTCCACAACTTCCTATACTTTGTAGTTCTAATATTTATTTCCTTACTATCCCTTTCCAAACCCTACTCTTCCTTTCATTTACACGACCTCGTTATGTAGATTGATCATGGCTCTCCACAACTTCTTATATTTTGTAGATTTAATACATGTCTCCTTACTATCAATCCCAGTCCCACTTCTGCAATCCATTTACATATGTTTGTTAAGAAAGATGATCATGGCTCTCCACAACTTCCTATATTTTGTAGCTCTAAGGAATATTTGTCTCCTAAAACGTTAAGGATATTAATCGCTATTTACCTTTGCCCTCGCCGCCTTTAATATGTCTTGTGGGCGTCATATTCTCCAACTCATAGATGAGTGCTTTTTAAACTTTTTTTTTTTCATTCATGACCCCATTTTTCATGATGAGTTATTTTTTTTTGCGACCCCAGGTATTATCCAACTCCATCGAAAATACATCCGTTGTCACTGCACTTATCGCAACGGCCACGTATTATTACTGCAGCGCTTGCGTGTCGCATACACTTTAAATTTTGGACGTTTGCAAAATAACCCATAAACTGAAATTCAAGGGTTTGAATCTGAATTTTCGCGACCTCAGCATTTCGCTTTGTGACCTCAGATGGGTTCGTGACCTATAGTTTAAGAAGCGATGTCGTAGATGACCTCCCACATGGCTCTTTGCCAGAAAAGCTATCTTTGTCGTGTCTGTCCACGAAGCTTACTATCTTCTGGCCACATGGTCAAACCAATTTAGCCTTTTGTAATTAGGGTAATTACGTCAGTCTTTGAGTTTCGTTTTCCCCTCCGCCCCCGCTTAGCGCATGCGTTCTGCTTCTCTTTCCTGATATTTCTACTAGGCAGTCGCTTCTCGAAGCCATTCGTTTGCCCTCTTTCCTCAGTTTCAACGTTTCACAAATATACCTTTTTATGGGGACGATCAGAGCATAGTAGAGTCTGGTCTTGATTTATATAAACGTATGTCTTCTCTCACCGAGATCTTTTATTTCAGTTATTTTAAAAGTCCGTTCGGGCATGCACTATACTTCATTTTGTATTTTCAGCTTTAGCAGGGACAACTGATCCCAGAAAGTCAAAGATTTCCAACACTTTCACGGTCGATAACTTTCCGTCTCCATGTCTTCCAAGTATCTTCAAGTTCTTTGCCAGTTTCATTTTGGCATTTATTTGTGGAATCATTGTCATATCATTAACACATCTAATGTTAAATATCTTGAAACTGCTGGCGAATATGGCTTTCCACAGCTTCCTACACTTTGTTACTTTAAATAATATGTGTCGTTACTCTCCCACCCATACATGCATTTACCCAAACTCCATAAGTAGATTAATAATGACTCTACACAACTTCCTATACATTGTAGCTCTAAGTAATATTTTTCTCTTTACTATCACTCCCAGTCTCTGATCTGCCTTCCACTTACACAATCTTGTTAAGTAGGCTGATCCTGAGTCTCCACAACTTCCTATATTTTATAGCTCCAAGTAATATTTGTCTCCTTAAAATCTCTTCCAAAGCCTACTCTGACATTTATTTGCACAAGCACCTTAAGTAGTTTGGTCATGGCTTTCCACAACTTCCTATACTTTTTAGCTCTAATTTGTCTCCTTATTATCAATCGTAGTCCCTGTTCTGTCATCCGTTTACACAAGCTTGTTAAGTAGGCTGTTCATGGCTCTCTACAACGTCCTTTACTTATTAGCTTTAAATAATATTTGTCTTCTTACTAAATATCCCAAACCCTAATCAGCCATTCATTTATTCAAGCTAGTGAAGTAGTTTGATCATGGCTCTCCACAACTTCTTGTAATTTGTAGCTCTAATAATATTTGTCTTCTTACTAACCCTTCCAAACCCTACTCTACCATTCATTTATTGGAGATAGTTAAGTAGTTTGATCATGGCTCTCCACAACTTCCTGTAATTTGTAGCTCTAAGTAATATTTGTCACCTTACTATCCCTCAAACCCTACTCTGCCATTCATTTATACAAGCTAGTTCAGTAGTTTGATCATGGCTCTCCACAACGTCCTATACTTTGTAGCTCTAAGTAATATTTGTCTCCTTACTATCCATCCCAAACCCTACTCTGCCATTCATTTACACAAGCGCGTTAAGTAGTTTGGTCATGGCTCTCCACAACTTCCTATATTTTCTAGATCTATGTAATATTTGTCTCCTTGCACGTTAAGTATATTAATCGCTATTTATCTTTGCCCTTGACGCCTTCAATATAACTTGTAAGTGTCATATTCTCCAAGTCCTCTTTCCTCGCTACTTGTCGTAGAATAAACTGACATACCCATATTTGCTTCCATTTGTGGATTGTAGTCTTTAATTTTCTCAAGTCTTACATTTCGGCAAATCACCCGCATCTGCCTCTACCCGATATTGATATATCAAGGAAACTTGCTTGAATGATCATATCAAGCTGAATTGTCAATCATTTTTCAATGCCACTGCTAAGCTAGAGATGCGGAAGCTGAATAAATGATAAAAGAAAGAAAACATTCTGTTGCAGGATTCAAAGATTTCTTAGCGTCCAAACATTTAATGCGGGATTTCCCAACTTAGGAGATATCGACAACCGGTGGGCGATTCCAACTGTTGAGTGGGCGATTAGCAACTGAACGCAAACCTTTCTGCAAATGACATGAAACAACCGCTTTAGTTTCCTTTCATTCACCATACGGCCAGTTTAAGACTCACTGGAGAGATATGGTGTAATCGATTTGTATTTTTTTTTTCCTCTGATTAGGTCATTTTCAGTGGTGTGCAGTAATATAGATCTATGTTCGGGATGTATGATGAAATTTGTTTGGCCTTGGAAAATATTGCATCATCGATGATTGCATTAGATTTTCACCACGCCTAAACATTATTGTCTCGACTGTCGATTAGTTGTCCTACGGTCATTGTCTGCGTTATTCCAAGAAAGCGTATGAAAATTGTAACGCTGCATAAACACACAGGCAAGCCTTATCAATCAGCAAATCAATGTACTATAGATAAGCCCGGAAACTCTCCTGATTTAAATCAAATCGAGAATCTGTGGGAAATTTTCAAGGTGCGACTTTGTGGAATGGACATACGAAGTATTAACATGTGTATTGGGTCATGTTTTATTGGAAAAATACGAAAAAAAATAACGGAATTATTCGTTTTGTTTTAATTAATTTGCATTCGGATGTAATATAGTGAATAATTGGAAATGTTTTTTGGCAGTTTAAGATTTTGAGTATTACAACTGTATTTCAACATATGCTACCCGAAAAAATATGAAAGGAGATATACAAAGAACCTGTATAATAATAATAATAATAAAAGCTAAGTATAAATGGCTCACATTCCGAGATAAGATATAAATATCCCCGCGAAGAACGAATATTTTCGTATTTTTTGTAGATTTGAGAAGGAACATTAACATTCAAATAGTTATTCTGACGAAATAACATTTTCTTCGAGTATGAATCGGTTAAGAGAAGACCAAACACAACAAAAAATGTTTGCTAAATTTTTATTAATTGCTATAATTCTTTTTAATTTTATAATTTTGAAAAAAATCGTTTTGTCAACACTTGCAACGCTATCCTTCAGCATAAAAATAACCATGGCCAGAAAACTAAATTATATATATATAGTTTTCAAAGGTCAAGTTTGCTTTCCTTTCTTTTTTTTTTTTTTTTTTTTTAACTCTGTATTAGCAGTAACAGTATGTCAGCTTTATTTGTTACCTGCCTTTGTTATTTTTCACAACATCAGTTTATGAACCAGTAACAAACATTTACCAAACAATTTTGGTATAGTTTCGAATATTTACTATACAGGTGGGTAGTAGAAAATGTGTCCATGTGAAATTGATCGATAGCAGAGAAACGGTTGGGAACCATTGGTTTATCGCCAAGGCATAAATAAAGTTGATGGCAGAAATGGATAGATGTTCAAGTTTCCGATTTTTGATTGATTTCGACACTGTTGAAATTAACAAGAATTATTTTCTGAACAAGTAGATTTTAGCGGGAGCTTAAGAATATCAGATTTCTAAACCCATTTTCTTTTCATATATATATATATATATATATATATATATATATATATATATATATATATATATATTTAAATGAATGTTTTTTATGTCTTGGCCGGTGAGAAGCAAGAGGTATTCACGCCAAGGACAGCGAACAAGACAGAGTACAAATAGCACTAGATCAAGACAAATTTTCACTTGCAAATTACAGTTGCTGCCTCTATACCCATCTTTCTCTCTCTCTCTCTCTCTCTCACTCACCCTCTCTCTCTCTCTCTCTCTCTCTCTCTCTCTCTTACACACACACTGACGCACTCTTTCACGGACATGCATACAGACACGCGTAAAATAATCTTTCTTTCTTACCCACCAGAACAGACTTTATTGTTCATTTTACCCTCTCTTTTTTTCCTTTTCTTTCAACTTACGTCTCTTTTTAATTCATCTATTTTACTCTCTCTTTTTTTCTTCTTTCAACTTACCCCTCTTTTTAAAACATCTATGTTACACTCTCTTTTTTTCCTCTTCTTTCAACTTACGTCTCTTTTTTTATTCATCCGTTTTTGTTTTTTTCGCTTTCTTCTTCCTTCGTCGAGATATCTATGTACGCATTGTAGAACTTCTAATGGGCGGAATCTGGCATTAGGAAGACTATGTTGCGGCAGTTGCCTGTTTTTAAGTAATATTTCAAAAATGCTTTCAATGTTTTTTATAAATTTTTCAAAGACTAGACTGCGGTGAAAGTTAGAGTACATTGACAGAAAGATTGTGTGTCGTCAGACTTAGAAGTAGGAAATGTCTAGTTATCTTGAAAAATTAGCATTCAGATACTTCTTTTTACGGTTATAGGTGCACTATCAGTCTCTTTTCATCTCTATTAATATTCCAACTTGTTGGTCGGTGGGATTTGTTCAGCTTCATATCAACTTCTATAGGTTATTTAATGTAAATATTTTGTACGGGATTTTCTTTCATTTATTCATTGATGTATTTGAGACTAGCAGCCATGGCCAGCTGGTCGATCAGAAAAAGCGTTCAATTAGAATGTAGCAAAAACAGCATCATGTTTAAATATAACAGAGTCTATCTTTTTTAATTACTTTAAATTATTAGGTTGGTGCAAAAATAGTGACGTAATAATGACGTAATAATGTCGTTTTTTTACGTTAAAAAATACGTCAAAAAACGACATTATTACGTCATTATTTTTGCACCAACCTAATACTTTGGTTAAAAAACATTTTGATTTAATACAGTTACTGATATAACGGAAGTAGTCTATATTTCTTCAATCGATGTTAGCCGAGCACATGAAAGGATAAAACATGCAACAAGACCATCAGACCACAATTATCTTGGGGTTTTTGAAATTCAATTTGTCAGTGTTCTACCAGGGATGTAAAAGAGGATAAATTTTTAAAGAAATTGTTAAGTTCGATGAAAATTGGTTGAAAGATCAATGAAAATTAAGAAAGAAACCAATGAAATTCGCCATTTTTCGCTATTTACGCGGGTTTTCCCTATATGGTTGGACTCAGTTATCAAGTTAATTGACTGTTAAACAATCAACTCATTGTTGGCTACAATTGAGTGAAGTTTGTATTAGATTGCTTGAAATTTGAGGGAGTTTTTCGTTTAAAATATGTGTTCAAATCGATTTGTGTTGAAATTGATTTTTCGTTTTTCGCAGTTTTTGGCTAAACGCAGTGGCGTAAAAATAGAAATGGGATACCGATGAGCTCGTCATAATATTAGTAACCTACATATCGAGTTTAAACGAAATCAGAG
The DNA here is from genome assembly GCA_963932145.1 of Acanthosepion lycidas. Taxonomy (NCBI): domain Eukaryota; kingdom Metazoa; phylum Mollusca; class Cephalopoda; order Sepiida; family Sepiidae; genus Acanthosepion; species Acanthosepion lycidas. The sequence continues at coordinate 23,056,584 of OZ010613.1, forward strand.
GAAAAAAATTGAATTTATCGATTTTTGATCTGCTTTATCGATTATTGATTTTTTTAAAAAGTATCGATTTTTTAGGCTAAGTTCCTATCGCTCACATTGTACAATGTATGTTCCAAGTTTGGTCAAAACCGTTTGTACGGATCTCGAGTGAAAAGGTATCACACATACAGACAGACAAACAGACATTCACTGTTTTATATATAGATATTAATGGTTTTATGATACAAGTCTTACCGATTAAGCCATAGTTTGGGGAAGGAGAGATGATTTCAGACCTTTCCCACTGTAAGTGAATATAACGAACCCAACTGGAATTGAAACTCGGTTCTCCGTACTCATTACACCACCCGCACATCCAAGCTTACAGCAACTGGTATTCCCAAGTAGTCATCTAACGAGGTATTGACTAGGCTCTACGTTAACCAACATCGGAGATCGTACGTAAAACGATATTTCACAGTTATATAATGATTACAAATCCGAGGTTGTATTTTCTAATACACAATTTTGAAAGTAAAATTCACACAATAAAAAATCAGCTCATAATTGAGGTTTAACTGTAAGAGATTACGATTGTATGATAGAGGGATACTATTAATAGTTCCGATGAATGAGGTGTGTGATAGGAATGAAAAAGGTGGATGATATGAAGTGAAGATGATGAGGATAAGTAGGATAGATAACGATTGGTCCTTGACTTGACGAGGCTAAGATTGTAGTGTACAAGGTTACTGTTAAAATGGTTGAAATGAGTGAGAAGCATTGGTAGGGAGTGAAGATGTTGAGGACAAGAAAAATAGATAACAATTGTCCCTTGACATAATGAGGTTAATATTGTAGTGTACAAGGTCATTGTAAAAATGGCTATAATGAATGGGGTGCGTGATATGAATGAAAGAAGAGGTACTAGGGAGTGAAGATGATGAGGATAAGTAGGATAGATAACCATTGGCCCTTGCTTTGACAAGGTTAAGATTGTAGTGTACAAGGTTACTGTTAAAATGACTATAATGAGTGAGAAGCATGATATGAACGAAAGAGGGGTTGGTAGGAAGTGAAGAGGGCGAGGATACGGAAAAGAGATAACTATTGCCCCTTGACATAACGAGGTTAATATTGTAGTGTACAAGGTCATTGTAAAAATGGCTATAATGAATGGGGTGCGTGATATGAATGAAAGAAGAGGTGCTAGGGAGTGAAGATGATGAGGATAAGTAGGATAGATAACCATTGGCCTTTGCTTTGACAAGGTTAAGATTGTAGTGTACAAGGTTACTGTTAAAATGACTATAATGAGTGAGAAGCATGATATGAACGAAAGAGGGGTTGGTAGGGAGTGAAGAGGGCGGGGATACGGAAAATAGATAACTATTGCCCCTTGACATAATGTGGTTAATATTGTAGTGTTAAAATGACTATAATGAATGGGATGCGTGATATGAATGAAAGAAGAGATGGTAGGGAGTGAAGAAGATGAGGATAAGTAGGATGATAGGAAGTGAAGATGATGAGGATAAGTAGGATGGACAACGATTGGCCCTTGAGTTGACGAGGTTAAGAGTGTTGTGTACAAGGTTACTGTTAAAATGACTATAATGAATAAGGTGCGTGATATAAATGAAAGATGGGGTGGTAGGCAGTGAAGATGATGAGGATAAGTAGGATAGATAACGACTTACCCTTGACTTCCCGATGTTAAGATTTAGTGTACAGAGTTACTGTTAAAATGGCTATAAGGAGCGTGATATAGACGAAAGAGGGGGAATGAAGATGATAAGGATAAGAAGAATAGATAACGAATGACCCTTGACTTAATATTAAGATTCTAGTGTCGATATTAATATTATAATGGTTATGATGTATGATGTGTGTGAGATGAATGAAAGAGTAGGTAACAGGAAATTATGATTATGAGGATAGGCATGATAGATAACGATTGACCCATGACTTGAAGACGTTAAGAGTATAGTGTATACTAGCAGCATGGTCCGGCGTTGCCCGTGCTTAATTCAAAAATCGTACGACTCATACAGCAATCGCTATCACTTGACTTAAAATATTTTTGCCCTTCCTTGCCTTTAAAGGAGTGCCCTTTGCCGTGCTGATGTTGCTACATGCCTTACTTCTTGCCTATCTTACACTGCGAATTTTTTCTAAGCTCTATACTAAACATTAAATCTATTACGAAAAAAGAACTAAACAAAATGAACACAAAACGATCAGCTTTAAAAAAAGGACTCGTAACTGGAAAAACCGAATGAAAAAAGAATGTTAACAAGAAATACTTTTTCACACCCAACCCAGTTCTGCGGAATCAGAATCAACGTTGAGTTTAAGCAAGCGAATGAGCCAATTGGAGTAAAGTGCCATGCAGATTTAGATTTTTCCCACTTGTGACGAATGCAGCTATCGATTTTTTTTTGCATGCTAGCATGCTAGTTAACATTCTTGTCAGTCAGCTGTTGACTCTCTCGCTGGCCAATAGAATCTCCCTGCCTATTCGTGACAGCCAGCTTTTGGCTCTCACTCTGGCCAGTAGAAAATGGCCGCAAACTACATGAAAACTGCCGTAGAAGCATGGAAAAAAATCGATTATTTCCACTATCGATGGGATTTGGGAAATGCAAGGTCGGTCTTGGCCTTCTCGATAACTTAGAGCATGTGCATGTAAATTCTGGTGAAAATCCGTCGAAAATAACGGCCGTGCATTCGTTACGCACACACACACACATCCTGCCTTTTATAGATAGAGATCTCCCTACCAAAAATCGATTTGTACGTCGTACGATTTTTGAATCAAGCTCGGCAACGACGGGCCGTGCTGCTAGTAAACAAATAAGACATATTGCAGAGGAGATGTTTAAATAGCTCGTTTCAGATGGGGGTAAATATCCTTCCTACATGCACAAAAGAGGCTTACGGCTATAGCACTTTGAAACAGCGGTTCTTGCACGATCACCGAAGTTAAGGAACGTCAAACCAGGTCTGAACCTAAATGAAACTTTGGGAAACTCAGGTGATGTAATCTTGGTTGTGCGGAAGGTGCAATGGATAATGGCTCGCAATTGAAAATCGGAAAGCCGAGTTCCAATTCCAGTCGGTTCGTTATATTTATTCGTGCGTAATTACCCTTGGGTAAGGTATGACCCCCCACCCTTATTAAAATGTGTTAATTGTTAGGATTTGTATCTTTTGCTTCATGTGCCATGTCCCCTCAGGACGTAGGCTATCATGGCTCTCCACAGTTTCCTTTCATTTGTGTCTCTAAATATTTTTTTTCTTTTTGGTATTTCTCCGAAACACTGTTCCACCATCAATAAGTTTTTTTTCACTGTTGTTACTACACTCAAACTGCCATGTGAGTATCAGTTTTTCTAAACCCTCTTTCCTCATTATGTGTCCAAGAAATTTACTGATGTTAAGTTTCCTCTGTGCTTCCCTTTTCTTCAAAACTTCGTCATGTTCAGGCCATGGTTTTCTCAGTATCCTCCTGTAGAACCACATTTCTGTTGCTTCAAGTCTCCTCATCTGTAAAGCAATTGTCGAGGACTTACTGTCATATAGTCTACTATCTCTCATGGCTTCAATCTGTCATGTGAGTATCAAATTTTCCAAGCCCTCTTTTCTTATTATGCCTCCTTTTCCTCTTCCTTAGTACTCTGCTTAGATTTTTGCAGGTATCAGTAAATCATTATTATCTCGAAAAAAAAAAAAAAATTAGAATCTAAACATATTTTCTGGCTTCAAATAACCTGGAAAAGTTTGATTAGTCGTAAAAAACGAATCAATCACTCAATGAAATACTGATTAGCTACACAGGCATATTTTTTTAGATTTATTTACATTCTCTGGAATATAAATGTATAGAAACTACCGTGGCCACAGAGTGAGGGATCAGCTTATATATTGATTTTAATATAGAATCGGCCCCCCCACTTTATATCCACATTATAATTTCTTGTTTATTGATAAGCCGTAGAAAACGAATCAATCAATCAATAAAATATTGATTAGCTACACAGGCATGTCTTTTAGATTTATTTACATTCTCTGGAATATAAATGTATAAAGATTACCGTGGCTAGAAAGAGAGGGATCAGTTTATATGTTACCTCAATATATATTTGATCCCCCACTTTATATCCACATTATATTTTGCTTAGCAGGAAAGCCATAATTTCCACCCCCAGCTATGGGTTAATTGTTAAAACTTGCATCACTAAATTATTAGTATCTCAAAAAATAAATAAATTCTGACAATTCTGGCTTTTAGTAACCTGAAAAGGGTTGATAAACCGTAAAAAAGTATCAATCAATCAATTGCCCTTTCTTGGGCCTATTCACATTGTCAACCTTACCGTTCTTGTTCTTTGTGGGGGGGGGGCATTATTTGATAAAATATACGACAGTGCTACTTAGTGGTGGTCCGCGGACGGGTGCCTGTACGCAAACCAACAGCTACCGGTACGCGTCTTTCTAGCTTACAAACTCAAAGGGTTTTTCAATGGTTATTACGACAAATATTGTCTAGAGGGTTGATCGTTCCATCTGAGAATCTGGGGAAAAGAAACTCAATTAGTTCGGTGGCGTTTCAGATATTAGACATTTGGTGGGGTCGACAATTATCCATGGGGTTACACGATTTGGACAATTTTGCTCTTTCGCCCAGTGTATCGTATAAATTCTTTCTTTCTGTGTTCGAGTACGGCTAAATAAAAAAGTGTAAATAAAAATGGACCACTCGAAGTATTTGATTATTTTTTTTATTGATCTCTGTTTCCTGCTGTTTTCTGGTGACCTTCAGAAAGCACCAGCCCATGACACCAAGAGGGACGGTTAGCCGTACAAAACAATTCTTGGTACCAAAACAAAAAAAAGGCATATCGTGGAAGAGACGCTTTAATATCAGGCCATCCCATAAGTTCTGTCCGAATTTTATCTTTTTGTTAAAATGAACAAAATTTAAAGAGTATTTTATAATGTCTAATGTAGCTGAACATTATTTTTATGTTTAGATGCATTTAAACTGATCAAATTTTATTTCAGAGAACAATAAAATTAAATTTTGTTTGATTAAAACCCTGCTAACATGGAAGTACCCAAGAATCATTTGAGGTACATAATGCTTTATGAGTTCAAGAAAGGAAACTCAGCGGCCGAAGCGGCTAGAAACATTCACTCAGTTTATGGAGAGGAATGTGTGAATGAAAGAACTTGCAGAAGATGGTATGCAAAATTCAGAGGTGGAGAGTTCACCCTTGAAGATGAAGATCGAACCGGACGTCCAGTTGAGATGGATGAAAAGCTTCTTGAAGCAGACCTTGAAGAAAATACTGCTTTACCAGTTGAGAAATTGGCAGTGGTTTTCAGTTCAAACCATGCAACTGTTCATCGTCATCTTCAACAACTTGGAAAAGTTCCTAAACTTGGAAAATGAGTGCCTCATGAATTGTCTGAAAACAACCTCAAATCCCGAGTTGACATCTGCTCTTCTCTCCATTCTCGCCAACTTGTTTCACTTTTTGGATCTTTTATCGAAATGTTAAGCGTCGTAGACAGTGGCTTGTTAAAGGGGAAGGACCCCGGCCACAGCCGAGAAGGGAACTTAATGGGCAAAAAGTTCTTTCAATCTGGTGGGATCGCCAAGGAATAATCCACTTTGAATTCTTACCATCTAATGCAACAATTAATGCTCAAATATACTGCCAGTAATTAGAGCGTGTGAACCAAGCTTTGAGGAAAAAAAGACCTGCTCTAGTGAATCGAAAAGAGGTGATGTTTCATCAGGACAATGCGCGACCCCATACAGCAAGAATCGCGTCACAATAGATCGAAGAACTTGGTTGGGAGAAAATTCCTCATCCACCTTATTCTCCTGATCTTGTTCCTTCAGACTACCATTTGTTTCGTAGCTTACAGAATCATTTGGAAGAAACAGCTTTTGTAACACAGGAAGAGGTTAAAACTGATATTTGTGAGTTCTTCGAATCAAAGCTAAAAGAATTTTACAGCAATGGAATTAGTAAGCTTGTTAATAGATGGAAGGAAGTCATAGATAATCAGGGAAAATACATTGTTGATTGAATCTGTAATTAAATGTAACATTTGGTCACTTGTTTTCTTTATTCAAAATTCGGACCGAACTTATGGGATGACCTGATAGCTTATAATAACCTATACATTAGATAGTGATACAGCTCGACATTACCCACACTAGACTACAGACCCCTAGATTAAATTCGGCCTTGTGCCACATGTGACTGGGTGGAGCAGTTGCTAGACACTCTAGACTACTGACCCCGTGTGTCTAGTATAGCGGTGTGTACGGACGCTGAAGGAGTTTGACCATAATTCAATTTGATGACAGGATTCTGTCTTCAAAAATAGCACGCTGTTTTTGGACTATTCCCGATTTTCTAATAAAGCGTTTCATAAAGTACGTCACAAAAACTGTTGGAATTGCTCGTTAACCCTGACATATTTAGGAAGGTTAGTAGAATTATCCAGAAACTATAATGTTAGCAAACCGCCTGCCCCCGGATAGAAAATCAGTTCAGCAGATTATACAAAAATTAGAAAGGGGTAAAAGATAAGGATGTGTCTTCTCACCGGACTTATTTAACCTATACAGTGGGGCGATTTTGAGAGAATTAGAAGTTCTACCAGGATTTTTTTATTGGTGGCCACGATCTAAACAACATACGCTATGCAGTTGACACAGTGTTGATAACAGACACAGAAAAGAAACAAGAATTGCTACAGAAGGTAGTGTTGGAAGACAAGAAGAAAACATTAAACATCGAATTCCAGTCGAATCCATTACATTTACTTGGGAAAGGTATGAATCCTCTTCTCGTCCCAGCTAGGGGTAAAACCGGGTTCTAAAACCTTGGATTGCAACCTACCGTAGAAACAAACGGCAACCTAGTGCGGGGAAAAATCTGCCTCGTCAGTCATGTATCGAAAGATACATGATCAACTAGGCGTGCATCACGCATGGCACATAACTGACTGAAGATCTCCAATGCTGTGGAGAGCCATGATCGGCTACGTCATAATTAGACAAGGTACACGAAGAAGATGGTTCAATCTTTGTAGACAGTCTTAAAACTATTCCGATAAAATGGTAAAGTCATGTGTTTAACTTTGATTCTATATTGATGTCCTCAGAACCAAAGAATTTTTTGTGTGCGTGCGTGTGTGTTGCAGACTGTGGCAATATAATCTTCCTAGATCCAATGCTCCTTATATGGTCTTGTCTTGGACTCAGCATCCGTTCAAATGCAGCCTATGGAGATTCTTGACAGAGTTCCACCTTTCTGATGCCATCATTCCATTGATTATAGAGGGGGATGCCGAAAGGAAATTGGGGCATGAATCCTCAATATTACCCTTTCAGAGGAAATACATTGGCTTATGAGTTATTAGGTTGGTGCAAAAAATAATGTCGTTTTCTCACATAGTAACATATGTGAGAAAACGACATTATTTTTTGCACCGACCTAATATTTACATTTTCCACATTTCGCAGATCTTTTCCGCCATGTTTTTTTTTTATTTTTTTTTTTTTATTAATCTCCTTTTTCTTCATTTTTCTCTCTTTCTCTTTTTCTTTCTTTCCTTTCCTTCCTTTTTTAAATACATTTTCTTTCGTTTATTTCTTTCTCTACACCTTTTTTTTTGTTTTGCTTTCTTTCTTTCTTTAAACCTTTTCATTACCTCTCTCTTGCTTTCAGCAACATTTCTCTCTTTCCCTTCATCTCTCTCTCTCTCTCTCTCTCTCTCTCTCTCTTTGCACTTTCCCACCCTTTCTTGTGGCTACGCCAATATCATAAAAAAACACAAAAAAATACGCAGGTTCTCGTACGAGTTAAGCAACGTCGAGCCTGGTCATTGCTTAAATGGGTAACTGCTTGAGAATACCAGGTGATGTAAGCTTGTATACGCGTGTTGTAAAAGGGCGTTTCGACCAAATCAGAGGTTCTCGTACGAGTTAAGCAACGTCGAGCCTGGTCATTGCTTAAATGGGTAACTGCTTGAGAATACCAGGTGATATAAGCTTGTATACGCTTGCTGTAAAAAAGCGTTTCGGCCAAATCACAGGTTCTCGTACGAGTTAGGCTACGTCGAGCCAGGTCATTGCTTAAATGGGTAACTACTTGAGAATACCAGGTGATGTAAGCTTGTATACGCGCGCTGTAAAAGGGCGTTTCGGCCAAATCACAGGTTCTCGTACGAGTTAAGCAACGTCGAGCCTGGTCATTGCTTAAATGGGTAGCCGCTTGGGAATGCCAGTTGATGTAAGCTTGTATACGCGAGTTATATAAAGAGCTTTTCGGACATATACCGTTGAATCACCGCTTCTCGTCCGAGTTAAGCAACGTTAATCCTGGTGATTACATAGATGGGTAACCGCTTGTGATGTAAGTTTGTATGAGTATGTTGTCAAAGGGCTTTTAGACCATATAACGTTGAAACACCTGTTCTTGTACGAGTTGAGCAACATCGAAAGTGGTCATTACTTAGATCGGTAACCGCTTGGGAAAATCAGGTGATGTAAGCATGTATGCGCGGTTTGTATAAAGTACTTTTCGGCCACATTACATTGAAACACCGATCTTCGTACGATGATCGAAATTAAGCAACGTCGAGCCTGATCAGTATCTAGATGGGTGACCGCTTGAGAAGACCAGGGCTTTGTAAGCTTGGATGTGTGGGTATAAAGTTCTTTTCGGCCATATCACGACGAAACATCTGTTCCCGTACGATCACCAAAGTTAAGCAATATCGAGCCTAGTCATTCTTAGATCGATGACCTGTTTGGCTATATCAGGTGCTGTGAGCCTGGATGTGCGAGTGGTGTAATGGATTACGGCAGGGAATTAAGAATCAGAGAGTCGGTTTCGAACTGGAGTTTAGTTTGTTATAATAATTACGAGTAATAGCCCTGTTAAATAAATTCCATCTCTTTTCCCCTCACTGATGGGTAAATTAGTAAGACTGGTATCAATAAATCATTATTATTTAAAAAAAAAATTCTTGTAATCTAAATATATTTTCTGGCTTTAAATAATCTGCAAATTCTTTTCCTCCTCTCTCTCTCTCTCTCTCTCTCTCTCTCTCTCTCTCTCTCTCTAATACTTTTCTCTTTTCTCTAATTATTTTGCTTTTCTTTTTTTCTGCGATACTTTTCTCTTCTCTCTTTCTCTAATTCTTTCCCCTCTGTGTTTTTCCCTAATCCTTTTCTTTTTATCTTTCTCTAATTCTTTCCCCCCCCTCTCTCTCTCTCTCTCTCTAATACTTTTCTCTTTTCTCTAATTATTTTGCTTTTCTTTTTTTCTGCGATACTTTTCTCTTCTCTCTTTCTCTTCCCCTCTCTGTTTTTCCCTAATCCTTTTCTTTTTATCTTTCTCTAATTCTTTTCCCCCTCTCTCTTTATATAATACTTTTCCTTTCTCCCTTTCGCTAATTCTTTTCCCTCTCTCTTTTTCTCTAAGACTTTTCTCTTCTTTCTGTCTCTAATCCTTTCCCTCCTCTCTGTCTATCCTTAATCCTTTTTCTTCTTATCTATCCCTAATTCTTTTCCGACCTCTCTCTATCCTTCTCTCATACTTTTCTCTTCTCTCTTTCTCTAATTCTTTTCCCCTCTCTCCATTTCAGTCTCTTTTATTATTTCTCTTTCTTTAGAAATCTTTCTCTCTTTTTCTCCACTTTCTTTTACATCTTTCTTCTTTTAATTCTTTTCTTCTCTCTCTTTGTCTAATCAGTTTCTTTTCTCTCTCTCGCTCTCTCTCTCTCGCTCTCTCTCTCTCTCTTTGGTTATTTTCCTCTCTATTTTTTTTAATCCTTTTCTTGATCTCAATTTCTATACTTCTTTTCCATGCTCTCTTTTTCTTAAACCGATTTTCCTTTTTTTTCTCTCTCTCTCATCCTTTTTCTCTCTCTTTCTCTAATCCTTTTCTCTCTCTCTCTTTCTCTAATCCTTTTTCTCTTTCTCTCTCTTTCTCTAATCCTTTTTTCTCTCTCTCTCTTTCTCTTATCCTTTTTTCTCTCTCTCTCTTTCTCTAATCTTTTTTCTCTTTCTCTCTCTTTCTCTAATCCTTTTCTTCTCTCTCTCTTTCTCTAATCCTTTTCTCTCTCTCTCTTTCTCTAATCCTTTTCTCTCTGTCTCTCTCTTTCTCTAATCCTATTCTCTCTGTCTCTCTCTTTCTCTAATCCTTTTTCTCTCTCTCTCTAATCCTTTTTTCTCTCTCTCTTTCTCTTATCCTTTTTTCTCTCTCTCTCTTTCTCTAATCTTTTTTTCTCTTTCTCTCTCTTTCTCTAATCCTTTTCTTCTCTCTCTCTTTCTCTAATCCTTTTCTCTCTCTCTCTTTCTCTAATCCTATTCTCTCTGTCTCTCTCTTTCTCTAATCCTATTCTCTCTGTCTCTCTCTTTCTCTAATCCTTTTTCTCTCTTTCTTTCTCTTATCCTTTTTTCTCTCTCTCTCATTCTCTAATCCTTTTCCTCTCTTTCTGTCTATGTCACTCGCTACTCTTTTTTCATTTCTCTCTTTCTTTATACCTTTCCTTTCTTTTTTTCGACACTAACTTCTCCTCCTTTATTTATGCCCTTTTCTATTTCTTTTCATCTCTCTCTTTCTCTCTATCGTTATCTCTTTCCCATTTTTCTCTCTCTATCCACCTCCTTTTCATTGCTCTCCTTCTCTACTCATTTTTTTTCTAGACCTCCCTTTCTTTAAAAGTTCTCCTCATACTTCTTCCTTTCTCTCTCTTCCCCTTTCCTCTCTTAATATCTCTCTCATCTTTCCTTCTCTTTTCTTTGCACTCTCTTCCCCACTCTCTTTCTTTCACTGTTTACGCGACCGACCGACCGACCGACTACAACAAACCAAATGTGGGACAATCCTTTCTTAATGGTCGGAACCCACATATATTGCTCGTGAGTCAGATACCAAAATTGCTGATATTTATTTTCGTATTGCAGCAGGCTCTTGTGAAAATTTCATGATCTTGCACGTGACCGTACAATGGGGAGATGCTGCGTTGTACTTTAATCAGCAGCACCAAGGCTTTATCTCTCTCTCTCTCTCTCTCTCTCTCTTTGCACTTTTCTTTGTTTTTCTTTTTCTTTTATTACTCTTTCTCTCTTTCGGTTTTAACGATAGAGCTCCCCTTTTTTTTTCATATTTTTTTTTTACACTTCCCCCTTTTCGAACATATTTTCTGTTTGCTTCCCCACCTTTCTCCTCTTTTCTCTTTCTTCTTTTCTTTCCCTCACTCTTTCTCTCTCTGATATTCTATTGTTTCGCGTCCTTTCTCTTCTTTTCTCGCATTCATTTTCAGCCTTTCTCTCTCACTTTCACCCTCACTCCGTATCTATTTTCTCGGTTCTTTCCTTCCCTTTTGTCTCTTCTAATTGTTCTCTCTCTCTCTCTCTACCTCTTTCTATTTTCACGCTTTCTTCTTTTTCTTTTCTCTGCCATATAGGAGGAATGATATTATATATTAGATTTCAGCACGCTTTTCTTTTTTCTGTTGCCTCAAGTCTCTTCTTTATCTTTGAGGAGATTGTCCAGCATTCACTCTCATATACGTCGACTGAGATATATATATATATATATATATATATATATATATATATATATATATATATATATATAACATTTCAGCACCATATTCTTTGTTTTGCTTCAAGTCTCTTCATCTGTGAGGTGATTGTCCAGCATTCACTGCCATATAGGAGGACTGATATTATATAACCGTTCAGCACTCTTTTCTTTGTTTCTGTTCCCTCAAGTCTCTTCTTCATCTGCGAAAAGATTGTCCAGCATTCACTGCCATATAGGAGGACTGATATTATATAACCGCTCAGCACCCTTTTCTTTGTTTCTGTTGCCTCAAGTCTCTTCTTCATCTGTGAGGAGATTGTCCAGCATTCACTGCCATATAGGCGGACTGATATTATATAAGCATTCAGCACCCTTTTCTTTGTATCTGTTGCCTCAAGTCTCTTCTTCATCTGTGAGGAGATTGTCCAGCATTCACTGCCATATAGGAGGACTGATATTATATAACCGCTCAGCACCCTTTTCTTTGTTTCTGTTGCCTCAAGTCTCTTCTTCATCTGTGAGGAGATTGTCCAGCATTCACTTCCATATAGGCGGACTGATATTATATAACCGTTCAGCACTCTTTCCTTTGATCTGTTGCCTCAAGAATTTTCTTCATCTCTGAGGAGATTGTCCAGTATTCACTGCCATACGGGAAGACTGACATTATGTAACAGTCCAGTACTCTTTTCTTTGTTTCTAAAGAAATTCTTCTATTTCTTATTAGTTTGCTTAAATTTTCGAAGCCATTTTTCGCTACTCCAATGCGTCTTAAGATTTTTGGTGTTTCTTTTCTCATCCCCTGTTAAACACTTCCCAGATATTTGAATTGTTGTACATGTTTGATTTCGCTATTTTCAATTTGTAATTTCCATATTGGGATCTTCCCTTTTGCTGACGACCTTTCTGTCTTCTGACAATTGATGCTTACTCTTTTCTTCTCACTTTACTTCATTGCATTTTGTAAGAGTTCTTGTAGTGTATGTTTTGTGTCTGCTATCAATAAATTGCCATTTGTATATCTTATGTTGTTAAGGTTGTGGCCGCCCGTAATGAATCGGAGATTACTCTGTTCTAAAATCGTGTAAATCGTGGCCGATCTCAAAAGCGTCCAAATTGCCGTTCGCAATCTCAGTTTGGTGTTGTTCCTTTATCTGCTCAATTTTGATTGGTGTAAAAACTGGCCTTCCTCTGGTTAAACTTCTATAGCAACCTCTGTGAACACGATACGATTAAGGACTTAATATTGCCAATCACTGTTACGTTATATTTTCAATTTTTGAAACGATTCAGGAAACCTGAGGTTGATCCGAGCGAGATGAAATGGTTTGTTATATAGTAACAAACCTAAGTAGAAGTTTATGAAGCTTTATTTTACTAATTCAGTCCGGTCTTTTTCCATACTGAATTTGCTCAATTTTGATTGGTGTAAAAACTGGCCTTCCTCTGGTTAAACTTCTATAGCAACCTCTGTGAACACGATACTCTATAGACATGAAGGAGTTAATATTGCCAAACTCTGTTACGTTAGGGAATTTTCTGAAACGCTTCAAGAAGTCTGAGGCCGACCCGAACGCGATGGCTTATGTAGTAAGAAACATAAGTAGAAGCTTATGAAACTTTATTTTACTAATTAAGCTTCAGTGCTGAAAAACGTTTATTTTAATGAGGTTGATGGTTACAAGCGAGAGGGAAGATGATTAATTTCTTGTTTGTTGGTGGATAACGTGTTTTTTTTTTACTAATATCACCCATTTTTTTTAATAATATTCACCCATTACAAGGCCCAAGAGACACTCAAGGTAGAGGGTTATTGTGTGGATGAATAAGCATTAAGAGTATGGAGCTGAAGCAGAATTTAGAAGAAACCGGAAACCCAATCCTTAAACAGGAAACATGGAAGGAAACTCTACTCTATTTTAAAAAATCAGAGGAGGGGTGTTTGTATTTGAAAATGGATTTCCGTAGTTCTATGTGAATCGGACCTGATTCGTTCTAAATTGTTATTGATTAGAAATACGCGACTTTTCGGTATGACATAAAGAAACATATGTAGACAGGGAAAATACAAGATACAAGACACAATACAAGAGAAAGAAAATGTATTCCTCGGCAGAAATCAAACTTTGGCCACTATAATGGCATTTGAAGTACCAAAAATATCGGATTATATACTGGATTAAATATAGGATTAAATATCGGATTAAAACTAAGTCCATTACTTCTTTAGAAATTATTTCGTTTACGTTCCAGATAAGAAACTGGGCAGTTATGGGGTTTCGAGAAAAAAATAATCTTTGTGAAGAAGTTATGCTTTCTTTATAAAAAGTAAAAAAAAGTGTCGTTCTCCGGGGATGAGCAAAAAAGCACACCAGATCAAATGGTGTGTTCTCCTACAAAGGGAGACGCAGTTTGTCGAATGCACTGACCGAGGAACGTAATTTACATTGTTTAATAAATGAAGATGGCGGGTCTATTTCAAATACAATGAGTCCTCTATGGTAACGTTTGAAGTAGTAAAAATGTCAGATTAGAAATAAATCCATTAATACTTTAGAAACAGATAGATAGATAAGAATAAACTGCGATAGATAGATAGATAGACAGATAGGATCAGAATTAGATAAATATAAACATAATTAGACAGATCGATAGATATGAACAAATAGATAGATAGATAGATAGAAAGAAAGAAAGAAAGAAAGAAAGAAAGAAAGATAATGGCTGGGGTTCGATTCTGACTATTACCATTAGAGATGAGAAAATTGGGTACTACATTTTATTCCCAAACTTTTGTCGAAGGCGGGAAGAAAAGCGTATGTCAAGTAGCTGCTCAGTCAATGTATGGCGAATTTTTCCTTGTAAGGAAACAAATAATATCGCCATTAATCACTGTTAAAATTAAACGTTTCTGCTGGTATCTGACGAGAAAGATTGGTTTTGGTGTTCATTCGATTCAAACCAAGAGAAAGAGAGAGAATCGGACTGTGGAAGATAAATTGATATATTGAAGCGAAGATTGATATACATATATCCCTGATAAGATCGATCCATCAGGTCGATAATAAATAGATTGTTGAATCATGTAACGCTTTGTCACGAAAGTAACCCCTAACCGTGTGTCCGCAATTCTCAGCGGGCATTTTTTGTGTACGCAACACTCTGTTCAATAATAGGTCTGTTCCTCTCCGAGTTGCTCTGAGAACGGCTCCGACCGACACTCAATGGCTATTCTTGTCCCCTCTGTCCGAAGGGAAAAAAAAAAAAATAGCTATTAGGTTGGTGCAAAAATTATGGCGTTTTTTGACGTATTTTTTAACGTCAAAAAACGCCATTATTTTTGCACCAACCTAATAGAAGCCATTATTTAAAGATTGGTAGAAATTCTGCGCAGCTGTCGAACGGTGTGTGCATACAATAATGCTCTCTAAGCCGAAATGTAAAATTAGCGTTTCGAGTTCAATCATAACCTGAGAGCATTTCATTTGTTCTTTTTGACATTGTCATTTATTTAAGTATTTTATTACTTATAAGAACATTTTCCTTCACTGCTTGTCCTCCCGATTCTATACCAAAGGGACACTCAAGTTAGAGTGTTACCGAGTAAGATTTTTGTAAGTAAAATGGGAGGATATGCACTACAGATATGGTTGATTTTGTTTATCGGCATATCAACCATTCAATAGGTTATTTAATGCCGAAATCTAAATATTTAACAATTTTATGCCTTCAACTAAATATATTTTGAACGCAAACGTGTACCTTCAATTATAGATAAAATATATTGTTGATCATTTTGCTTTAAATATGTATGGCTGGTAATTTTACTATAAATAAGTATTATTGATTTGTTGCTTTTGTTCAGTGGCATAACAACACCTATATGGGTTTTTTAATGCTGAAATCTAAATATTTTAAACCGAATTTTATAGCTTCAACTACATATACTTCAAACATAATTGCATGCCTTCAACTAAAAATAAAATATATTATTAATCATTTTAATATAAATATTATAGCTATTGTTGACAGTTTTACTATAAATAAGTATTATTGTTTCGTTGATTTTATTTAACGGCATAGCAACACCTCTATGGGTTATTTAATGCCGAAACCTAAATATTTTAAACACAATTTTATGGCCACACTAAATAAATTTAAACGTAATTGTATCCTTTCAACTCCAGATAAAATGTATTTTTGCTCATTTTACTTGAAATATGTATTGTTGGTAATTATATTATAAAAATGTATTATTGGTTCATTGATTTTGTTCATCGGCATAGCTGGATGGGTTATTTACTGCTAACATCTAAATATTTTAAAAAACAATTTTATGGCCCCCAACTAAATATATTTTGAACGTAACTGTATACCTCCAGTCTCAGTCGAAATGTATTGTTGGTAAGTTTACTATAAATAGGCGTTGTCAGTAATTTTACTAGAAATATGAATTATTGATGTATTTTTTTTTATTGATGTATTTTTTTCTTCCTGGTATTTTTAGCATAGAAATGTATTCTTATAATTTTTTATAGTTTTGTTTTTGTTTTGGGCTTTCACAATTTTTTGGTCTAGTTGGATAAAGACGTTCATTAGATCCAGAAATTAGACACAAAGAGTTGAGTTCAGTACCAGGCTACACAAGTGAAGAACCAAAATCTTGGAGAGTTGAGTGAACAAAGAATTAACCGAGACATCCGGAAGAGGCATGGCACGTGGAACTAGAACAATCTACCCCGTTGGACGAAATAAAGGGTTTGGTTCAAAATTCCAATCACCTGAAGAAGGCCGGGGCTTACAAAAGCCGAAACGTTGTGAATATGGCAATGAAGATGAGGATAACAGACCGAATAATGTAAATAATCATAATACCTCATCTCAGAGATATAGCGGCCTAAGTGTTGTGAATATGGCAATAAAGATGCGGATAACAGTCCGAATAATGTAAATAATGCAAATAATCATAATACCTCATCTCAGAGATATAGCGGCCTAAGTGTTGTGAATATGGCAATAACGATGAGGATAACAGTCCGAATAATGTAAATAATGCAAATAATCATAATACCTCATCTCAGAGATATAGCGGCCTAATTGTTGTGAATGTGGCAATAAAGATGAGGATAACAGTCCGAATAATGTAAATAATGCAAATAACCATAATACCTTATCTCAGAGATATAGCGGCCTAAGTGTTGTGAATATGGCAATAAAGATGAGGATAACAGTCCGAATAATGTAAATAATGCAAATAATCATTATACCTCATCTCAGAGATATAGCGGCTTAAGTGTTGTGAATATGGCAATAAAGATGAGGATAACTGTCCGAATAATGTAAATAATGCAAGTAATCATAATACTTCATCCCAGAGTTTTCATGTTGTTTGTTTGGAATCAATTTTTTTTTCTACGAAGTTAGCGAAACTTTGTTTTTATATCCGTCATCCTTCTTTAGATTTACTTATATCTCTCATTAAAATTCTTAAATTAATCTATACCTACACCTATTCGATAGGATTTAAATCCAGACTTTGAATTGAATAATCCAGGGTACATATTTTCTGTTTCTACACAATTTAGGATATTGCTTCTTGATAGTGGCACTTGATTAAACACTCAGTTAAATGCCATACATGATACACGCTTATGTATTTTTCCTTGCATGACTGACGAGGCAGACTTTTTTTCCCGAAGTAGGTTGTCATTTCTTTCTGCGGTAGACCAGTTGCCATCTAAGAACCCGGTCTGTCCTGTTATATTCCCATACCTGAGGAAGGGAGAAGAGGATTCATGCCTTTCCCAATGGTATTAGCACGTCAGTCAGTCAGTTATATGCCATGCGTGATACACGCTTAAGCGATCATGTATCTTTCGATACATGACTGACATGGCAGAGTCGAAATAAATTATTATAATGGAACCTTAAAGTAGTCTGTTTTTCTTTAATATATATATATATATATATATATATATATATATATATATGAAAACAATGGGAATGGAATGTATAGAATTTTCATTCATTTAACAATTTAGTTCTATTTAAAAAAAATAAATAAATAAAATGTTCGGTCTGTTGTCCTTATCTTTATTTTCATATTCACGACATTTCGGCCATTGTACGCTCCGGCCGTCTCCATAAGTTGGAATTTCGAAACGAACCCCTTATTTAGTCCACTAGGATAGCTTGTTCTAAATCCACTTGCCATGCCTTTTATATATATCAGTTTAGTTTAATTCTCTTAAAGAACCCAAGGAACCATCGCCCATTCGATAAAAGCGTTGGGTGAAGTAAGAGTTGTGAGTTCAATACCTGGCCACAGCAGAGGTGAACACAAAACTTGGAAATAACTGAAACTGCGTTTTTGAGGAGGTATATATATATATATATATATATATATATATATATATATATATATATATATAGATTTGATTCTCAAAGAACAAACCAATACAAACAAGTATCTTAAATTCCTTTCTACCTTATCACCTGCTGGTGTCCTAAATTCATCAAGTTCAAATATGCGCTGATGAAAATTATTCAGAAAACAGATGGACTGCCATAAGTCCAAAATAAACATTTCAATTATGCAGGCTTGTATAAGGATATATGAATCACGCACACACACACACTATATATATATATTTATATGCACACACACACACATATCTCTCTATCTATCTCTATATATATATATATTATATATATATGAATCTATCCCCCCCTCTCTCTCTCTCTCTCTCTATATATATATATATATATATATATATATATATATATATATATATATATATATATATTCTGTTTATACGTTATATGGATACAATTTATTTGAGTAAATGGTCTGTTCTCTAATTAAACACAAATAAGTCATATATATATATATATATATATATATATATATATATATAGCTTGACGTAAAGAAAGGTAAAATTTCATGAATATGCGCGTGAAAAAGAATATTAAATTCATGAATACGCTCGTGTACAAACTGAATAAAAAATGGATTGTAAAAAAAAAAAAAAACGTCTTTACACGGAAGAAATTGATAAAATCATGGGAAAAATAATTGGAAATATTGTTTAAAACCACGACCCCTGAAGCCTGGAAAATTTACCAAGAAACATCGATGTCGGGTTAAACATTGACATTTAAAAAGTTAAGCAATCTTTATATATATATATATATATATATATATATATATATATATATATATATATATATTGAAAAAGAACAGTACAATATATAATCAGGTGTTCTTATTACTTATTTTTATTTTTACAAAAGAGTGCTCAATACAAATCTACAGACCATAAATTTAAGAAAAGCTAGAATACGTAGGTTATTAAATGACTCATGTCCTTTTGTGCATACATGAGAAACTATACATTATTAGTTTTATAAAAGATAAAAATTTACTTAAAGAAATGAAGTCGCTATTCTTTGACGACACTGACAAAGATTTTCCTTAATAATATATTTAAAAAATAGCTCATAAATGAAATATACATATTTATGTTTGATATTTAATAATAATTTTTAAATAATTAAGGCAAATCTGTTCTATTTATTTGTTTTAAAAGAAGTATAGTCTATCAGTAATTTGAATTAGGAATAATATCTTAAAATTGTATTTTAATACGACGTACTCATATTCAAAAAACCCTTTTGGAAAAATCTTTATGTATACAATTACAAATTTAACGCCGAAACAAAAGTGCGAAAAACCGTTTTGTCGTTGACAAAGACCAGACGACATGAGATAAACGTACGCCATCATTTGTTGAAAAAGGCAATCCTACCCTACCTGTTTTCGAAAGTAACTCATATTTTGATACAATAGTTTTTAGTGAAAATGAATACCCTACCGGCCTTTGTTAAAATGATCGGATTTCCCTGTATGCTTAGAAATTAATATTATGAATGTATGTGCTTATAAAACTCCGTAAATTTCAAAATAAGATATTCTAAAATTCGCTTGAAAATGAAACAGGCCTCGTGACTTTAATTTAATTCTATAAGTGAATTTGAAGTTTTAGTTTCTGTTTTTGAATCATGGTAATTCCTGTGTAGCGATGGAACCATATTTTTAAATTAGTAATATATATATATATATAAATATATATATATATATATATATATATATATATATATATATATATATATATATATAATTTGTAATAAGGAACTTAATTTTCTGATTGGCACAGTCTTGTACCTAAGCCAGTTACAAAATTTTATAATTATGAAGACACCCAACTTAAAAAAAATACTTTTCTGTCCTCTTTCCCGTCCCATTTTATTGATGATTTAATCCTATATATTAACCTCGATTCTGTTGAGCGAAGTTCGAGCCCTGTCAGCGAACCGGTTTTTCAATTTTTCCTTTTAATTGTCTGTCATGAGTATTATTAAAAAATAGTTGAATCTTTTCATAGCCATTACGAAATCTTGTAACAGCAACATGATATTCAAACATATTAAGACAACAGACAAGCCTTAGTTAATCAGCAGATTAAAATCCTTATTACAAATTAAAAGAAAAATTAGAACTACTGTGGCTAATAAGTTTTTTATTGGTGTTTCACCAACAAATTATGGTCACTTTTTATTTATTTTGGGATTAAAACGACTAGTTGATATTCAAGACATAAAATAGAGGAAGCTTTCATCTTCAATTATCTATTGAAACTTGCTTACAGCCTTACACGACTTAATGAGAGATATGATCAATTATATATATATATATATATATATATATATATATATATATATATATATGTAAATAGCAGGACAGACTGGTATCTATAGCTTAGGATGGCAAGTGGTCTAGCAGAGGACAACTCTGAATTCAAAACCTGTGGACGGTCGAATATATACACATATATATACACACACATATATATACACACACATTGGAAAAGGTATGAATTCTCTTCTTCTCCCTCCTGTTATGGGTAAATAGCAGGACAAACTGTGTTCTATAGCTTTGGATGGCAACTGGTCTCGGAGAAGGACAACTCTGAATTCAAAACCTCCGGAGGGTCGTTTTGGGGACCTTGTGGCACGTAGTGCATAATGCCTCTGTATACGGCCCTTCAAAAAGTGTGGTTGGTTCTGCACAAAGTCTTCAGCACTATATTCAAATCATATGTGTTGGTGTCTGGGCTGTCGACTCCTAGGAACTGAGCTGCTTGACCTTCATACGTCGAATACGACGGAGGAGTCGGGCATATATATATATGCATGTGTATATATATTTATATGTGTTGTTGGATCCTCATACCTCAAAATCGAAGAGTCAATTATATATATATATATATATATATATATATATATATATATATATATATATATATATATATATTAGTTTGGGTCAAAAATAATGTCGTTTTCTCACATAGTAACATGTGAGAAAACGACATTATTACGCTTCCATAACTATAATTTATTGTCCCCCAAAATATATTTTTTCTCAGGTCATATCTCTGTTACAAAGGAATTTGCCTTTGCAACTATAGATGGAACCTAATGAACGAGGAAAAATATTTTTCTGGGACAAAAAATTATTGTTATGGAAGCATAAGGCCGTCTTTTTCTTAATTTTTAAATTAATATTTACTTTGTTGTTGCATTGAGTTCTGTATTACATCTTCTTTGGAATTATCCATGCGGATTACCCAACACTTTATTACCTTATATATATATATATATATATATATATATATATATATATATATATATATATATTATTAATAGAAATCTTATAAGAAACTCGGTGTCTTGATTTGCAAATAAACAAACCAATACCAAAGAGAAAAAAAAGTATAAAAGAAGAAGGAACTAGGAACATGTATGTTAACTGAAAATAATCGTCAACCATGCAAGCCAAAGGCCCAAAGAGAAAAACCCCGATTCGAGTACCCAAAATAACTAAATAAAGTGCTCAATACAATGAGTAGAGCAGACCTAGTTAAACCTAGAGAGCCAGACAAACCTACTAAGTTTCACCTAAGCGGATAGTCAGGGAAAGACGGCCTTCCCTGACGATCCGTTTTGGTGAAACCATGGTAGATTTGTCTGACTGTCTAGGATTAACTATATATATATATATATATATATATATATATATATATATATCATTCAAAAATACGCTTTTAAGTAGGCGCCCGAGGAGTCGTCAGTGATGTTTTGACTTGGTTCATCAGGGAGTTTCGGGTCTTTCAACATCATTCCCCTATCACCAAATCGACCCAAAACAGGGGAGATCAACCCCTGATTCCTCCTCACAATTAAACGCTAACAGCTACGAAGAAAGACCACATATTCCGCACATCCGATTGGATGTTTGCAACAACCAATCCGCTGCGTGAACTATCTTTAAATGGCCCGCTGTGGGGACTGGCTTCTTTTCTTATTTCGCTGGATTGCAGTTTCGATGGATAACCGAGGAGGTAATGTTAATGTTCGTTAGTTTAACCATATATATATATATATATATATATATATATATATATATATATATATATATATATATATATAAGAAGTAGAAATAATATGTAGAAATTTTAACTTAAAATATTCGGAGATTATTTGAAACCAAGGTAGCGGGCGCTACTTATTGCCTGACAATGTGATTGCATCCGATACGGAGGCACAGAGTTGGGATAAAAATAAACGTATAAGCGAAATGATGTGTTACGCCTGACTTAGTTTAGCACAATGCTGTCAAAATGCTTAAGATTTCCATAATTCTCTGCAGATATCGGTTTCTCCTTCAGCACATGGCAAAATCTTTTATCCGTCTGTTTACAAGCAAAATGGTCGGCCTGTTGAGTTTTGTTTTCGCATATCCGGAATTCTCAAGAAATGCGTACTCCAACATTTTGTACGGGTATTAATCTAAATGGATTTATCTAAAAGAAAACATATCTATCAATCTATGTAGCTGTCTATCTCTGTTAATATCTATCTATGTATCTATCTATCTGTCTTATCTATCACAGTCTCTTAATATCTATCTATTTCAGTCTGTTCATATCTATCTATCTATCTATCTATCTATCTATTTCTGTTCGTATGTATCACAGTCTGTTAATATCTATCTATCTATCTATCTATCTATTTCTGTTCTTATGTATCACAGTCTGTTAATATCTATCTATCTATCTATCTATCACTGTTCTTATCTATCAAAGTCTGTTAATATCTATCTATCTAACTATATATATGTGTGTGTGTGTGTGTGTGTATGTATCTATCATAGTTTGCTATCTATGTATCTATGTATCTATCGATCTAATTTGTCATTATCTATCTACCTATCTATCTAATCAGTCTATCACATTCTGTCCCTATATATCACCGTCTGTTAATATCTATCTATCTATCTATCTATCTATCTATCTATCTATCTATCTATCTCAGCCTGTTCATTATCTATCTATCTATCTATCTATCTATCTATCTATCTGCCTCTCAATTCATCTCATTATGTTCATATAAATCAGTCTGTTATTATCTATCTATCTATCTATCTATCTATCTATATATATATATATATATATATATATATATATATATATGTGTGTGTGTGTGTGTGTGTGTAGATGTATCTATCATAGTTTGCTGTCTCTTTATGTATCTATCTATCTATCGAGCGATCTATCTATCTATCTATCGATCTAATTTGTTATTATCTATCTACCTATGTATCTAATCAGTCTCAATCTCATTCTGTCCCTATATATCACCGTCTGTTCATATCTATCTATCTATCTATCTATCTATCTCAGTCTGTTCTTTATCTATCTATCTATCTATCTATCTATCTATCTATCTATCACAGTCTATTCCATATCTATCTATCTATCTATCTATCTATCTATCTATCTATCTCAGTCTGTTCATTATCTATCTATCTATCTATCTATCTATCTATCTCCTTGTGTATATGACATGACTACAGATTGCACTGACAGAAACGACTCCACGTATCGTCCATACTTTTCCATGTCATTCAAATGATTGTCCAACCTATTTAATCTCTTCTCAGACATATTTGCGTCAAAACGAAAGTATGAGATCTGGAATTCCATTACAGACAAACAAAACATAAAACCAAATAGCGAAGAATGCCAGCGTCTCTTTTAATATGAAAAGTTCCATGCCACTGACCATGATTATTTTGACGATTCATGCGCCATCTTTGAAAACACCAATTTATATTCCAAGATTTTTCCGTCAATAATCGATAATTTTGATTTAATTGGTCTTCGCCTCTGAAGACGGCATCTCGTCTATTATTTCTTCGCTCGCAAATAAAAATGGCGACTAACCCGTCCTAGGGACAGAGTTAAATTCAGGTGTAATAGTAGTTGTTATTATGACTAAGTTCACTTATATTTACTACTTTGGACTATAAGAGAAATATTTGGATAATATTCTTATATTTGTACTTTATATAATAACCGTACTGCTTGAAACTTTTAGAGGTCGTATAATTGCAAACGGAAAACCATACCGACGAAGAGGTAATAATAATAATAATAATAATAATTATTATTATTATTATTATAATTAGCAGCATTGCCTGGCGTTGCCTGGCGTTGCCTGGGGTTGCCTGGCGTTGCCCGTGCTTGATTCAAAAATCGTACAACTCATACAGCAATCGCTATCACTTGACTTAAAATATTATTTGCCCTTCCTTGCCTTTAAAAGAGTGTTCTTTGCCGTGCTGATGTTGCTACATGCCTTACTTCTTGCGATTTTTTTCTAAGCTCTATACTAAGCATTAAATCTGTTACGAAAAAAGAACTAAACAAAATGAACACAAAACGATTAGCTTTAAAAAAGGACTCGTAACTGGAAAAACCGAATGTTAAGAACAAATACTTTTTCACACCCAACCCAGTTCTGCGGAATCAGAATCAACGTTGAGTTTAAGCAAGCGAATGAGCCAATTAGAGTAAAGTGCCATGCAGATTTAAATTTTTCCCACTTGTGACGAATGCAGCTATCGATTTTTTTTGCATGCTAGCATGCTAGTTAAAATTCATGTCAGTCAGCTGTTGGCTCTCACGCTGGCCAATAGAAACTTCCTTCCTATTTGTGGCAGCCAGCTATAGGCTCTCACTCTGGACAGTACAAAATGGCCGCAAACTACATGAAAACTGCCATAGAAGCATGAAAATATCGATTATTTCCACTATCGATGGGAGTTGAGAAATGCAAAGTCGGTCTTGGCCTTCTCGCTAACTTGGAGCATGTGCATGTAAATTTTGGCGCAAATCCGTCGAAAATTGCGGCCATGCATTCGTTACACACAACCAATCAACCACCACCCCCCCACACACACACTCACACCCACACATACACACACTCACACACACACATACATACACACACCCACACTCTCACCACCCACACACACTCACACACACACAGACACACATACTCACACACACACACACATACATACACACACCCACACACACATACACACACACACTCACACATACACATACATACACACACCCACACACACACTCACACACACCCACACACACTCACACACACACACACTCACACACACAGACACACACTCACACACACACACACATCCTGCCTTTTATAGATAGAGATAATGAGAATAATTAAAAAATTTTGTTGGCTCAAAATGCAGACTCTGAGATAAATCTCCAGAAACAATCGATCATCTTGTATCACGTTGCGCGGTATTGGAAACAACTGAATATAAAACCCTGTCTGACAGAGTGCTCCAATATCTGCACTGGATAATCTGCACCTTTTACGGAAAGGAAACTGCAAGAGAATTGGTATGAACTCCACCCAGACCAGGTTAAGACCTGTAACAATTTTATGGGACTGCATAATATACACAGATAGAACAAACAAAGCCAACCGCTCAGACAGTGTTATTAGAGACCACAAACAAAAAAAAAGTGCCTCCTTATTGATATGGCAGTCCCTGCAGACTGCAATGTATCGTTGAAGATCATAAAAAAACTATCAAAATATAAGGAACTTGAAATCAAAATCGCAGAAATGTGGCACATGGGAACATTAAAAATTCCAGTTGTAGTTGGAACCCTCGAATTAATCAAAAAAGACTCCAATAAACTCATTGAAGGGATTCCTAGTAACCCATGTCTTAAAGATATACAAAAAATTGCTCTCATGAGTACAGCCCAAGTCTTACGAAGGGCTTTATCTATGCAAAATATGTTTGTTTGTTTTTTAATTGCTTAGTGGAAATTGTCATTTTGCCATTTCTGACTTTAGGTTTCTGGTTGGTACCCGCAAAGAAAAGAAAGGAAATAATAATAATAATAATAATAATAATAATAATAATAATAATAATAACTCTGCCCGTACCAAACGAGCTGACGTAGACAAAACCCGTACCCATCAGTGGCTACGTAGTGCAGGGTTGAAAGCTGAAACTGAAGGTTTTATCCTTTCTGCACAGGACAAATGTTTGCTAACTAGGAATTATCAAGCACATATACTAAAATATTATGTCAGCCCAAAATGCAGATTCTGTGATAAATATCCAGAAACTATGGATCACCTTGTATCAGATTGCACGATATTGGCACCCACTGAATATAAAACCCGGCATGACAGGGTGGGCCAATATCTGCACTGGAAAATCTGCAACTTCTACGGGAAGGAAACTGAAAGAGGTATGAATAATAATAGTGTATGTATCCAGGTCCGAAGGAGACAGATGATTAGTTCAACTAGAACTGTCTAATAATCGGTCTTCAAAGAAACCGGGAAACTACAGAAGACTGGATGATGATCTCTGTCAAAGAAGCTGACAAAAATAATTCACTAATAAAGGAAACCAAGGGATTAGAAGAGGAATTTCAAGTGGGGAATGAAGTGCAAATAAACTATAATACACCTACTACAGTGGCAAAAAACCTGGTAAAGAAAACAAAAGCACACCCAATGTACTAAATGTAGAAAAGATGGCAAGATAAGCCTCTTCACAATCAATACTCTGCCCGAACCAAACAAGCTGATGCAGACAAAACCCGAACCCATCAGTGGCTACGTAATGCAGGTTTAAAAGGTGAGACCACTTGTTAATTAGTAATTACCGAGCACATATTACTGAAAAATTGTCTTACCCGGAAATTCATATTCCGTGATAAATATCCAGAAACAATTAACCATCTTGTATCAGGTTGCATAGTGTTAGCACTTACTGAATATAAAAATTGGTAGGAAAATATGTAATTTTTACGGGAAGAAAACTGCAATAAACTTGTATGAACATCACTAAGACTCGTTTAGAGAGTTAGAACCTGTAAACAATTTATGGGACTTTACAAATACACACAGGCAGGACAATCAAAGCTAATCGCTCACACATCGTGATCAAAGACCACAAGAACAGAATGGTCTTTCTTATTGATATTGGCAGTCCCTACAGATTGTAATGTATCTTTGAAGATCTTTAAAAAAAAAAACTCTCAAAGTACAAGGACCTTGAAGTGGAAATCTCAAAAATTAGGCACATGAAGACATAGATAATTCCAGTTGGAGCCCTCGGATAAATTGGAAAATGTTCCGATAGACGTATTGAATTGATTCCTGGTAGTTCAGGCATTAAAGAAATACAACCAATTGTACACAAAAGTACAATTCACAATGTAAGTATCAGCCATTGTGTAAAATTTAAAAGGAAGAAGACATTTATTACATAATTACGAAAAAGATACAAATACAAATGTCTGAACATTTTCTTTTCTTGTGTTTATTACAGCAGCAAAGCAATTATTGATAAAAAGGATTGTCATCGAAAAATGGGGGAGGGGAATTAAGGTTTGGGAAAAGACAACTATTTCGAGAATGATAAAAAAGAAAACAATTCCAGATGCCAGATTCAGAAAAAAAAAAAAAAATTCCAGATGCCAGATTCAGAAAAAAAAAAAAAAAAAAAATTCCAGATGCCAGATTCAGAAAAAAAAAAAAAAAATAACGAAAACGCCTAATTTTTCTTGCCCCACGAGCGTCTCTGGGATATACACCTTTGTGCCAATTAATTGAAACAACCGCTTTAATTTCCTTTACATTATTCAGACTGTTATCCTCATATTCAAAACGTTTCGACCGTTGTACGCTCCGGCCTTCTTCAGGTGATTGGAATTTCGAACCGAAACCTTTATTTCTTCCACTGTGTTAAATTATTCAAGTTCCACGTACCATGCCTCTTCAGAAAGATTTAGTTCATTACTTCTGTAGGCTGGTAGTGAACTCACAATTCTTTGGCGTAAGTCACTGAATCTAACCAACGTCTTTATCCACTGGGCCATGTGATTATTTTATTCCGAATAAACGAATCTGGCATACATCTTGAATCATACACTTGCGCATTGGTAAGCAAGTATGCCCGTCGCGTAAGCCAGTAAACTGGTGTAGTGAGTTCGATTCTCACTGGGAGCCAAAGGAAATATTAGTTCAATTAGTCTTTCCCCTATACGGTCAGTTTCAGATCCACTGGAGTGACAGGGCTTAATCGATTTCTATTTACCTCAGACTAGGACATTTGCACTGGTGCGCAGTAGTATAAATATTTTGGGGGTGTATGATGAAATTTGTTTGTCCTTGTAAAATATTGCGTCAACTGTGTTTGCATCAGATTTTCATCACACCCAGACACTATTGTCTCGACTGTCGATTAGTTGCCCTACAACTATTGTCTACGATGGACATTACTCCAAGTAGGCATACGAAAATTGTAACGCTGCAGGAACACAATAGCAAAGATTTACCAGTGAGAAAATCGAAGTTTTATAAACTAGGCCGGAAATTCTCCTGATTCAAATCCAGTCGAGAATCTGTGGTCAATCTGCAAGAAACAACTTTGTGGAATGGATATACGAAGTACTAACATATACACTGGGTAATTTTTTTATTGAAAATTGTAAAAAAAAAAATGAAATAATAACAGAATTATTCGTTTTGTTTCAATTAATTTGCACAAGGGTGTACATCTGGTTTGCTTTAAAGAAAACAAAAAGTCCAGTTAACACTAGAATTAAAAAGGTACATACAGGTCTGGTACAGTGTGTATAGAAATTTTAGAAAGGTCCGTTTTAAATTCAAACATTTCATGCTTGGAAAAAAAATTTTGAATCTTTTTTTCGTTCTTAGTTGTTCAACCACAAGAAAATTTGCCCTTACACTCCAAAATTCTGTCTGCAGCTGGCTGGTAACTGGTATCTTTATGATGCTCTTTTCTTGATGTCAAATGCTTTCTGCTCCTTGATGTTGAATTTCCTTGTCCCCACTTTGCTGTCAAGAAGCATTCTCCCTCGTCAACTGACCCGAATTCTATTTATTTTGAAAAGAGTCTCGCACAAGCTCCCCATTCGCGTTCTTATAAGGTCTTGAGACCACGTCTCTCATTGGTCAGTATATACGAAAAAATATTTTCCATAAACCGGAAATGCATCTTTCAAAAAAAAAAAAAAATGTCGGCTTTTAACCGCTGAGCCAAAAAGGATAAAGAACAGTAACAATTTTTTTTTTTACACAAACCGTCTGACGTTGCTAAAAACTTAATTTCTCAGCAATTTCGGTTAATTGGTGCCATTTAATGTTTCCTACTTTTTCTCAACAATTCTTCGTGGACCGCTGCCCTGTAGAACTGATTCCCAAGTGAAAGTTACCCCGAATATTACAATGTTAACGTGTTCAAGGCTAGGGTTAAGCCTTACCTTCCTCTCGATCTGTACAGACTGCCTCCTAGAGTAAATATCTGAATGGCACCTTTGTACAGGGTGAAAATTAATATATATATATATATATATATATATATATATATATATATATATGAATATTAGGTTGGTGCAAAAATAATGACGTAATAATGTCGTTTTTTGACGTTAAAAATACGTCGAAAAACCACATTGTTACGTCATTATTTTTGCACCAACCTAATATATATATAAAATTTGAATTTCCTTGAAGGTTATCAAACTCAACCTGATGAAGACCGGAGTACACAACGGTCGAAATGCTATGAAAATAACGACAAAGATGAGGAAGTTCAGACTGAAATATCACGAAAATACTGGATGTTACTTTTCATATATTAACCGAAATGCTACCCTTTAGTCCCACGACTGAAATCGCTCAAGTGGATTGATTGTTTGAGTAAGTTTTGGCCCCCAAAATACCATGTGTCATTCAAGATCATTCTGAATCTATCATGTTCAGCCGTTAAGAGCGTAAAGTGAGAGAGATAGAGAAAGAAAACCATAGAGTGATCAAATGGAGAAAAAAGAAAAAGAAAGAGAAAAAGACATATCATCGTGACAGACGCTTGCGATGCTCGGGTGGCGGGAAAAAAACAAAACAAAATGGCCGATACTGTAAGCGGGAACGTTTTTCATGAAAGATCACCGGGAGAGAAAACTTCGGTCGCAAGACTGTCACGGACTGCTTTATGTCAAATGGATTTATATCTTTAAGTAACTGTCCGTCAGCCATTCTTCTCGTATAAAACCAAGTGTCATTTTCGGTTTGGTCACTGGTAAGAAAAATATTGACTTCGAAAGAGTTCAGAGAATAAGATCTAGATTTTTCAAGCCAACTAAATTCATACACTACCACATTGGAGAATTGATATTGTCTTGCAGTAAAATATGACGCAGTATCAATCTTCTTATATGGATGTAAATGCTGGACAATTTCCTCATAGACGAGGAGGCGGCTTCAAGTAATGGATTTTGTTATAGAGAAATGACATAAATTCATATAGTCTTAACTCAACAGTAAGGTTCACCCTGTTCAACCCCCAGAGGTCACTTGAGGTCAAGGGTTACATTAAGAGGCAGTTATGCGGATAGCAGGGGGAGATAACGGTTAACTCTAGACTTGAAATTGTAGTGATCGGGGAAACGTTCTTTTGGGAGTCGGTTCTATAGAGCAGTGGTTCCCTCGAAGAAGCTTTGGAATTTACTTCTCACCAGAGGTATTTTTACGCAAAAATTTTAATTGCATGCTTTTCTCCATATGTATGTTTCGAAAGATTTATTCGTTATGAAAATTCAATTTTATTCGGCATGAAAATTAAATTTTATTCGTCATGAAAATTAAATTTTATTCGTTATGAAAATTAAATTTTATTCGTTATGAAAATAAAATTTTTATTCCTTATGAAAATTAAATTTTTATTCCTTATGAAAATTAAATTTTATTCGTTATGAAAATAAAATTTTTATTCCTTATGAAAATTAGAAATTATTCGTTATGAAAATTAAATTTTATTCGTCATGGAAATTACATTTTACTGGTGATGAAAATTCAATTTTATGAGAATAACATTTTATTCTTTGTGAAAATTAAACTTTATTCTTTATGAAAATTAATTTTTATTCGTTATGAAAATTAAATTTTATTCGTCATGACAATTAAATGATAGCATTGTAGTTGAGAGGGGCCTCTCTTTGTCTCGCAATAATATCTTCAGAACCAGCCTTCCATTGACACTTAGCAAAATTTAATATTAATTGGCATGGCTCTAAAAAATACTGAAATTATTACAGTCGTTGCATAGGGTGCGATAGAAATTCCAGCCACACAATGGTAAGACCATATCTAGATGAAGACACCACTCCCAGTTACCATTATGTGAAAGTTGGCTCTCTGTGTCGCGCCAGGAAATTTTTCTCCCCAGAATCGATACTTCAAATCTACAAATCAACCATTCGCCCTTGCATGGAGTATTGCTGCCATATATGGTCTGGTGTACCTTCTGTTTACCTCGGAGTTCTTGACAAGATCCAGAGGCGGATATGCAATATAATTGGCCCTGATCTGGCATCTCGTCTGCAGTTGCTCTCTCACAGACGCGCCGTCGCCTCTCTCTGTCTTTTTTTACAAATACTTTCATGGTAATTGCTCCGTTGAGCTGCTTTCACTCGTTCCCAGTCTCCATGAATTCAAGCGCCCTACGAGGCTGGCAACCCGCTCTCACCCTTTCACTGTCGAAACTCCTAAATGTAGCCGTCTCTTCTACTCCAATAGCTTCATACTTCGCACCTCTCGCCTGTGGAACACCCTTGTCTATTCTTGTTTCCCTGAGAGCTATAATCTCCTACTATTCAAATGTAATGTCAATCGACATCTCCAGTTGCCTTGATCTATCCTCTATTCCTCATCCTTTCTTCTATCACTCCTATCTGATCTCGCTCCAAATCTTCTGCAAACCCCCTGTATCCTAGTGGCTTCACACCTTGCTCAGGGCGTAATGCTTAAATATATATATATATATATATATATATATATATATTTCTAGGAAGTAAATATTGATTCCGTTTTTTGTGTGCGTGTTTTTACAGTAAGCTTTACCCTGTATAATGCCCGGGTGCTCTCGAGGTAGCCGGTTACATTAAGAGGCAGTTTATACGAACAGGTGGGAACGATAACGGTTAACTCTAGGCTCGAACAGGTTCAGATTGTCGAGATCGGGGAAACACACTAAAGGGAGTCGTTTCTTCAAAGCAGCGGTTCGTGGGAAGAAGCTGTTCGAGGGGAACTTTACTCCTCGCCGATATATACAAAAGGAATGTGGATGGTTTTCTAAAATAAGTGGCATGGCGGGTCCTAGCCGTGATGATTTGAATCTTAGGAGTTCCGGAACCAAGGAAAATAGTATCCGAGAACTTTTCATTTTTCATTTCGACAGAGACAAAGAAATATGCTGAACTCAACCATCCTATATATATATAACGAACGCTTCTTTGTAGCCTAACGGTAAGGCACGTCAGCGTAAATGACGGTTCCGTATAGGATGCCGATTCGAATCCTGTCAAAGAACGAATATTTTCTATGAAAATTTCTCGGACATTCAGGCCGGTAAACGTTATTTAATACTGTTTATTATAAACAGAGCATTTACTTAAATACTTGTATCTATAAAAAGAACGTTAAACGTAAAAATGTCTTTAATATATATATATATATATATATATATATATATATATATATATATATATATATATATAAATAACATAGAAGTCAACACTTAGAGGCGACAGTCTGTTTCATGCTATATGCAATCGGAGGGCACATATGCTGTTATTTTTTTCGGCTATTTATATATATACGGGTTAGCGGTGCATAAAGCATGAAACAGACTGTCGCCTCTGAGTGTTGACTTCTATGTTCACTTTTATATTTACACACGCTCTATCTCTGATATTGAGCACTTTATTCCATAAATATATCACACCTTAAGACTATATTTCTTTATATATATATATATATATATATATATATATATATATATATATATATATATATATTTCCAACTATAAATTCCAATGACCAACAAATACTATTCTTAAAAGTGTGCTCAATACAGAGTAGAGCAAATATAATCATTTATTCGAAAGGTTGAATGCAACACCATCACTTGATAAGACACCAAATGTGTTGAAACAAAATGACCATTTTTGTAGTGATTTTATAACATTTAAAAAAAACATTTTTTAGAAAAGACGAAAACTATCCGAGTAAGCCGAATACAATCATCCGGTGTTGTAATTTCTAGTACAAAGAAAAAAACAGTCGAGTAAATAAGACAAATGTAAAGTGCTCAATACGGTAAGTAGAGCAGAGTATATATATATATATATATATATATATATATATATATATATATATATATATATATACAAAGAATTAATCACACATAGAATCAAACAGAAATATTAATGCGATTAATGGTGACATCCGTCACTAGAGACATAATATATGCATTAAAATACTGTTAATCCATAGAGTGAAGTGATCCTCGTCGAAACCATTGATGTCATTAGTTTTCAGTTTATTTGATGTAAAATGCTAGTACTTACGAATAGTCCTCTATTCATCATCAGGCATGTGTTTTTTCCTTATAAAATCAAAAACTTGAAGACGAAATACTTGTTTGTCGACCGAAAGATGTTTTTTGAATATCTGCTATTAATCGCATTAATATTTCTGATTGATTCTGTGTGATTATTTCTTTGTATGTAAATTATATGCTGCCTAATGTTATATATATATATATATATATATATATATATATATATATATATATATATATATATATATAGTTGAATATAGTTGAACATTTAGACAGCAATCCTTCGTTTATGCATGTTTCATTAAAAACGACAGACAAGGTAACTAAGGTTAAGCTTTTTATTTAATTTTTCTTGTGTTCGAACAAGAGCTTTCTTTTCTGGACAAAGAGTGTGTAAAAACATGGAAGAGTGGATAAAGGCATTAGTTAGATCTAGTGAGTTGTGAGTTCAGTACCTGGTTAAGGCAGTGGAGAGCTGTGAGTGGTTAATTAGCAGGAGATAACTGATAACATACATCCATTAGACATGGCACGTGGAACTAGAACAGTCTACTCCAGTGAGCGAAATAAAGGGTCAGTTCAACATTTCAACCACGGGGAAGAAGGCCGGAGTGTACAACGGTCGAAATGTAATAAATATGGCGACAAAGATGAGGACAACAGTCCGAAAAATATAAATAGTGTATATAATAACTCATCTCAGAAATATAGACAGATACTGAAGAAAGCCGGAGCGTACAACGGCCGAAATGTTGTAATAAATATGGCGAGAAATATGAGGATAATAGTCCGAATAATGTAAATAGTGTACATAATACCTCATCTCAGAAATATAGGCAGATCCTGAAGAAGGCCGGAGATTACAACGGACGAAACGTTGTAATAAATATGGCAACAAAGATGAGGACAATAATCCGAATAATGTAAATAGTGTACATAATACCTCATCTCAGAAATATAGACAGATACTGAAAGGCCGAAACGTTGTAATAAATATGCCAACAAAGATGAGGACAATAGTCCGAATAATGTAAATAGTGTACATAATACCTCATCTCAGAAATATAGACAGATACTGAAGGGCCGAAACGTTGTAATAAATATGGCAACAAAGATGAGGACAATAGTCAGAATAATGTAAATAGTGTACATAATACCTCATCTCAGAAATATAGACAAATACGTTAGAGATAGATAGATAGATAGAGAGAGAGAGAGAGAGAGAGGGAGAGAGAGAGGTGGATAGAGAAACTCGAGTCGAGAATAGGAGAGCAAGTTCAGAAGGTCCTTAGAAAACCAATGTTATTAAGTTAACATGAAGTGTCATTTAACACGTGTTATCTGGGTCCTGAAAAATCGACAAGGAAAAAAAAATTCTTGTCTTTATGAGCAAGTTTTAATTAAAATCGGCTGTTTTCTTTAGTGAACAGATGTTCATTCCGCTGTGGGTCCGTTTGACATTATGGCTTAATTAAGGAATGTCAAATTTTTCAGTTAAATAAGACGACTTCTCTTTTATTAATAAAATGAAAAATTCACTTGACTAGCGTTTGTTGAACAAGCAAGCGAGCTTGTATGAACAGAAATAAGAAGCGATGTAATCAACTTTATTTCGCATTATATGTATAAGTATGTATTTCATTCGCAGTCTGTGTATATGTATATATTTTAGAAGTGTATTCACACACACACACACACACACACACACACACATATATATATATATATATATATATAGTTCAGAGCAGATAACATTAGAAAGATTTTAGAGTCCCATGAAATTAAGTGGATACAAGGTCTAAAAACAATATCCAGCCGGGCAAAACCATAAATTTAACAATATAGAGAGTACTAATATATAACTCAACAAATCAAACCGACCCACATTTCTCACCCACACAAGACAGACATGCTTACGGAGGTGTTGAGGACTCACACATATACACACACCCACACGAATATACACACTTACACACATCATACTCACTCACTCCCTAATCAGTCAATTGATAACACACACCCACAGCAATATACACGCTTACACATATCATACTCACTCACTCCCTAAGAACCAAATAACACACACAAAAACACTTAACAGAGACACATCCCATCTCCAGGAACCAATAAAGCTGTCAAACTGACCAGAAGAATTCAGAGAAGCATAGATCCATCCAGCTCTTATCTCAAATAACAACTTAAAAGAGACTGTTTGACCAACACAAGGAATGTTAAAAGATTCATCTTAAAAAGATAAAAAAAATAAAAAAGCAAATGAAAACTACAGACAAAAGTTCATTTTCTCCATCAAGACATTCATTTCTGTAGTTTAGTGCTAACAGCAAGCAGAAATATTTCTTCTCCTGCTGATGGCCATTTTGGCCGAAACTAGTCGAGGAATCTAAATTAAATAATAATAAAAAAACGAAAGAATATTAATCTACAACCCACTGTGTCTGAAGATTTTAATTTTTTTAATATTTCTTTATTGTTCAATATATATATATGTATATATATATATATATATATGAAGAAATATAGTCTTAAGGTGTGCTATATTTATGGGATAAAGTGCTCAATATCAGAGATGCAGCGTGTGCAAATATAAATTGAACATTGAAGTCAACACTTACACTTAGAGGCGACAGGCTGTTTCATGTTAGACGCAATCGTCAGGCCTGAAACATATTTCAATGTTCCCTTTATAGATACAGGGTGTCCCAAAATAATGTATACACTCTTTGAATCGTTATAACTTATTCAATTTATGTATTTTGACTTGTAAATAAGATTAATACAAGAGAAAGTATACACCTTTAAAGAATTTGAGAGTAAAACAAACATAGAAAATTAACTTTAATAAGATAAAAGCTACTTGGGGCAATGGCAGAATGTTTATATAATGATGAGTTCACATCAAGTGCTCAAACTGGTTGCCGTTCTGTTCAATACTTTTTTCATATCTTGAAGAAATAGACCTACAAACATCCAGTATCATTTCCTCTGGTATTTGAGCAAATTCTTCTTGAATTGCTACTCTCATTTCAGCAATTGTTTCAGGTTTCCTGCTGAAAAATTTGTCTTTTAGAAACCCCCACAAAAAGAAATCCAAGGGTGTCAAATATGGTGATCTCGGTGGGTATTCAACTGTCCCTCTTCTTCCAATCCATCTGTTTTGCATATTTTAATCCATATAAGTTCTCACATCACAGTAGTGTATTAATTTATAACTATTAATATTTAAAGAGTGTAATCATTATTTTGAGACACCCTATATATATATATATATATATATATATATATATATATATATATATATATATATATGAATGTAATGAGAACGGAAATAATATATACATTCTAATGTTGACCCTGGGTTTCATGCTATTAAAAGAAATGCCTACCTTGCCTACAGGAAATGGTAGCAATAATTTCTCATACCCAACAAAAGAAATTACAAACGTTTGTGTGTGTGCGCATGCGCGCCTGTGTGTGTGCGCACGCGCGCCTGTGTGTGTGCCTTTATCTTATTTCAATGTGTTTCACTTAAAGAAATGCAGAGTTTTTCCTATAACGTATGTATATATTTTTTTTCCTATTTTTCCTTCAATGCGTCATGTACCTTTAAAACTTTGGTGATTATGGCTCTCCACAATTTCCTATCTGCTGTAGCTCTTAATAACTTTATTCTTTTTGCCATCTCTCCCAAACCCTGCTCCACCATTCATTCACT
>OZ010613.1:23094027-23126527 GCA_963932145.1 Acanthosepion lycidas
TCCCAAATCACCTCATATGGGGGAATAAGATTATTTTGTCAGAATAAAATATAAATCGTCTGTCTTATCAACCCCGGTGTGGATTGAGTTTGTGTAAGAAATAGAAATTTAATTTTGAAAGCTAAGAGAAAAAACAAACTGTTGAAGAACTTATATAGTATTTATCCATTTCAATGTTTCAGTCGAACGTAAGGCACGAGAGGTGGTCAAGGGAGAGTGAAAGGTATTTATTATAAAAGGGAAGAAGTTTTATAAAATTAAATCGGATATCTACCTTATAACATTAAATTAGGGGTTATATGAAGGATGAAAAATTAATTTAAAACTATATATATATTTATTAAAGACATTTTTTTTATGTTTAACGTTCTTTTTATAGATACAAGTATTTAAGTAAATGCTCTGTTTATAATAAACAGTATTAAATAACATTTACCAGCCTGAATGTCCGTGAAATTTTTCATAGAAAAGTATTCGTCCTTTGACAAGATTCGAGCCTGCATCCTATACGGAACCGTCATTGACGCTGACGTGCCGTTACCGCTCGGCCACCAAGGATCGTTCGGTCGGTAAGGTCGAATTTACTGTTTATAAACTTCAATCTTCCATGAATCTCGGACATTCAGGCGGGTAAAAAAAATGTCTTTAATAAATAAATTGTCGGACTTTGTCCATTTCTTAATATATATATATATATATATATATATATATATATATATATATATATATATATATAATATATATATATATATATATATATATATACACATTTTTTGTACAGTTGTAATTAAGGTAAAATTAGTTAATGAGCATTTTCACCTGCGAATTTTAAAATTTCAAATTTCTAGGATTTCCAAACTTTTTATGGTGTCAGTTCTGACAAATACACACACATATATATATATATATATATATATATATATATATATATATATATATATATATATATATAGTAAAGGTAACAAATCCGTTGGTATATAATACAAATTGATCCTAGTAATATAAAATATTAAAATTGATCTACAAAAAAAAAAGCTCAATGTATTTATTATTAAAGAGCAAATAATTAATAAAGTATGAAATCCCAAATCACCTCATATGGGGTAATAGCTGCAAACGAAAACACCGGTAATTCTGCAAACGAAAACACCGGTAGTCTGTTTTATCAACCCCGGCGTGGATTGAGTTCGTGAGAGAAATAGAAATTTAACAATGAAAGCCAAAAAAAAAAAAAAAACAAACTAATACAGAATTTATCCATTTCAATGTTTCAGTCAGAAGAATTGCATAAGACAGTAGTTTGGGTGATGGCAGTTATTTGGCTTAAAGGGAAGTTTTATAAAAATTAGATTCGAATATTAAGCTGACATTAATTTAAGGTTATATGAAGAATCAAATATTAATTTAAAATTTAAAGAGGAATAAAAATGGCTTTAAAAATAATTTTAAAATATATAGATAAAAGGATGTAGGGGTTTAATGGAAAGAGAGTTGAGCAGATCTTAGAGGAGGGGAAAGATTATAAATTATAATTAATATAGTGTAAAGAGGTTATAGACGAGGGGAATTAAATATAGAAATTAGAATTAGTTATACTTTCTACATTTGAAATATATAGATAAAAGGATGTAAGGGTTTAATTGAAAGAGAGTTGGGGAGATCTTAGAGAATGGGAAAGATTTTAAATTATAATTAATGTAGGTAAAGGTGTGCGTGAGAGAAAGGAAAGTGAGAGAAAGAGCGAAAATATGTATGTGTGTTTGCTTAGGTGTTTGTGTGATTACTGGTAACACCTTGAACATTTGTACATAATTATTGTCGGTAATTTGCGTGGAACAAACCGCCTATGAATGTGGAGAAAAAAAGAAAAATATAGCAAAGACGTGTCCGATTTAATTTCCGCTAATCTTCGCCTCATCGATTGTAAATGTCTGTGGACTCCATTTTGTATTCTCTACAGCCGGCAGGCGGAGACAATCAAATGAGGTAAGAGTCAACTAAATGTGGGTTGCCAATAATTATCGTCTCGAAGAACACTGCCGCGGTGTCGTCTAAAACTAGAGAAGGCTTTTATAAAACAAAAAATACCTCTTTAACACATCATTGGATAGCACTTCGATGTAGTGTAATGGTTAACAAGCTTTGATCAGTTACGACCGTAGTCAATACAAACCTTATTGGGTGCACCATACATAGAAAATGATTTTAGACCTTGTGCCACATCGAAGCTACACATAGCAAATCATTTTAGGGCACTTAGAAGAGATGCAGGGTTAGCAAGCTTATCTCGCCAGATCAATTACAACTGAACAGTGAGTTCGATCCTTGCTCGGAGCTCACCACATTCGGCCTTGTGCCACATCCATGCAACATATAGGAAATCATTTTAGGGCACTTCGAAATGATGCAATGGTTAGCAAGCTTATCTCGCTAGATCAATTACAACTGAACAGTGAATTCGATCCTTGCTGGGTGTTCACCACATTCAGCCTTGTGCCACATCCATGCAACATATAAGAAATCATTTTAGGGCACTTCGAAGTAATGCAATGGTTAGCAAGCTTATCTCGTTAGATCAATTACGACTGAATAGTGAGTTCGATGCTCATTGGGTGCTCCATACTATCAGCCTTGTGCCACGTCTAAGGTACGCATAGAAAATCATTTTAAGGCATTTCGGCGTGGTGCAGTGGTTCGCAAGCTTTTCTCACTCTCTCAGTTACGACTGAATAGTGAGTTTGATCCTCACTGGGTGCCTCAATCGTTCGGCCTTATGTCACATCTAAGGTACGTTTCGAAAATCTCCGGATACCTCGGCGTGGTGTAATAGCTAGCAAGCTTGTCTCGCTAGATCAATTACGACTGAATAACGAATTCGATACTCAATTGGTACCCCATATTTTCGGCCTTGTGCCACACCTAAGTTAACCTTAGAAAATGTCTGTGAGCTGTGATGTAGTGCAATAGTTACCGAGCATGTCTCTCTAGAGTAATTACGAAGTTTAGAACAACTCATGATCAGGCACAAGAGAGATCCATTGTCTGTTATATTTAGCAATATATGTTTAAGTATATATATATATATATATATATATATATATATATATATATATATATATATATATATATATATATTAGGTTGTCCCGAAAGTTCGTAAACACTTGCAAAAAATTGAAATTTTTCTCACCAAGTAATAACAAAAACAACAAAAATTATTCCTCAAAATAAAGACCATCATTTTCCAAGACTTTCTGCCATCGATCTGCAAGCTTTCGGATCTGGTGAAAGTACCATTTAGCCGGCTTCGAATCAAAGAATTCTTGACACGCTTCCTCGACTTCATCAAACGAGTTGAATCGGCGGCCCTTCAGAAAGTGTTGCATTGAGCGGAAAAGGCCGTAATCTGATGGAGCACAGTCAGGACTGTAGGATGGATGTGGCAGAACCTCAACGCCGTCCAGCTCTTCAAACTTTCGGTAAACAAATGTAAACAAATGACGTCATACATACGATACATTTGATACGCCATGAGCAGTTACGAATGTACGAGATTCATGGAAGATTGAAGTTTATAAGCAGTAAATTCGACCTTGCCAACCGAAGGATCCTTTGTGGCCGAACGGTTAGGCACGTCAATGTAAATGACGGTTCCGTATAGGATGCAGGTTCGAATCCTGTCAAAGGACGAATATTTTCTATGAAAATTTCTCGGACATTCAGGCCGGTAAATGTTATTTAATACTGTTTATTATAAACAGAGCATTTACTTAAATACTTGTATCTATAAAAAGAACCTTAAACATAAAAAATGTCTTTAATAAATAAATGGTCGGACTTTGTCCATTTCTTAATATATATATATATATATATATATATATATATATATATATATATATATATATATATATCAGAAAGCTGAAAGAATCAGGCCTAATATTGGTAATGTGAAAAGAAGAGGAACAAATGAGGAGTGAAGAAGAAGAAGAAGAAGAAGAAGAAGAACAGAGAATTAAAAAAGGAACTCAGAG
Organism: Acanthosepion lycidas; assembly: GCA_963932145.1. Lineage (NCBI taxonomy): Eukaryota > Metazoa > Mollusca > Cephalopoda > Sepiida > Sepiidae > Acanthosepion > Acanthosepion lycidas. The sequence goes on from OZ010613.1 coordinate 23,098,057, forward strand.
AAGAAAAAGAAGAACGACGAGGAAGAGAAGAAGAAAGAGGAGGTAGAAGAGGAGAAGAAGATGAGGAAATGATGATGAAGAAGAAGAAGAAGGCGGAGGAGGAGGAATAGAAGAAGAAAAAGGTGACGGAGGGAGAGTAGGAGGAAGAGAAGGCTGATGAGGAGGAAGAAGAATAAGGAGGAGGAGGATGAATGGAAGGAGAAGAATGTGAAAGAAGAAGGTGGATGAGGAGGAAGCGAAGAACAAACAGAAGAGGGAGAAGGTGGATAAGGAGAAGGAGGAAGAGAAGAAGAAGAAGAAGAAGAAGGTGCAAGGAGAAGGAGGAGGAGGAGGAGGGGGAGTACGATGAGAAGAAACAATTGAAGTAGAAGCAGGAGGAAATGAAAGATTTGGAGGAGAAGGATGAGTAGAATAATAAGGAAGAGGAGAAGTAGGAAGAAAAGAAGCAATTGAAGAAGAAGAAGAAGGAGGAGGAGGAGGAAGAGGAAGAGGAGGAGTACGACAAGAAGAAGCAATTGAAGTAGAAGCGGGAGGAAATGAAAGATTTGCAGGAGAAGGATGAGTAGAATAATAAGGAAGAGGAGAAGTAGGAAGAAAAGAAGCAACTGAAGAAACACAATAAGGCTGATACAATTCGAGATTCAAACGTATTAATTCGACCACGTGAGAAAGACCGGCCGAGTGATTGTCAAGAACGACCAGAAAATTTATTTACGGGTGACGCCATTTCAACAAATCTCCGACTAATAAAAAAGAAATAAAAAATTAAAAAAATTAAAAAAAGGAACAAAAACAGGAGTGTGAAGCCGATGAAAATGTTGCTGTCTAGCCGGCGAATTTATCGAATCTGAAAGACATCGATTGTAGCCATTTTGTCGACACTATAGAGGATCGAAATATGGAAAAAAATATTTGGCGAATATGAAACTGTTCCGAAAATTGTATTGCTGAAATCAGGAGCAAATATTAAAATGAATCGCGATAACTTATTGAGACTTGCTGTCACTTGACCCCCTATTTGCAACGGGGAGATTTATAATAATGATAATAATAATAAACTGTAGAAAACCGAGAAAGCATTTAAAGGGTTGACGCAATAAGTTTACCGTCTACGGATCTCAGTGTCGCACTTAACGTCCTCGGTCAAAACGCTTCCCAGATATTTAAACTTCTGTGTCTGCTTGATTCTAGTTCTTCCGACCTGCAAATTGCATTTCAGGCTCACCCTTTTAGTGATGACCATGCATATACCAGCAAAGCATTTCAGTTTGTATTGTGTGTTTCCATCTGGCCTATTATGTTTGACTTCACAACAGTTTAGCAGCTGTTTTAAAAAAAAATAAAAAAAAATGCCAGCTATATAGTTTTTTAAAAAGAAAAAAAAATTCCAGCAAGGTGTTACTGAAGTCGGAATCATGATTTTAACTACAATATATTACGAGTCATTGACAAAAATAAACATCAGTTCGAGAAAGCCATAGAGTTATTCTTTGGGACTTTTCATACACACGGACGTAATGAGCAAGGACTAGAAATAAACAAAATGTCTTCTCTTAGAGATGGCGGTTCACAACTGAAATAATATGCAAAATAATTAAATATAAAACTCTTGAAATTGAAATGATGTAATTTTTTAAATACTTGGTAACCCGTGTACAATCAAAAAATACAAAAACAATATTAACAAGACCGGGGTCGTAATTTTCGTTTATTCAATATATTTATTATTTTTGTTCCTAAATTAAACGAAATGTAATTTTGTATCTATTAATTATTGGCTTTATACATACATACATACATACATATATATATATATATATATATATATATATATATATATATATATATATATATATATATATACGCTCTATCTCTGATATTGAGCACTTTATCCCATAAATATAGCACATCTTAAAACTATATTTCTTCATATATATATATATATATATATATATATATATATATATATATATATATATAAAAGTGAACATAGAAGGCAATACTTAGAGGCGACAGTCTGTTTCATGCTAGATGCAATTGTCAGGCCACTAATGCTCGCAACGTGACGATTGCATCTAGCATGAAACAGACTGTCGCCACTAAGTGTTGACTTCTATGTTGACTTTTATATTTACACTCGCTCTATCTCTGATATTGAGCACTTTATCCCATAAATATAGCACTATATTTCTTCATATATATATATATATATATATATATATATATATATATATATATATATATATATTATTTAATTCATATTAAATCCCTAAATTATTTGTAAAAGAGTTTAATATTTAAATTGCTAGCAAACATCAAATTAATTTCTAAAACATTTTTAAACATTTAAATTACTATCAAACGTGTTTTTTTTTACATAAATTGATAAAACTACACCACCCTTCTACTTCCTTCGTAAATCCTAAATACATCTTCTTTCCCCCTCCTTTCTTTTTCTTTTTCTTTTTCTTTATACTCTCCTTTTCTTCCAATATATTATTTCCGTTAAGTTGACCGATAGAATAGATCAATGTCTGGCCAATACCAAGTATGATAGAAAGAAATATTAAAATAAACCCTCTCTAAACTTGACCATGTCTCTCATACCACTCCTCGCTACGCTCTCTGTTAAATTACATAAACTTAATACTACCCGTCAAAAGTGTAAATTTCAGTTCATTTTTTGTTTCAACTTTTTGGAAGTGATGTCTGAGGATCTAGGGTACTTTAAAAAGGTCACTGGTGAAATAAATTATTACAATGGAGCCTTAAAGTTGTCTGTTTTTATTTATAATATATATATATATATAGAGACAGAGAGAGAAAGAGAAGGTGATAGATAGATAGATAATATTAGTGGTCAATATATATATATATATATATATATATATATATATATATATATATATATATATATATATACATTTAAATTTCAAAGAGGATAGAATCCAGGTAGAGCTCAATGTCCAGGACAGAGCAAGAATATAATATAAAAGGCTGAAACACTAATATTCAATGGTTATAATTTATTATTATTATTAATTTATTTGGAATCGTAATCCCGACCCAAATTCATCAGACCTACAAATTGAAAAAGCTTTTAGAATTTTTAGGTCTGATTAGTTGGCTAGTGATTACGATTCCAATGTAATAAATTATAACCATAGAATATTAGTGTCTGAGCCATTTATATATATATATATATATATATATATATATAATGCAGAACTATTTAAATTAGGTCGTTTAAAAAACCTGGATGGCACAATTTTCATATAAATTGTCATCCCATGAAAAATGGAAAACAAGGAAAACGCCAGAAATCCACCGAAGAGGGTGAAAGAATTAATTCAGTTCCTTAAATCTCTGGTACAAAGAAAAAAAACCCAGGTACTAATAAGTTAAAACCCTGATGATCGTATGTGGTTAAAACTAGGAAGGTAGCACCTGGCTCATTAGGATTTATTTATTTCACACACACACACACACACACATATATATATATATATATATATATATATATATATATATATATATATATATATATATATATATACATTTTTATTATATTTTACATCGATACAGAAAAAACTTTAATGTTTCAGAACTATAATGTTCTTTCATCGGGATATGTATGATAAAAATGATTTATCTGGGAAACATATATATATATATATATATATATATAGGTAAAGTTTTAGGTCAATGAGATAACTAGATATTAGCCATCGTATACACGTGTACTGGCGTACATACGCTGGTAAACAAATAAATAATGACCAAATTTATCCAAGAGGTGTAGACATAATAGTGCTCAATGTAATTAGACAGAGCTAAGATATATATGTCAATACATACATATATACCTACGTTTTATGTGCGACTCGAGTTTCGTTGGTTACCAGTTCATCGGGCACGAGATATAGCTTATCGTTTTTAAAAAAATTATATATATATATATATATATATGTATATATATATATATATATATATATATATATATTACAAATTTTTACCAATAATGCAAGGCTACCATATCACATAAAGTATAGCAAACGAGTAAAGCGAAAGAATCTTTAAGCATAAGGTACAAACAATGCAACAATATGAACAGATATAAAATTAAAAAAATAAACATATATTTCATAAATAAAAGAAATGATACATATTGACGCATGAAGATGAGTTATTTTAAAATAACATGACGCGTGAAGACGGGATACTTGAAAATGATGAAATTGACATCGCACACAACTCCTTGATAATGTCTTCTGATGTATTTATTTTTATCAGAAACTGTTCTCATCTTTCTTCTCCTTTGTTGTTTTCTTCTTCTTCTTCTTCTTCTTCTTCTGGGAGTACCCCTTCCTTTTCCTATTTTCCTCATTTCTCCTACTTTTTCTTCTTCTTCTTCTTCTTCTGGGCGTACCCCTTCCTTTTCCTATTTTCCTCATTTCTCCTACTTTTTTTTCTTCTTCTTCTTCTTCTGGGCGTACCCCTTCCTTTTCCTATTTTCCGCATTTCTTCTTCTTCTTCTTCTTTTTTCTTTTTCCTTTCTCCTGTTATAATTTCTTCCTTTATTTTATTTCTTTCTCTTTCTAGTCTTACCACAATTTTCTTTTTCTTCGTTCTTCTTCTTCTTTCATATCTCATCTTGCTTTTTCTTACTCCTCTTCTTTTTTTCTTTGTAGCATATTCCCTCTTCTTTGATTTTCTTCTTTTTTTTCGTTCGTTCTTCTTGTTCTTTCTTTCTTCTTCTTTTTTCGTTCTTCTTCTTGCTCTTCTTTCATTATTTTACTTCTTCTTCCTCCTCTTCTTCTTCTTCTTCTTGCTCCGATCCCTTTCTATAACTCTTACCGAATCATGCATGGTTACCAATTTTTCAATTGCTCGCGACGACAATTATTCTTTACCGCTTCCCAAAATCTCATTCCGTTCCTATTGAAAAAAAAGTAGCGACAGAACCATTTCCTTGTCATTTGGCCGTCATTATGGCAATCTTTTCTCAAAGCACGTCCTCCGTAAGTCGATATTTTATATATTACATGAAAATAGCTCATCTCCCCCATATACCCCTCCTCCTCCTCCTCCTCCTCCTCCTCCTCATCATCATCATCATCATCATCATCATAATTATTATTTCCTTTGGGTAGTAAGAGTTGCCTCAATGTCTCAACCAGAGACATCAAGAGGCAACAAGATTTTCATCATCAGAAATTGAAACAGATGACTGACCCTGCAATCAGGGGCAAAAATAGGGGTAAAAATCAAACAGGGGCAAAAATAAGGGTAAAAATAATGTAAAAGAGAGAAACCTACGCAAGATATGACAAAAATCTATGAGTACGATTTCTTGCAATTCATATATTTTAGGGATAGCATTGAATTGGTCCAAATATTTGGCTGCTCCATTTTTATGTAATTCCAAAAGCAACATAGATAGATAGATAGATAGATAGATAGATATATCGAGATCAACAGGCAAAGATAGATAGATAGATAGATAGATAGATCGAGATCAACAGGCATAGATAGATAGATAGATAGATAGATCGAGATCAACAGGCAAAGAAAGATAGATATATAGATAGATAGATCGAGATCAACAGGCAAAGATAGATAGATAGATAGATAGATAGATAGTTAGATAGATAGATATGAACAGACTTAGATAGATAGATAGATAGATAGATAGATAGATATGAACAGACTGAGATATATACATATATATATATATATATATATATATATATATATATATATATATAGATAGATAGATAGATAGATAGATAGATAGATAGATAGATAGATATGTAGATAGATAGATAGATAGATATGAACAGGTTGGGATAGAGACACCTTTGTGCAAATTAACTGAAACAAAACAATTCCATTATTTTTTCTATATTTTTCCAATTAAACATGGCCCAGTGCACAATGTTAGTACTTCGTATGTCCATTCCACGAAGTCGTTCCTTGCAGATTGACTACAGACTCCCAATTGGATTTAAATCAGGAGACTTTCCAGGCCAGTCTATAATACTTTGATTTCCTCACTGGTAAGGCTTGGCAGTGCGTTCATGAAGCGTTACAATTCTCGTACGCTTCATTGGAGTAACGTCCATCGCAGACAATGGCTGTAGGACTACTAATCGACAGTCGAGACAATAGTGTCAGGGCGTGATGAAAATATGATGCAATCACGGATGACGCAATATTTTTCAACGCCAAGCTAATTTCATCATACACCCCGAAAATAGATTCATATTACTGCACAACACTGCAAATGACCTAATCTGAGGAAAAATTAGAAATCGATTACACCCTGTCACTCCAGTGACTGTATGGGGAAAAAAAGGAAAGCGGTTGTTTCAAATTTCTTACAACTTCCCCTAAACTATTCGAAAAAAAAATCGAATTTTAATTTTTAGACTAATTGAGCTAATATTTCGTTTGGAAGAAGGAATTAGTAGCGGCTCCCAGTGAGAATCGAACTCACTACACCAGACTACAGGCTTACGCGATGGGCATACTTCCTTAATATTGCACAATGGGTCTGATACAAGGTGTATGTCGTTTTCATTTATTCAGAATAAAATAATCACATGGCCCAATGGATAAAGCCGTTGGTGAGATTCAGTGACTTGACGCAAAGAATTGTGTGTTCACTACCAGGCCACAGAAGTAGTGAACTAAATCTTTAGAAAGAGGTATGGTACGTGGAACTAGAATAATCTGCCCGGATGGATGAAATAAAAGGGGTCGGTATTAAATGCCAATCACTTGAAGGAGTCCGGATCGTACAACGGCCGAAAGGTTGTGAATATGAGGATAACAGTCCGAATGATGTAAACTATTCAAGTAATCATAATGAAGAAGAAGAAAAAAGAAATTGTGAAAGAAAGAAAAGAAAGAAAGAAAAGAAAGAAAGAAAAGGAAGAAAAACGATGAAAGAATGTAAAAAAAGAAATCCTTAAAGAAAGAAAGAAAGAAAAAAGAAAAGAAAAGAAAGAAAGAAAGAAAGAAAGAAAGAAAGAAAGAAAGACTAGAAAAATAAAGAAAGGAAAATATGTAGGAATGAAAAGAATGTAAATAGAGAAATCGTTAAAGAAAAAAAGATGGAAAAAGAAAAAAGAAAGAAAGGGAGGAAAATATGGAAGAATGAAAAGTATGTTAAACAGAAATCGTTAAGAAAGAAAGAAAGAAAGAAAGAAAGAAAGAAAGAAAGAAAGGATCGGGATTTTTCAGAAAGAAAGAAAGAAAGAAAGAAAGAAAAAAGAAAGAAAGACAGAAAGGATCGGCATATTTCAGACAGAAAGAAAGAAAGAAAGAAAGAAAGAAAGAAAGAAAGAAAGAAAGGAAGGAAGGATCGGAATTTTTCAGACAGAAAGAAAGAAAGAAAGAAAGAAAGAAAGAAAGGAAAATATGTAAGATGAAAAAATGTAAAAATGAAATCGTTAACGAAAGAAAGAAAGAAAGAAAGAAAGAAAGAAAGAAAGAAAGGATCGGAATTTTTCAGAAAGAAAGAAAGAAAGAAAGAAAGAAAGAAAGGATCGGAATTTTTCAGAAAGAAAGAAAGAAAGAAAGACAGAAAAAAAGAAAGAAAGAAATTAAATTATGTAAGAATGAAAAGAATGTAGAAAAGAAATCGTTAAAGAAAAAGGATGGAAAAAGAATGAAAAAAAGAAAGAAAGAAAGAAAGAAAACTGGTGAAGGAAAGGAAAATATATAAGAATGAAAAGAATGTAAAAAAAGAAATGATTAGAGAAAAGGGTGAAGAAAGAAAGAAAGAAAGAAAGAAAGAAAGAAAGAAAGAAAGGAAAATATGTAAGTATGAAAAGAATGCAAAAAAGAGGAAATCCTTAAAGAAAGAAAAGGACAAAGAATGAATAAATGAATGAAAGAAAGAAAGAAATAGGGAAAGAAACGAAAATTGTGAAAGAATGAAAAGTATTTACAAAAGAAGAAATCGTTAAATAAGAAAGAAAGAAAGAAAGAAAGAAAAAGAATGAAAAAGAAAGATAGAAAAAGAAGGAAATTGGCGGAAGAAAGAAAGATACAAAGATATAGACAGATATTAAAAAAGTGTTCTTTTTTTTTAATTTTACCCCAAAATATTAATTCATCCTGAAATAAAAAGAATTTACACCAAAATTCCGAAATTTCCTTTACAATTTGCTCCAAAAATGCATTAACTGTTTCTTTTTGTCTTGCGTGACCAAATAGACTGACACTAATAAGAGTCTATAATGTTGTGATGAGTCCCGAACTTGAACTTATTGTTCATTTTAGCGTTCCACTAGGCACTTTCGGTTATTAACGCGTTTTTATTTCATAACATTTAAATGTACACACTTTAAAAATTTTGCTAAGTATGCCGTTATATTTTCATTTGCTGCTAGGTGTGCCGTTGCTTAAAAAGGTTTAGAAACACTATACTAGAGGATGGTATCTTCTTTATTCTGAAACAATTTGTAGTGGATTATATTCGAACAAATTATCTTTGCGAGGGAGGTTGCATGCGCGACATATTGAACAATGTATGAATCGAGTAACCTTTTGTTGCAAGTACACGATTGGCGCCTATATAATATTTTTTCTTACATTCGTTCACATTCAGTAACACCCTCCGGGTTAGTGGCTTTGTTGTCTTTCTTGGGATGGAATTGTGACAAAAAATCGCTACGGTAAAATACAGTTAATTTAAATAACACTGAAGAAAAAAAAACAAAAAAAAACCAGAACACATTTAACTGATAAACCAATATTTGCGTTCCGCAGTAAGAATATCTCCTTTCCAGTTACTTTACGTTTCCAAAACCAATACCAGTGAGTCGACCGCCACTTATTACGCCGACCAAACCAATCTATCAAGTTGGTGTTTCTCATGCAAATGTTTATTAGTCGTTTCTAGGCCTCAAATCACCAATTATACCGAATAATTAATGAGACAATTACTGCAGTCTCATTTGATCTTGTCTCGTCTGGTCGCCTCCATTTTGATTTGATTTCATTTTTGCCGCCATTTTCTGTTTCTTTTTTTTTTTTTTTTCTTTAATTTTTCTCATTTATTTTCGTTTATTATCCACTTATTATTTGTCTCGATGGATATGTTTGAAAAAGCGAGGTTAAACTGTGTATGTGACTGCTTAAATGCTTGCTCTGTCACTGTTCTGGGGTTTGCGTGACTTTGGCAGCGTGCGAAGAAAAGAAGAAAGACAAATGAGATCGTGATCTAATGCTTTATAATGAATGGGGCAGACATTGTTAATAATAATAATTACAATAATAATAATAATAATAATAATAATAATAATAATAATAATAATAGTAATAATAATAATAATTATTATTATGTGTTGTCTTACTTTGAGAAACTCTGGTTTTATTTTAGGCTTAGTTTCATAATCTCATTTAATATGCTTTCGTCTTCTTTTTCTTGCTAAGACTGGATTATTGATTTCGAGTTTGGTTTGTATTTGAACAAATCTCGTTTTTTCTTGGTTTTGTTTTTCCTCGATTCTCTCGACACTTTTACCTTTAATCTTGTTTTATTAACACGTCTTTTTTTCTCTTTCTTTCTCTCTTTCTTTGTTTTTAATGATTTCTTCTTTTTTTGACATTCTTTTCATTCTTATATATTTTTCCTTTCTTTCTTTCTCTCTTTCTTTGTTTTTAATGATTTCTTCTTTTTTTGACATTCTTTTCATTCTTATATATTTTTCCTTTCTTTCTTTCTCTCTTTCTTTGTTTTTAATGATTTCTTCTTTTTTTGACATTCTTTTCATTCTTATATATTTTTCCTTTCTTTCTTTCTTTCTTTCTTTCTTTTTCTCTTAACGATTTCTTCTTCTTTTACATTCGTTTTATTCATTCATTATTTTTCTTTCTTTGCTTTCGTTTTTTCTTTCTTTATTCGTTAACGACTTCTTCTGTGTAAATGTTTTTTCGTTCTTTCGCAATTTTATTTTCTTTCACTATTCTTTCTTTCTTTTTATCTCTTTCTTTCTTTCATTCATTCATTCATTCCTCGCCCTTTTCATTCCTTAACGATTTCTTCGCTGTTTACATTGTTTTCCTACTTATATATTTTTCTTTCTTTCTTTCTTTCTTTCTTTCTTTCTTTCTTTCTTTGTCCATCCTTTTTCGTTAACGATTTCTTTTTTACATTCTTTCTTTCTTTCTTTCTTTCTTTTTTTAAATTCTTTTTCTTTTTTTCCATTAGTTTCTTTCATTGTTTTCTTTCCTTTTCGTTTTTTTCTTTCTTTTCAATATTTTTATTTCTCTATTCATTTATCTATTTCACGATTTCTTTCTTTTTTTTCATATTTTTTCTTTCGAAATTGTTTTCTTTTCTTCTTTTTTCTTTCTTTCTTTCTTTCTTTTTCACAATTTCTTTCTTTCATCATGTCTTTGTCTGTCACCATTTCCCTTTCTACATTCTTTCTTTCGTCCTTTCTTTCTTTCTTTCTTTACCTTTTTCTTTCTTTCTTTTTTTACAATTTTTTCTTTCATCATCTCTTTGTCTTTCTCCATTTACCTTTCAACATTCTTTCTTTCTTTCTTTACCATTTTCTCTCACAACAAGATAAAAACAAAGTAAGAAGGAAAATAATCGATAGAGGAAAGAATGAAAAAAGCAGAGAGAAATATCATGAGAGAGGAAAAAGAAAAATAAGTAGAAATTTAGAAAGAAGAACAATAAATGTACTGAAAAACGAATGTAAAAATCCAAAGAAAGAAAGAAAGAAAGAAAGAAAGAAAGAAAGAAGAAAAAGTACCAATAGAAAACAAAGAAAGAACGAACAAAAGGCATTAAATGAAGAAATGAAAATGTAGATAAGAAAGTACGCTGATATATGAACTAAGAAAGAAAGAAAGAAAGAAAGAAAGAAAGAAAGAAAGAAAGAAAGAAATAGGAATAGAAAAGAAATGCAGTAAGCTGTCATAGGAAATGAGAAAGAAAGAAAGGAAGAAGAAAAAGTACTGACAGAAAAGAAAGAAAGAATGAACAAGAGGAATGAATGAAGAAGGGAAAAGTGAATATAAGAAAGTAAGCTGATATACGAAATGACAAAGAAAGAAAGAAAGAAAGAAAGAAAGAAGAAAGAAAGAAAGAAAGAAAGAAAAGATGAAATCAAATGATGAAGAAAGAGCGTAAATATGAAAAAAGGAAACGTGAAAAAGAAAATTAAAGAAAATGGATTTGAAATCTGTTGGGAAATTATTAACAAATGCATAGATTTTTTTTCAAACTGTTTTTTTCTCTTACCTCTACTCGATCTTCCCGCCTATTTCGTTGCCAATCAGTCCACGTCTTCCGCCTTCATTTCATCTCCTGGCAAATCAGAAGTTTTTCTACAGTTCCTAAGGAACTAATGAAGAGTTCGAAATTTCTTAACTGCAATAGTAACAATATTAGTCATACAGAAAAATTCTACTGACAGAACAGTTATTGTTATTGTTGGTGGAGATTTATAAAATCTTTTTTTTTTTTTTTTAAATCGGTATCAGCCCACGAAAGGCAATAAAGCAACTAAAGCAAAAGGGATCACAGAATATTCGAGAATTGGGATCAAAAACATTAATGAGCATGGAGATAGAAAATAAAATTAATAAAAGTCGAAAATTAATAATAATTTCTCAGATAGTATTAAAATGACTTCATGCAATTGAAGCTTGCAGCTTTCAGCGAAAGCCGTCCTTTATCGTAACTTATGGTAGACTGGCGTTACAGAATCACAAAGAAATCGACCATAAAAGAAACCAATTCACTTGAGAACTTCCAAGAGCAGCAACAACTAAAATGGACAGCAGAAATATATGGTAAACACGAAGAGCTAAAAATTAAAAGATTTCTATCTTTCATCTCATTTAACAATGATTAGATAAGAAGAAACTGAAATAAAGTGGCAACCTTCAGCAAGACTTGAACCTAAAACAAATATGACAAAAACAGATGACAAAGGATGTGGATAAACAACTAGATTTAACTTGGTTTGGCTTCTGTGGCTAAATTGGACAAAGCATCACCAATGTCAGACCAGTTCCCCAAAATATGGGTTGAGGTCAAATCATAGCAGAGGTTACTACTTGGGGTTTCTTGGTTAATGTCAAACAACCCAAGATATCATAAGAAAGCAATATAACAAAAAGATAAAGAAGTGAGAAAAAAAAATAACGAATGATAAAAATACAAATAACAAAAAAAAAAAAAAAACATTGTAAATAATAAAATAGATTTTGTGATTTTAAGAAAAAGACCAATTTTTTTTTTTTTTTTTTACCTGAAGCAAATCTCTTCCTTTGGAGTTTAACTTTGGAACAACCTGGGGCCACGTTGTGCTCACATGATAGATCGGGTATGGCTGTTAAAAGAATTAATATAATAGTGTGAAATGTACAAAGTTCCAGCCATGGGAGAGGAATTTTCTTATATTTATTAATCCACACAATTTTTAAACAAACAGGATTAGTTTAGATTACAAAACAAATTATGTTGCTTATGTTGTTAGCACTCCATTTCAGCCAATACATTCTACAGATTTCTTCAAATGTACAATCAGTAAGGAAAGTGAGGAGATCTCTTTATTACAGAAGAGGCAATGGTAGTGTACATACTAACTCACTCAGTTTATTCCCAGAAATGCCAACCACATAAACAATATTATTTTTAGCAACCCACATAATACAGGATAATTCCAGATTTATCTATGGGAAGTGCATTCTAATCCCCTCCCCCGTTGACCAAAAAAAACAACAAAAAAAAACTGCAAGTCCTGCTAAAATCCAGACTTATCTTGCAGATCTTTTCCGCCATGATAATATCTGCAGCTTCCTTCAATTTCTCACTCTCCAGCTTTCACTGATGTTATTAAAGATATTGCAGTCAACACAGCCCAGTAGAATCAGTACATCAACTGATGACAACAATGACTTAACTCACTGAGGGACCAATTTTAATAAAGAGGTTACAAAGAGTGATTAAACTATTGAAAAGTTGGACTTGTACTACAGGGAATAAATCAAAGCCAATCAGTCTATTAGCCACTATTATTCTTCAGCTTGTTTTTTTCCCCCACTGTATAAAAAAAAAGAAAAGAAAAAAGGCTTACAGTCATATAACATTGAAACACCAATTCCCGTATGATCACTGAAGTTAAGGAACATCAAGCTTGTTCAGTACCTAAATGGGTGACAACTTGGGAATACCTGTAAGCTTGGGTGCATCAGTAGTGTAATGGATAATGGCTCAGAATTGTTAATCAGAGAGCAGAGTTCCAATTCACGTTGGGTTTGTTATAGTCAATTATGCATAAACGCCCTTGGGGAAAAAAAGCATGACTCAACCTTTTCTCCTCCCCAACTATGGATTAATTAGTAAGACTTGTATTACTAAAGCATTATTATCACCAAAAAAAATATCTACAAATATTCAAATATTTTCTGGATTTAAATAACATGCAAACGGTTGTTAAGTTTTAGAAAACAAAATCAATCAATGAAAAAAAAACTCCCTCTTTTCTTATTTTTTATTCATTAGAATTTCTTTTGCAACACGCTGACACATTTTTAGAAAGAAAGACAACACAAAAATAGAAAGAAGGAAGGGAGAGTTTTAAAGAAAGAAAGAAAGAAAGAAAGAAAGAAATTGGGGGAGTTTTCAGAATGAAAGAAGGCAAAAATCTTCACAGTTAAAATCCTCACAGTATTGTTGTAGTTATTGCTAACATATTGTGTTGAGATTTACAAATTCTATGTTGAGTTCAATTTCACAGACTAATCAATGAATTTAATGCAAAAAACAATATTGCATTTTTATTAAATAAATATTTATGATTTTAATTTGTTTTTAAAATGGTGGGCATATTTTTTTTTTTTTATGTTAAATAATAAAACTTTTAATTTTCCCCCCAAAATGAATGAAAATTTATTGTACTAAGGAAAGTGAGGAACCTCATAGTATTAGGTTGGTGCAAAAATAATGTCGTTCTCTCACATAGTAACATATGTGAGAAAACGACATTATTTTTGCACCTAATAATTAAAAAAAAAAAGAAAAGTAACGAAAAGAAAAAAGGCTTACAGCCATATAGCATTGAAACCTCATGTTAAGAAACTTATTCAGTACCTAAATGGCGGACCACTTCGAAATGTTTTTTTTTTTTTTACCTGAAGCAAATCTCTTCCTTTGCAGTTTAACTTTGGAAAGTATTTTTATTACGTTTAAAACTGTAGTACAGCAACATAATGTCAGTTGTTTCAACTAGAACTATTTGCAACGATAGTTACCCTGCCGAGGCAGTTGGCGCAAGGATACTAGCCTACTTACCAGTGTCGATACACAAACAGGATGTAAGGCTAGCCTTTTGTAACTGCTGTATTAGACGACCCCTATTTTTGTGGTTATTTATAAGATTTAAAGATCGACTTATAAACGGAAATATATGGTATCTATTAGGTTGGTGCAAAAATAATGTCGTTTTCTCACATATGTTACTATGTGAGAAAACGACATCATTTTTGCACCAACCTAATATTTTCTAGTGAACACAAACACTTTCAGATTTATATGCTAGATATATGCGTGTGCTTGTGGAATGCTGGATTCGATCGCATTCTATTTATATCAGCGTACCAATCAGTCGGCCTCTTATCTCAGCCTGTTGCATGATTTACAAATCCAATCAGTGTCTGCAAGAGGTAGAACCGTGACACAGTTGCATTTTTGCATTAAGGCAATGAAACCAGAGGAGAAAAAAAAACAACACCTTATTGATAGTCAGATTATCATCAGAGCATGCAAATATGGCGCGCCTTTCATGGCCTTTATATTTTCGATGAATTTGAGCAGACTTACAAACTAAATATACATGTGAATATAATCATTCAACCATCTTTAAAGGAAACTTTTTGTTCCGACGGACGCCCTAGATCAACAACAGATTTGACAACTGTCTGCGTCTACTCGAAAAAGAATCGATTTTTTTTAAACCGAAAAACTTCAGATCGGCGAAGGGATAAGTTGGTTAGATCAATAAAATTCTTCTTTTTTTCTTAATCATTTCACCCCAACAAGGCAATAAAGCCACTAAGATACAAGAGGTTTCTGAGAAAAAGTCACTATTCCGACGAGAGAACAATAAAATAACAAGAATGAAGTCACACTAAAATAAGTATAAGAGAAAAATAATTTGTACGTCCATACAACAACATCATTCCAAAACACTCTACTTTGAGGGGCTCCATTAAATATGGAATATTCAACTCCTGAAGTACGTTTTCCAAACACCGCAAGTTGCAATAAAACATTAGCCTAAAATCCCGAATTACGTGCGGATATAGTCTTGTCAAATCAAGATTTTCATATAGATGGTACGCATGGTGCCAACCTTGCTTAGAAATATATTTCATTCTTTCTTTTTAAATATTTCGACCCAAGCAGGCAGGAGTGCCACTATCACGCAAGGGGTTACAGAGATTGAGAGCAAGAGTAAAGAGGGGTGTTTGAGGAAAGGCTAAAGAGAAGGACGGGGATCAAGAGCAAGGCATTAGAACATGTCGATTGACATTACATTTGAATATTTGAAGATTACAGCTATCATGGAAGCAATAAGAGAAAGTGAGTTCCACTGTCGAGAAGAGAGAGAGAAGAAGCTGTTTTTGACATTACATTTGTATATTTGAAGATTATAGGTATCAGGAAAGCAAGTAAGGGGAGGTGTGTGTATGTGTGTGTGTGTGTGTGTGTGTGTGTGTGCGTGTGTGTGTGTGTCTTTTTTATTTAAGTATATCACCCCAAGCAAGAGAATGGCACTAGCACGCAAGGGGTTACAGAGAGAGAGAGAGAGAGAATAAAGAGGGGTGTTTGAGGAAAGGATAAAGAGATGGACGGCGATCAGGATCAAGACATCAGAAAATGTCGATTGACATTACATTTGAATATTTGAAGATTATAGTTATCAGGGAAGCAAGTAAGAGGATGTTTGTGTGTGCGCTTGTGTGCGCGTGTGGGTGCGTGTGTGTGTCGTTTTTTTTTAAGTATATCACCCCAAGCAAGGAGGGGGTGCCACTAGCACGCAAGGGGTTACAGAAAGTGAGAGCAAGAGTAAAGGGGGGTTGTTTGAGGAAAGGATATAGAGGACGGCGATCAAGATCAGGACATCAGAAGATGTCGATTGACATTACATTTGAATATTTGAAGATTATAGCTATCAGGGAAGCAAGTAAAAGAAAGTGAGTTCCATTGCTGAGAAGTGCGAAAGAAGAAGCTGTTTTTGACATTACATTTGAATATTTGAAGATTATAGCTATCAGGGAAGCAGGTAAGAAGAAGGGAGCTCCACTGTCGAGAAGTGCGAGAGAAGAAGCCGTTGGAGTAGAAGAGGCGGTTTTGATTTAAAAGTTTCGATATCGAAAGGGTGGTACCGAGATGTCAACCTAGTAACATGCAGTTAGGGTACCAGTCAAAGCAGTTGCCATGAAAATATTTGTAGAAAAGACAGGGGGAAGCCACATCAACTCTGTGAGAAAGTGACTGTAGAAGAGATGCCAGATCAGGACCTATCACACTGCATATCCGTCTCTGGATTTTGTCGAGGACCTCGAGATGAACAGTGAGTGCACCAGACCATATATGGCAACAGTAAAATGGCGGCAACCAATTTCTCAGATGGATTAGATCTGTGGCAATGTTGTCAATAAGATAAACTTAGCGTCAAACAGGTAATATGAAGGTAAATACTTCTCAGAATAAAATAATAATGATTGAAAATGATTCATTTAATACAGAATTAATGAGAAAGGAAATACTTGCCATGTATAAATGTCAAGGGTTAAACAAGCAACGTGTAATGCGAAATAAACATGTAATTAAAGACTAATAAAAAGCAGTTATGTTTAAAAAGTCTTCATCTGATAAAGAATGAAGATGAAAATAAACATCAGAAAAAATTAATAATGCTGGTTGACAATGCTTCATCTAGTAAAAAATGAAGATGAAAGTAAATGCTAGTCAAAAATTAATAATAATGGCTGACAATGCTTCATTTAATAAAAAATGAAGATAAAAGTAAATACTAGTCAAAAATTAATAATAATGGCTGACAATGCTTCATTTAATAAAAAATGAAGATGAAAGTAAATACTAGTCAAAAATTAATAATAATGGCGGACAATGCTTCATTTAATAAAAAATGAAGATGAAAATGAATGCTAGTCAAAAATTAATAATAATGGCTGACAATGCTTCATTTAATAAAAAATGAAGATGAAAGTAAATACTAGTCAAAAATTAATAATAATGGCTGACAATGCTTCATTTAATAAAAAATGAAGATGAAAGTAAATACTAGTCAAAAATTAATAATAATGGCTGACAATGCTTCATTTAATAAAAAATGAAGATGAAAGTAAATACTAGTCAAAAATTAATAATAATGGCTGACAATGCTTCATTTAATAAAAAATGAAGATGAAAGTAAATACTAGTCAAAAATTAATAATAATGGCTGACAATGCTTCATTTAATAAAAAATGAAGATGAAAGTAAATACTAGTCAAAAATTAATAATAATGGCTGACAATTCTTCATTTAATAAAAAATGAAGATGAAAGTAAATACTAGTCAAAAATTAATAATGGCTGACAATGCTTCATTTAATAAAAAATGAAGATGAAAGTAAATACTAGTCAAAAATTAATAATAATGGCTGACAATGCTTCATTTAATAAAAAATGAAGATGAAAGTAAATACTAGTCAAAAATTAATAATAATGGCTGACAATGCTTCATTTAATAAAAAATGAAGATGAAAGTAAATACTAGTCAAAAATCAATAATAATGGCTGACAATGCTTCATTTAATAAAAAATGAAGATGAAAGTAAATACTAGTCAAAAATTAATAATAATGGCTGACAATGCTTCATTTAATAAAAAATGAAGATGAAAGTAAATACTAGTCAAAAATTAATAATAATGGCTGACAATTCTTCATTTAATAAAAAATGAAGATGAAAGTAAATACTAGTCAAAAATTAATAATAATGGCTGACAATGCTTCATTTAATAAAAAATGAAGATGAAAGTAAATACTAGTCAAAAATTAATAATAATGGCTGACAATGCTTCATTTAATAAAAAATGAAGATGAAAGTAAATACTAGTCAAAAATTAATAATAATGGCTGACAATGCTTCATTTAATAAAAAATGAAGATGAAAGTAAATACTAGTCAAAAATTAATAATAATGGCTGACAATGCTTCATTTAATAAAAAATGAAGATGAAAGTAAATACTAGTCAAAAATTAATAATAATGGCTGACAATTCTTCATTTAATAAAAAATGAAGATGAAAGTAAATACTAGTCAAAAATTAATAATAATGGCTGACAATGCTTCATTTAATAAAAAATGAAGATGAAAGTAAATACTAGTCAAAAATTAATAATAATGGCTGACAATGCTTCATTTAATAAAAAATGAAGATGAAAGTAAATACTAGTCAAAAATTAATAATAATGGCTGACAATGCTTCATTTAATAAAAAATGAAGATGAAAGTAAATACTAGTCAAAAATCAATAATAATGGCTGACAATGCTTCATTTAATAAAAAATGAAGATGAAAGTAAATACTAGTCAAAAATTAATAATAATGGCTGACAATGCTTCATTTAATAAAAAATGAAGATGAAAGTAAATACTAGTCAAAAATTAATAATAATGGCTGACAATGCTTCATTTAATAAAAAATGAAGATGAAAGTAAATACTAGTCAAAAATTAATAATAATGCCTAGTCACAAACACTGACCGAAATATACCTCGATATTCCTAACACCAAAACAACGCATTCTTACTCACCATTCTTAATACATTCACCATAATACCTCATTGTCTCCATGAAAATCCTAACTAGTCCCCAAATGCACAATTCATTGTCTGTGGTTCGGAGGGGAATAAATAGCTAAGAGCTCTTACGAACGATTACATTGAAAGAATTTATAGAAAAGACAAAGATAGGCACCCTTACGGCAATAGGAAAGTGACTGAAGCCGAGCGGTCAGATCAGGACCAGTAATATTGGAGATATGAAACTGAGAATAGAAAAATAGCAAAAATGAGAATAATTGCCACGTTTAATAAATAGCAGAAACTTCGAGGAATTTAAATATAAGATTGCATGAATACAAGAGAAATCCATTAGTATCTCTCTGTAATGAATTTGGCAATAATTTCGATTTGAAAACAAGTTACTCTTAGTAAAAAATGAGTCAATTTACCAAGAAGAAATTGTATAGGAAGTGCTTTAATCGCTAAACCATCCACAGTACATTTAGGTCCCGATTCTTATATTGCATCTTTCTGTACAGCTTTTCTATAATCACAATATGGGAAACTTAATAATAAAAGGGATATAAACATTAAAAAAAAAATGAAAAAGAAATCAAATGAAATCGGCATAGGTATATATCCAAACTCATATTAAAAAAAAAAAATAAATAAATATAAAATTTTAAAATGTCAGCGTCTATCCCTTCGCTTTGTGCACATGCGTAGTCAAATTAACACAAACATTTATAGTCCATTGAAATCCTAAAATTTAGTATTGGGTTGGTGCAAAAAATAATGTCGTTTTCTCACATATGTTACTATGTGAAAAAACGACATTATTCTTGCACCGACCTAATATTATCTGACAGATGACTAGCTTTTCTTCTTGACAACTTTGCGAGAGACCAAATCTATCTTAGAAAGCGGTCGCCGCCATTTCATGCCATCCAAATGAAAATGTGGAGAAACATGATTGACAACGTCCCGAAGGGACACGATACAAAGAAGAAGAAGAAGAAGAAGAAGAAGAAGAAGAAGAAGAACTGTTTTGTATTGCTCGACTTTCTTTAAAAAGAATTAGCATCTACTCACTCTGACAACTAGTTTATAATCTTCTGCATGCTCACAACTCAGCCATTTGCATAGTTACCAGTAAATAACCATTCCCTACCCCGCTTCATGCTTTTAAGATGTTATTATATGACTGAATGTTTCTCTGCGTCCTCGCAAGTGATATTTCTGATTTACTTGAATTTTGTTCTATTTTGATGTGTTAATTTTGATGGAGTTATTGATAGTTGTCCCCCATCTATAGGCTAAATAGTAAGGTAGGCTGAACTATCTGGCCTTGGATAACAGCCAATGGAAAAGAAAGAGAATTCAAATTCCAAACGGTATTGAAGTCAACGGGAAACCACACCACTATCATTCCAAAATGTCATGGAAATTCACTGATAATAAACAAATCTATCTTCCATGATTGTAGGCATTTAAAAAAAAATTAGTTCTCGTTTGATCATTGTCGTTTAGCAGTGGGGGGTGGGGAGACAGTCATTATTTAGATTCGAGCTCCGGAATATGTTTCGGCTTTAAATAATCCGCAAAGTGCGTAAAAAATCAATCATTAAACCAACATAATTCGTCGTTGTAACAGAAGTATGAGGAGAAAGGTTAGGCATAGAAATGATAATGGGAGGAGGAAGAGTAAGAATGAAATAAGCAGAGGGAGGGGGAATGTAGTAGTAGGAGGAAAGGAATGACGATAACGAATGCAGTTCTAACATTTCTATTTAGGGTGAATTCGGCTTTCAAAAATAATGAAGAAATATAATTTCACAAAGTACCACGTATATATTAGGTTGGTGCAAAAATAATGACGTAATAATGTCGTTTTTGACGTATTTTTTAACGTCAAAAAACGATATTGATACGTCATTATTTTTGCACCAACCTAATATTAGAGACATGTCACCGATGACATTTTAATCTTCAATTTGAATCTTCTTTTTTTTTTTCAATATAAATTCGTTTTATTATTTTTTTATGAAAATTTAAAATAACAGGCGACACATGACTGTAAATTCAAATTCTACTAGGACGCCATTTTTTTTATAATCGTTTTCGTCCGAATTTCATTTTTAGTTTATATATTGTCTGTTCGTAATGTTTACTTATATTTTATAACCAGGTCTTTCTTCTTTTCTTTCGGTAGATATGTCTTTCTTTCTATTCTTTCTTTCTTGATTTCTTTTTCATTTCTTTCTTTTTGCTTCCCACCTTCCTTCTTTACTATCTCTCTCCCGCTCTCTCTCTCTCTCTCTCTCTCTCTCTCTCTCTCTCTATTTCATTTTTTCTTTTTTTTCTCACTAATTATTCTCTTCTTATTGTTTACTCTTATTTCATAACCAAGTCTTTCTTTCTTTCTTTCTTTCTTTCTGTTGTTTGTTTGTTTGCTTCTTTCTTTCTTTCTTTCTTTCTTTCTTTCTGTTGTTTGTTTCTTGCTTTATTTCTGTTGTTTCTTTCTTTCTTTCTGTTGTTTCTTTCTTTCTTTTTCATTTCTAACTTTTTGCTTCCTACCTTCTTTCTTTATTCTCTCTCTCTTTCTTTCTTTCATTTTTCTTTTATCTTTCTTTTTTCTCACTAATTTCTCTCTTCTTATTGTTTACTCTTATTTTGTAACCAGGTCTTTCTTTCTTTCTTTCTTTCTGTTTCCTTTTTTCATTATTTCCTCTTTTTTTCTTTCTTTCATTTTTGCTATTTTTTTATTCTCAGTTTCATATCTGCAATATTACTGGTCCTGATCTGACCGATCGGCTTCAGTCACTTTCTTATTGCCGTAAGGGTGCCTCTCTGTGTCTTTTCTATAAATTCTTTCAATGTAATCATTCGTAAGAGCTCTTAGCTATTTATTCCCCTCCGAACCACAGACAATGAATTGTGCATATGGGGACTAGTTAGGATTTTCATGAAGACAATGAGGTATTATGGTGAATGTATTAAGAATGGTGAGTAAGAATGCGTTGTTTTGGTGTTAGGAATATCGAGGTATGTTTGGGTCAGTGTTTGTGGCTAGCTAAGTTTAAATTTAAGACAGAACAAGTCCGTCCTTTTCCCCATTCCCCATTTTTGGCCCTGTGTCCTATTTTCTGTATTTGAAGCGATATGTAAGGATTATATTACTAATCTTATTTTCACTATTTACATTATTCGAACTATTGTCCTCATTTTTGTCGCCATATTTATTACAACGTTTCGGCCGTTGTACGCTACGGCCTTCTTCAAGGACACATGTGACAGTGGATAAAGGCATTGGTTAGATCCAGTGACAGGATCCAAAGAGTGTGAGTTCAATTCCCGGTTAAGGCAGTGGAGAACTTGAAGAGGTGAATTAACAGAAAAAATACTGCGTATATGGAAGATTGAGGAAATGTCTAAAGGTGAACAAGATTAAGAAACAGAAGATGGCGATTGACATTTCATTTAACTTTTTGAAGATTGTAGCTATCAGGGAAGAAAGTAAACGGAAAGGATTTCCACAGACGGGAAATGCGACAAAAGAATCTGTTAGAGTAGAAGTGGCGGTTCCATTTAGCTATTTCACCAGTAAACGGGACCGAAGTGCCAATCTAGTAGCATTTAACTTCATTTTGTCAGGGCGACAGGAAAAAAAAGGTCGTGGAGCAGTAGCCATGAAAATATTTATAGAAAAGACAGATAGAAGCCACGTCACGTCGGTGAGAAAGTGAATGAAGTTGAGATGCCAAGTCAGGGTTGATTATATAACAAATTCTTCTTTGGATTTTGTCAAGAACCACAAGATGGATAACAGGAGCGCCTGACCAGATATGACAACAATATTCAATGTACGGGCGAAAGATAGATTTGTAAATATGCAAGATAGACTCTGACGTGAAAAATCTTTTGGCACGACACAGTGACTCAACATTCCTTGCAGTAGATGCAACTATTGATTCGATCTAGGGGTTCCACTTCAAGTCAGTTAGAAACTTGAGGCCAAGAAGGTACAGTGTGTTGCTCTCCATGAGATATAGCAAAAAGACAAACTTTTCAAGCAGTTACAATGGGTAGGAGGATGTGGGTTGCCATGAAGGAAAACAGCACATAGAAGAAGAAGAATGCACAAGAGAAAACCGAACTTTAGCTTAGCGAAAAGATTCAACTGACTGAATGAGCTGAAACGTTGTTTTACGGATATAAAAACAAGTAAAAATATAAAACGAATAGAAAACGATAAAACAATTTGAATTAAAGAAAAGACGAAACAAAATGGCTTCCGGAAAAAATGCCTTCATTCATTAAAAATAGCTGCGTCAAACGTTTGCACAAAAAAAAGCTCCCAGTGTGCAACGCGCCAAAGAGCCCCAAAGGGATTTTCATTGGATAAAAATAACAATGATTTTAAATTGATTATTCATTTTTTTTCTCCGTCTTTCTCTATTTCATTGACATGTCCAGTTTTGGATTTTTCAATGTTTGCATTTTGTTTATTTTTCTAGTAAATATATATTTACTTCATTCATTCATTCCTTTTTTTTTTCTTTCATTCTGTAATCTTTATTCGATTAGATTTTTCTTCGTGAGTCTTGTTCATCTATCATTTGATTTGACTTAAATGAATTGTAATCTACTTTATTTTTCACCCACCTGCTTCACTTTACTGTTTTGTTTCTTTTTTTATCTCGGAAAACTCTTCCTTCTTTCTTTCTTTCTTTCTTTCTTTCTTTCTTAAAACTCTCCTTTCTTTCCTTCTTTTTTGCCTTCTTTCTTTCCGAAAACTCACCCAATCTCTTTCTTTCTTTCTTTCTGAAAAATCCCGATCCTTTCTTTCTTTCTTTCTTTCTTTCTTTCTTTCTTTCTTTCTTTCTTTCTTTCTTTCTTTCTTTCTTAAAACTCTCCTTTCTTTCCTTCTTTTTTGCCTTCTTTCTTTCCGAAAACTCACCCAATCTCTTTCTTTCTTTCTTTCTGAAAAATCCCGATCCTTTCTTTCTTTCTTTCTTTCTTTCTTTCTTTCTTTCTTTCTTTCTTTCTTTCTTTCTTTCTTTCTTAAAACTCTCCTTTCTTTCCTTCTTTTTTGCCTTCTTTCTTTCCGAAAACTCACCCAATCTCTTTCTTTCTTTCTTTCTGAAAAATCTCGATCCTTTCTTTCTTTCTTTCTTTCTTTCTTTCTTTCTTTCTTTCTTTCTTAAAACTCTCCTTTATTTCCTTCTTTTTTGCCTTCTTTCTTTCTTTCTGAAAACTCTCCCAATTTCTTTCTGAAAACTCCCCCTTCCTTCTTTCTATTTTTGTTTTTTCTTTCTTTCTAAAAACTCTCACAATTTATTTCTTTCATTCTTTCTATCTTTCTTTCTTAAGAATCTTCCCTCTTTCCTTCATTTTTGCATTCTTTCTTTCTTTTTTTCATTCTTTTTGAAAACTCTTCCAATTTCTTTCTTTTTTTCTTTCTTTTTTGCCTGTTTTTATTTTTTTTTATTTTTTTGGTGCTTTTTCTTTCTTTCTTTCTTTCTTTCTTTCTGTCTTGTTTTCTTTCTTTCTTTCTTTTTTGTCTTTCCTTTCAGTAAAACATTTTCTAACCTCTCTATTTATTTTCCGCCCTTTTTTCTTCCGTTTTCTTTTTTCTATTTATTCCTTAGATCTTTGCCTTCTTTCTCCATCTTTTAGTCTGTCTTTCTCTCTTTCTTTCATCTCACCACTTATCTTCCTTTAAATCTTATATGAAATCCATTTCATCTAATATTAAAAAGGAAGCATTTTCTTAATTCTTCTAAGCCGGCCGCTTTTAATGGAGAGTAGGCAAGGGATTTATGTCATTCATCCAAGTGCAAATCGTACGAGAAGGATTTCCTCTTCTTTCATTCACTCTTATCTTTCATCAAAAAAGAATTCGCCATTTTAATTTTTGTATTTCAACATCATATTTCTAAAGCACATCAAAAACTTCACAATACGTTCAATGAATATATATATATATATATATATATATATATATATATATATATATATATATATATATATGAAGAAAAATATACGGAAAAAAACAAAAAAAGTCCTTATATGCAATTATGCTGTTTTAATGTTAATATAATGTCAACGTCGGACGTTTCGGTTTAATAAACCATCTTCAGGACATATTCATAAAATATAATTAACATTATCAATTCAACATGACAAAGACAATGGACATAAGAACATATATATATCGGATCAATAAAAACAACATGCCTGGCCGCATACAGAATTCCGGAAAATCCTTGTTGAAAATACAACTATACTTAAACATGAAAACAATAATCAAAAATTAAAAATTCTTGAAGCTATATACATAAAACAGTTGAAACCTAACCTGAACAAAATAAACTACGAAATCTCCACAAATATTCTTAAATATCTATAATTAATAACAGAAACCACTGGTTTATACCAACACTTAATAGTTCTCGAATTCACTCTCGCGTGTTCATGTGTGACGTCATGAGGTGTGGTGCGATTTTCACTTCCAGCGTCTCATATGCACGAATTTGTCGTTGCTTGGAAATCTTCCATGTAAACAGAAAGAGACTATAACCTATCTATCTATCTGTTAGGTTGGTGCAAAAATGATGACGTAATAATGTCGTTTTTGACGTTAACAAATAGGTAAAAAAACGACATTATTACGTCATTATTTTTGCACCAACCTAATATCTCTGCCTGTTAATATCTATCTATCTATCTATCTATATATATATATATATATATATATATGTATGTATGTATGTATGTATATAAATGGTGGTACTCGTTTGGAAAAATCTCGGATAACTCAAATTGCGGGAGAACAAATCGCTACCCGTGGAAAAATGGTTAATAAAAAAAGAAAGAACCAAGAACATTAAAATAAGGCGAAAACAATCGTCCAGCGTTCAAGTCCAAAGAAAAAAAGAGCCAAAACGTGTAAAAAGACAACTATGTAAAGTCCTCAATACACTAAGTAGAACAAAACACAAGATAATCCTAAGGAGCCAGGCAAAACTACCTAGGTTTCACCTAAACTGATCTTCAGGGTAACAGCAAGTGTTACCCTGAAGATCCGTTTAGGTTAAACCTAGGGAGGTTTGCCTGACTCCTTAGGATTATCTTACATATATATATATATATATATATATATATATATATATATATACAAAGAAATAATCACACATAGAATCAATCAGCAATATTAATGCTATTATTGGCGACATCCATCGCTAGTAGTGTATAATGTATGCATTAAAATACTGTTAATCCATAGAGTGACGTGATCCTCATTTATAAAACAGCTGTCTGTTGTTTCCAGTTTATATGTTGTTAAAATGCAAGTACTTTCGAATAATCCTTTATTCATCGTCGGGCATATGTTTTCCTTATAAAATCAAAAACTTGAAGACGAAATAATTGTTTGCCGACCGAAAGGTGTTTTTTTTTTAACATGTGCTAAATATATATGTTCGAAAATACTTGCATTTTAACAACATATAAACTGGAAACAACAGACAACTGTTTTATAAATAAGTATCACGTCACTCTATGGATTAACAGTATTTTAATGCATACATTATACACTACTAGCGATGGATGTCGCCAATAATAACATTAATATTGCTGATTGATTCTATGTGTGATTATTTCTCTGTATATAAATTATATGCTGCCTAATGTTTTATATATATATATATATATATATATATATATATATATATATATATATATATATATATATATATATATATATATATATATATATATATATTTCTTTAGAAAATCTTATTTGGATATATATAGATTAAAAATTAAAATGCCGTTATTTTAATGTAAAGTACAAGGCAATGTTAGAAAAAACACTAAATTATCAGACAACTCCTTGTGAGATTTTTCCATTTTCGAAGTTCTCCATATTAACTCAAAATAACTAATTAGTTTTTTAAGGCTTTTTCCAGATTTTTGCACGTTATTTCAAGACAGATAATTGAGCTAGATACTTTTAGAAAGGCGAGATAGATAGACAGACAGAGAGAGGGAGTGAGAGTTAGAGACATGAAAGAAATGCAAAGTATAAAGAGTGAGAGAGACAGTTATAGACCATTAGAAACGTGTATTAGAGAGAGAATCAATGAGATAACTAGAGACTGAAAGACCGAAATGCAAGAGAGAGTGAATGATAGATAGATAGATAGATAGATAGATAGATAGATAGATAGATAGATAGATAGATCTAAAAAGGTGACAGAAAGAGACAGAGAGTCAGAGAGAGATGTACAGACAGAGAGAAAACCAAGAGAGAGAAAGAAAGAACTGAAGACCTTGAAAAAAGCGACAGAGAGAAAATGGACGTGCACGACGATTTGGATGCGTGGGCGTAAAATAAGTTTAAAACATAAAAAAACATTCATAAAAACATTTATAAAAAAGAGCATCTACTTATGCAACAGAGACGATTTTGCAAGAAACATATTTGTACCTTTGCTTTGCAGGTTTTCTAAATTTAGAAATACTTAATGCCATTCTGGCAAATTTGAATTAATTTCAACTGGGGACCCAAAGCAACGAAAGCTCTCTATAGAATTCAAAAAGTGAAAAGAAATGAAAGAATATCTAACTGCAATAGCCCCAAACATTTCTAACAATTTTAAGGTTTAATTTCCCAGATATACTTAGAAAGTGTTGTGCTGTTCGCATATTTACTATTTGTGTCTGTCTAACAATTTTAAGGTTAGAGATTTGACCCATGGAAAGTTATCTAGAGTGCATTGACCGCCAGTTGTCTCGGATCGTTTATTTAATCCTTTATATTTGGTCTGGGAGGGTAATGATAGCTATTTTTTTCCTCCAAGCAAAGTTTGCAAATTTTGGATTGGTTGTTGTAGGCTGATGGTCTTTTCCTTATTTTCCAAGATATTTAGGTGTGATGTGCGTTTTGTTTTTAATTTCCCAGATATACTTAGAAAGTGTTGTGCTGTTCGTATATTTACTATTTGTGTCTTTCTAACAATTTTAAGGCTTGAGATTTGACCCCTGGAACGTTAACTCGAATGGATTGGCCACCAGTTGTCTATTATGTGGATTTAAGACACAGTTTGACAAGAACCCAACCGCCGCCACTTAAAACTTACAGAAAAAAAGATTTAATCATGAAAAATGTTGTCTATAACTCATTAAATAAACCTAAAATTATACCTCCTGGGTAAGACGATCAACTAAATCCGGCAGCAAGGTTTCTAATCGCTGTTCTCCCCAGGTAGCTATGGGCAAATAGTTAAACCTTAAACTGGGGTAAAAACACTATGAAAGTTTAAAAATAGATTGTTATTTTGAAAATACGAGCAATGCATTTTTGTTAAAAAAATATTACCAGCAATGTCTCGACAAAAATACGTCAATGAAACCTGATCTATCTTAGAAATCATACGAAACTGTCCTAAAAATCTTGTCGGCATTAAACCACCCATTGGAGTGTTGGTATACCATAAAACTAAACAAACCAAACCAAACAACTTTCTTTCATTTGTAGCTCTAAGCAATGTTCGCCCCCACCCCAGTCTGTGTTCCGCCATCCATTCCCAAAAGCTCGATGCTTTCTTCTGACTCTATTGCCTTCCCT
>OZ010613.1:23134027-23151527 GCA_963932145.1 Acanthosepion lycidas
CGACGCTAAGGGCTTGCCCCTCCCCCAAAACATTGATGTGCCTCTCTCTCTCTCCCTCCCTCTCTCTCTCTCTCTCTCTCTCTCACGTACATGTTCATTTCATAGTTTCCCAATCTAGGGGCCACAAACACACAAAGGTCAATTCGAGATGAGGAGGCAGTGCTTTTTAAAAAAATTGCCAAAAATCAGGGAATTATCCAATTTAAATAAAAATGTCAGTGCATATTTATTAATTATCTACTTTTATAATAGTTTTTCTTTTACTTAAAAAAAAGTCTAGAGAAAATGTTATTCTTTTTATTATGGGGTCCACCCTTTTCTGATATAAATGGACTCGTCCTGCTGCCATAAAATAGCCACAGTCAGTCAGAGATGAGAGTAGAAGTAGAGGAACGAGTAGAGGAACAGGGGTGGAGGAACAGAGTGGAAAGTACATAGACACTGTGATTGAGTTGACATTAGAAGTCAGTTACAAGGATGCCCGACTCTAAGGAAGTTTACTTCGAGACTGTATATAGCGATCTTTGATTAATACTAACCGGCGTTCCTGGATTTTACTAACAGCATTACCTTTTGTATTTTGTGTAAATACATTTCATTTCTTAGCTTAAATACTTGCCTTTGTCATTTATTGGAGACCGATTTTTCACACGGAATCCACAACACTTTTTGTAATAACCACCCCTATTTTCCTGACTAAATTTTACTTGAAAAAATGTTTAAGCCGCAAATATTTACATTTCCGTAAAGATTAATTGAAGTAACATCTCCACTGACAAAAAAAGTTTTACAAAGATTCTAACACAACACAAGCGGGATCGTCTTAAATGTTTTAAAAACAGTATTTCACTTTTTGTATCAATGGAAATAACTTGAGTCAATCTATTACTTAAATCACTGAAATTCGCATATATAATGTTTGGAATGTATGGTTTGGTGAATATAACTTAGCCTCAAATGATGACTTTTTATATTCACTGCTACCATGCTGAAAACTTCGTTAAAATTATAAAGGAGATATTAAAATGAGGCAAATGGGATTTTTAGTTAACATACTACTTTCTAAAGAACTTTTTTTTAATCTGTTAGGGACCACAACTTTTGCATCTACGCAAATACATGGAAGTCTTAAGAAATGATCATATACTTAAAATAAGACAGTTCAAAATCCCAATGTCATTTTCACAACTTAGAAAACCACTTACTTATTTATAAAAAAATGAGTATTGTACATTAAATTTAGACTGTCATAAGTCTGTTCATGTTGGGAGGTCACCATTGTGGTTAGGTGGTGTTCGTAGAATATTCTTTAAAAAAAACTTTGGAATAAAGTGAACTCTGACTCAAGGTTATAAATAATATATTTTTATTTATTGCCTTCGGAGTGAATCTTTTGGTTTTTGGTGTAGCAAAAAGTTTGCAAATGGGATTTTTAGTTAACATACTACTTTCTAAAAAACTATTTTTTTAATCTCCTGAGAACCACAAATTTTGCATTTACACAAATATATGGAAGTCTTAAGAAATTTAAGTTTGTTGGCAGGTTTATTAATAACCAAAAGAATAAAACTAGAAAAAGAAATTATAAATGTTTTTTGTCAATCATGATAGATAGCATCAAATCTTTTATAGACTGAAGAGAGGTGCATCATTGTCATCTTTGGATAGGAACTTCGACAGGATCAGATCATTCAACGTTTCAAAGACATGTATTATACCGAAAGGATTGATGCCATGAATACTCTGAGACTTTATTCAGATGATCAAATAAGCAATGAAAAAATTGTATTCACTGTTTTCAGAGTAAGCATATGTAACTTTTGTTATTTTTATTTTCTTTTTTGGAATCAATTCCTAATATAGAAGAGGTTGTTGCATGCTCTTAGCCAAAGGAGAGACGTTCTGTTCACGTCATTTAACACATGCGTCATCTCGACACCCAGATAAATGCCTTAAGGCAATTAGAACTCTAAAGACAAAGTCAAGTTTGTAGGCAGGTTTATTAATAACCAAAAGAGTAAAACTAGAAAAAAGAAATTATAAATAAGACTAGTTAGTCTAGAATTATAAACAAGGGTAACGAGAAATATGACAAAAGCATTTGGAGGCTTAAACATAAAACTAAGTTTAAGATCCATTTGTCTAATTAATGGATAAAAGACGTTAGCAAATACTTTTGTTTACATTACAAGTGCATGAATATAGGTACCTCCACTTTTGGCATAAATTTTCGATACCTAAGTTTAAAAATTCATGCAAAAATCAAATAATTGTTGGATTTTAATGAAACTTTCAGGACTTATTCACAAATGAATGAAATTATTTTGTAATTTTTTTTTTTAGAAAATCTTGTTAAAAAGAGATTTTGTTTTAACATGTTTCCACCCATGAAATTTCGAGAAATTAAATCTTCAAGCGCGGGATTTGTTTTATTAGTTATAAACAGGACTCTTTGTAGAAAGTAAATCACCAGGTTTTTTTTTGTAAAACAGTACACCATATCATAGAAAATCTTCTCAGAATTATAAAAAATGTAAAAAAAACTATGACATTAATTAATTAGAAAAGCTTTGACCTGTTCTTATAAATACGTTAAGGACATTATTTTGTGAAGAAATCCAATTTTTTCAACGAATAATGTATTTTTTACAAATTTAAATTTTTTTTTCATTAACTTCTTAATACTTCAAAAATCGTTTAAAATTCTTTATTGCTTTTAAGCACGTAATGCAATGATAACGTTAATGAAAAAGTAAATTTACGAATCGAAATTTGAAAAGCACATAACAGTCGTTTGACCCCAAATATTTAAAAAAAAATTTTATTGAAAAAAAACGTGCATAATTTGTACGTATGGAAATGTATACATGACATAATCCTTAAAAAAAATTAAACAATTATAGAATTAATAAAAAACTTATGAAAGTATGAAATAAAAAAAATAGATATTACATAATTGCTGAATAAAAATGTTAATATTTAAAAAGTACTAGTTAAAAACCAAAAACCGCGTTCGCTTACTTTGCAAAAATTTTGATCATCCATAGGAATCTGTCATCACATCATCACAATTGAGCGTTTTTTAATCGTGATTTGCTGCTTTTTTACGTGACCTAATGGAGGTACCTACATGAATATGTATAAACTTTGTCACCAGAATACATTCCAATGTTCCGGTGAGTTCGCGCGGGAAAAGGAAGTTAAAAGAAGGTTACATTTTGCAACAGTGTATGTGGACAGTGGACACGGGTTGAAATATTTCGACAGTGAGAGATGCAAATGTATAAAATATGTCTACTTTAAACAAATGTTCAACTAATAACACGGAAATAGACAAATGTAGAGAGAAAGTTATCAAACCCTACAAACCGATGATGCTTAAATTTGAGATTAAAATGAGGAGGATAAAGCTACCGACTACGTTACTTGGTGTACTTGAGCCTTTAATGTATCGGGTTCAAAAGTGGTCAAAGAAGGATATGTAATGTAATCGATCCAGACTTGGCATCTCGTCTTCAGTCATTTTCTCACAGACGTGACGTGGCTTCCCTCTGTCTTTTCTACAAATATTTTCATGGCAGCCCTCTCTGACGGGATCTGTTTCCTCTGGTACCCGACTACAGACATTTAAGTGTAATAATAGTTTAGCATCTCGATCCCACCCCATAACTGTTGAAATAGCTAAATTCAACCATCACATCTATTTTAACCGTTTTTTTTTCCTCACTTTTCGCATATGGAACTCCCTTCCGTTTACTTTCTTTCCTGATAAATACAAGCTTCAAAAATTTAAATGCAACCTCAATCGTCATCTTCTGTCTCTTTGAAACCTGTTCGTTTTTTTGTCCTTTTCTAAATTCTCCCCATTCTCAGTCTTTAACTCCCTGTAACACCAGATGGAACTCCCATGGTTCCCTGATAAATAAACTCTCCTAATATTTAAATGCAACGTCAATCGCCATCTTCTGTCTACTTGAACCCTGTTCCTTTTTTGTCCTTTCCTAAATCCTCCTCGTTCTCAGACTTTAACTCCCTGTAACCCCAGATGGGTCACCCTTGCTTCCCTGATAAATACAATCATCAAAAATTTAAATGCAACGTCAATCGCCATCTTCTGTCTACTTGAAACCTGTTCCTTTTTTTTCCTTTTCTAAATTCTCCATATTCTTAGTCTCTAACTCCCTGTAACCCCAAGTGGAAGTCCCTTGCTTCCCTGATAAATACAATCTTCAAAAAATTTAAATGCAACGTCAATCGCCATCTTTTGTTTACTTGAAATCTGTTCCTTTTTTGCCCTTTTCTAAATCTTACCCATGAAGCAAGTTTATGCATGAAGCCACGAGAATATAAATATGTCATGGAACTCAAAATAATGTAATGGCATTACGAAGATATCAAAATCTATTATGTATTTTAAAAATCTACCGCTTATCCGGGCATTGCATACTGTTACCATCTTTGGTCTGGTGCTTTTGCTCAACATCTTGATATTCTTGACGAAATCCAAAGAAGTATTCATGATGAAAGCAATCTCTACTTGGCATCTCTACTTTAGTCTCTTTGATGTGGCTTCCCTCTGTCTTTTCTACAATTATTTTCATGGCAACTGCTCTGAAGAGATATTTTTTGCCGGTGCCCCACTACAAAAATTTACCCGTGCACTAGTTTAGTATCTAGGTCCCACCCCATTACTGTTGAAATAGCTCGACCGTCTGCTTCCTCTTCAGCATAACTACGCTGGTTTATATAGATAAATCTGTTTGATCATGAATCGACCCTCGGTCCGGCACGCAATTATCATGAGTGCCGTTTCCAACCCAAAGTCATGTGAGTTTCAAAGTTCTGATAGCCTGAGTAAGCTCTATTTTAATATTTAACCGATAAAATTTATTTAGATCATTTGCATTGTTTTTTCAATGATCCAATTCCAAAGGCAAGATCAGATTTCACCACCAGTAAACAGAACGCTCTGATCTAGTTTCACTAGCTAGATTCACTCCAATTTCAATAAAAAAAATATATGTGTGTGAATGTTTATATGGATGTGTATGCGTATACCTCTCTCTGTTACACCTTTATACTAGTATGAAGTCACGAGAATAAGTGTATGATATGAAACTCAAAAAGAATATAATGGATTAACCAAGATGTCAAAATCCATCTTGCATATTTACAAATCTATCACCGATCAGGTCATTGAATACAGTTGCCATCTTTGGTCTGGTGCGTATTCTTGACAAAATCCAAAGAAGGATCTATAATGAAATCTATCCTGACTTGGCATCTCGATTTCAGTCACTTTGACGTGACTTCCCTCTGTCTTTTCTACAATTATTTTCATGGCAACTACTCTGACGAAAATTTAAGCGTAATAATAGTTTAGCATCTAGGTTTCCAACCCCCTTTACTGTTGAAATGGCTAAATGAAACCGCCACCTCCACTTCAAGCGTTTCTTTCTCTCTCACTTCCTGCTTGTGTAACTCTCTTCTGTTTACTTGTTTCCCTGTCTACTTGAACCCTGTTTCATTTTGTGCTTTTCTAAATCCTTCATATTCTCAGTCTTTAACTCTCTGTAACCCCAGGTGGAACGTCTTTGCTTCCATGATAACTACAATCTCCCAAAATTTCAATGCAACGTCAATGGCCATTTTTGCCTATTTGCAGCCAGTTCGTTTTTTGTTCTTTCCGTTCATCGTGACTGGTGGTTGTTCGGTATCTGATCATCGGTGGTGGTCTAGCGCTACTCTACAGTTCCCTCTTTGTAATCTGATTTATGTTTTAATAAAACCCCTTTTTTTTAAATTGAAATAATTCTCATACTGATTACAGTAAGAAATTTATGCATAGGGCGTTTTATTTTGAAAAACATCATTTTTTGTGTTTTTATTATCTTTTTTTTTTAATTCCACATGGTTACTCCTATGTATTCTAGTCCTGTGTATGACGATAAACTGCATCCGGCAGCAAGGTATCTGATCAGGAGATTAGAGGTTTTGAAGAGTGTGGAACCACATCTGAATTGTTGTTGATCCTAGGAGTGGTAACACCTGTTTGGATCCCATCTCTGGGTAAATAGTGACCTCCTAAACAAAAACACTATAAAACTATAAACAATATATATTTATAGTAAGAATACTAGTAATACATTTTATATAGTCGTAGTAAAATGACCAACAATAGATTGTATTCGATATTCCACTAAACAAAATAAACTAAACAACAGGAAATAACTCTTTCATGACATTAATACGTATAATATATCGTGAGGCCCCCCCCCAAATAAACAGTATGAAAATATAAGAATAATTTTTTATAGTAACACTAACAAGAAAACATTTTTATATATAAAAAAAATTACCAGTGTAATCCGGATATAAGAGACCCGGATATAAGAGAAGCCTGGATATAAGAGAAATTTTCTCTGGTCCCAAATTAGAGCCATACTTACCTAAACAAAATAGACCAAACCCGGATATAAGAGAAACCCGGATATAAGAGACTTATTCTCCGGTCCCGGCAACTCTCTTATATCCGGGTTACACTGTATATACTTATAGTAAAATGACAAGTAATACATTTTATCGTACAGTTACCAAAAATACATTTTAACTGTAGTGAAAGGCATACAATGGCGTTCAAAATATCTTTAGTGGAAGCCATGAAATTTCATTTAAAATGTTTAGATTTCGGCATCAAATCACCCCCCATATGCTGTAAAACGAAACCAATCAAAAAAGCACATGAAATAATTCTTTCAAGATATTGGTCCATATAATAACCTATAATTTCTTAAAGGAATCAAACTGTATTCCAATATATAACTAAAACGCACCTATCACCGCCTCTAGTAATTATATCCATTATAATTATAATTATATCCATACAGACATGTAGAGGCCGAAAAGCTATGCATCATCTACCATGTATTCGCCTATGAAAGCAGAATAACATATACCCATATTTTTATTACTTTACAGAACAAAAAAAAATAAATGACCCATGAAGAAGTTGATATGTGTTATGGTGAAACACACCTATTCTATAGTTAATAGACTCCCCCACCTAATATAAGTAGGAGTAGTAAGAGAAACGAGTCGGTCAGTCGATGCCGGATGACAGTCGAATACGAAAGTAGTAAGTGACCACAACCAGATTACTCAGCGTCATACCTATTATATCAAGTTCCTAACGTTTTGTACGTCGAACCTATTTTAGGCCCAACTAAGTACAAATACAAGCCTCCACGGTAAAATCCCTCCACAACAATATGCCATTAAACAATCAAATCAAATTCAAGCCAAACTTCTACCCTTGTGCAAATTAATTACGAACAAAATAAACCAAACCATAAAATTATATAAGGGTACTCGAGACGTTACGAAAATAACAAAAGGATTTAGATACGTCCCAGAATAATAAGATTTGTTGGTTGATTTTATTTAGCGGCATACACCCTTGTGCGTATATATATATATATATATATATATATATATATATATATAAGTTAAATATTGAGATCAATACTAAGAGACGTCAGTTTTCTTCATGCCTGGACGCAAACTTCAGGGTTTGATCCTGAGCACTTTACGCATGAATATACCTTAAAATTCTCAGTTTTATAATATTTCTATATTTACAAAGTAACAGGAGGTACATCAGTCAAAATTTAAAGTTTATCACAAGTTCTTTGAAGTTTTCTTAATCCATCGAATCAATATACGTATGAGAATAAATATATATTTTATATGAATACGCACACGCACACACACACACACACAGAGCCACACTGAAAAGCTACGGTACAGCGACACAGTCAATTTGTGGATGAGTATATATATATTGAACAATAAAAAATATTAAAAAATTTAAAATCTTCAGACACACTGGGTTGTAGATTAATATTCTTTTTTGTTTTTTTTTTTATTATTTCATTTAGATTCCTCCACTAGTTTCGGCCAAAATGGCCATCATCGGGAGGAGAAATATTTCTGCTTCCTGGTAGCAGTAAACTACAGAAATGAATGTCTTGATGGAGAAAATGAACTTTTGTCTGTAGTTTTCATTTGTTTGTTTTTTTAAATCTTTTTAACATGAATCTTTGAACATTCCTTGTGTTGGTCAAACAGTCTCTTTTAAGTTGTTATTTGAGATAAGAGCTGGATGGATATATGCTTCTCTGAATACCCCTGGTCAGTTTGACAGTTTTATTGGCCCTGGAGATGGGATGTGTCTCTGTTAAGTGTTTGTGTGTGTGTTATTTGGTTCTTAGGGAGTGAGTGAGTATGATATGTGTAAGCGTGTATATTGCTGTGGGTGTGTGTTATCATTTGGCTCATTAGGGAGTGAGTGAGTATGATGTGTGTGAGTGTGTATATAAGTGTGAGGCCTCAACACCTCTGTAAGCATGTCTGTCTTGTGTGGGTGAGAAATGTGGGTAGGTTTTGATTTGTAAAGTTCGTAATGTTTCAATTAATTCGCAAAAGGTGTGTATGTGCGTATATATATATATATATATATATATATATATATATATATATATATATATATATACATATATATATATATTAATTGATTCATCGAGTCTGATAGAAACCTCAGGAAGCACTGGACGGCCGTTTCGTCCTATATTTGGGACTCATCAGCAGTGCGCATCTACTACCGAGGGAATCGAAACCCCGGCAGTTAGGTTGGCAAGCGAACACTATACCAACTGCTCCGCCGGGCCTCGAAGAGATTGCAAATCAGACTCTAAGAAGCGCCTCTCACTCCCACATTCCGTGGTGAAACTCAACTGAGATTCTCTCTCACCATAGGACTGAGCCTCCTGGAGCCACGACTACTCTCACCAAGCCGCTCCAACTGGAGCACTAGAAGCTGGTTCAAGCGATGATAAACACACATAGTAATGAGGAGTTGATAATTATATTAATTGTGGATGCGCACTGCTGATGAGTCCCAAATATAGGACGAAACGGCCGTCCAGTGCTTCCTGAGGTTTCTACCAGACTCGATGAATCAATTAATATAATTATCAAATCCTCCTCATTACTATATATATATATATATATATATATATATATATATATATATATATATATATATATATATATATATACCTTTTGCGAATTAATTGTAACAAAACGAATAATTCCGTTATTATTTACTTTTTCGTATTTTTCCAATGAAACATGACCCAGTGCATATGTCAGTACTTCGTATATCAGTTCCACGAAGTCGTTCCTTGCAGATTGACTACAGATTCTCGACTGGATTTAAATTAGGAGAGTTTCCAAGCCAGTCAAATACTTTGATATGCTCACTGGAAAGGTTTGCCAGTGTGTTTGTGCAGTAATACAATTTTCATACGTTTCCTTGGAGTAACGTCCATCGCATACAATGGCGGTAGGACAACTAATAGACAGTCGAGACAATAGTGTCTTGTAGTGATGAAAAACTGATGCAATCACTGAAGACGCATGTTTTTCGAGGCTAACCTAATGCCATCATACATCCCGAAAATAGATTCATGTTAATGCGCACCACTGCAAATGACCTAATCTGAGGAAAAATAGAAATCGATTACACACTGTCACACCAGTGGGTCTAAAACTGATTGTATGGGGAAAGAAAGGTAGCTGAAGCGGTTGTTGAAAGTAATTTCCCCAAGGGTGTATCTGAAATCAGATTCATATATCAGCCACGAATATTCCTCTGTGCATCTATTATAGTCAAAGGAAAGGAAGATAAATAAGATCTTTTCTAAATTAAGGTATTGGGATTTTGAATGCATTTAACAATCTAATGGATACGTCTATCACAGAGTAAAGCCTTGCTTGCAGGATGTCATTCACGGTAAAATGAAAACTCGCTTAGATGAATAGGCTTTCATTCAATTAAGAAACGTGTATTTTGAAGGTACTTTGCAATTGACTGATGCCTTCTCCGTAGAAAAGAACGCCATTTACAGATAACCGTTATATGCAAAATAAACATCCAAATTTACTTGAATTTAGATCGTAGACTTTCGAATGTTCTTAATGAGTTCAAATTACGGCCCCCGGTGTTGTGTTCATTTTTCGCATAAATACAATTAGGAAAGGTATGAAACCACTTCTTCTCCACTCATAGAATTGAAATGCCATTAAACAAACAAATGAAATCAAGACAAATCTATGTATTTCTTTGTGGCAATTATTACAAGTAATCGAGTATGTTCCTGCTTCTAGTTTTAGTTTACTGTAATTATTTTTTATTGATTTAGAACTAGTTGTAACATTTTTCATTATCAATTGTAGTTGTGTTAGAGTTGAGAAGAATAATAATATACTTTGATTCGTAGGTTTCGTCAGAATATTCTTAAATATTTTCTGTTTCACGTTAAGTGACAAGGGTATTATTAAAAGGATTAAAATATTAGGAATGTATTTTTCCTCTTCATAAAAACATATTGAGGACTACAAATTTTCGGTGCTCTGAAATAGAATCTGATGATTATTACAGATTGTATGACGATGTGGCGAGAATAGAAAGTTATGAGATCATTTTTATTAATAGATTTGCCAATCGCGAAAGTGATGAAAAACATAATCACAAAAAGAAACTTTCTTGCACATGTGCAGTAACGTAAACATGAAGTATATATATATATATATATATATATATATATATATATATATATATATATATATATATATATACCAGTGGTTTATATTGAAACTATGCTGAACAGAACTTAGTTGCATATTTTGGGAGAGAGCGTGTTTTCTAGCGTGATCAACAATCTGGACAAGGCCAGCACACTCAAACTCTCGGTCACGATGACTTGTGACTTCGTGCTTCCACAGTCTCCCCAATATCACTCACAACGCTTGGGTCAACCCGATATATATATATATATATATATATATATATATATATATGTTAAATCTGTATAGAATGAACGAAAACTAATGCCTATGTACTTAGCTATCTGCTGGACATCCAAAACCATATGGTGAATAGCATTAACTTCTTTATTAGTGGTTGAGATTTTTAAATGACCTGACTGAGGGTCACCTTCTGTGCTGTCCCTGCTTTGCTTGAATTCCACAGCCCAGGAGGTCTCAGAAAGTTTTTGTACTATGTCCTCATGGATTTTCTTTGCATGTCATACTTTTCTTTTGCAGATACTTTTTGACTGCTCGGGTCACCGTTTTGTCCATTTTTAGATTTTGTCGTATACCACTGACCTTTTTATTAGCCTCACCTGCAAATAAATTAAGACAGAAATTCGAATTAGTTTTTTTTTTTTTTAGTATTATAAGAAGTAATAGTGTGTTGTTATAACAAAAATGTTCAGCTATGGCTCTTCTTTCCTTGGTGAGGCTTAGAACTTTTTGAATAAATCTCATAATTTTCTTTTCAACATCTATAACAATTACACAAAAATAATATCATTATTATCACATCACATTATGAGTTCTGTAAGCTGTTAGAATCATATGAGCACCATATATACTGCAGATGTGTCTAGGGCAAAATAGACTGAGATCAGTCTTCAGGTTGGTTTTGAATTCAGATTTTCCCTTCTTTTAGACTTCATACTGGCTGAATTAAATCAACAGGAATCATTATTATCAGGTGAACAAAAATCCAGATCCCCCAAACTGCAAGCTGGACTGGAAATTGCTATATTCTTCATGTCAGAGATATTTCTAATGGCATTGTTTCTATGAAGTATGTGTAGTTAGCATAATGGATATTAACACTGGAAATGGAGAGCCAATTTCAAATTCCAGGCTAGTCTGTTGCATTCACTTTTACACAAATGCCCTTGGGAAAGCAATGAATCCACCCTCCCCCACCCATTGGTTAATTAGCAAAGCACCTTGGGATCTTCCACCATGGTTGGCAACCCGCTTAAGAAAAAGAAAACACTGAATTTTAAACCAAGGGGAAGGCAACAAGAAACCACACCACAATCTTCTCTAGGCAGGAATAGCAATTCATAGATAATAATAAGTATGTGTGATTAGCGTAATGGATATTAACCCTGCAAATAGAAATGGAGAGCCATATTCCCATATATATATATATATATATATATATATATATATATATATATATATATATATGTTATGGTCCAGTTCTTTGTACTACGGTGATAGTCCAAGGTAGGACCAATAAAGAAGAACTCGAATACGGATATGGAATAACACAGATATATTACAAACAGGAATATATACAAAAGTAGAAATGTGTTAGTACGAACAATCAGGTTTAGTAGTAATTGTCTGAACGGGACTCTGTTTTGAACTGCCTCTGACTCGACTGACTGACTTCACTCCAGACTTCAGACTGAACTCAAACTTCAGACGGAACTCCAGACTTCAGCAGTATTTAGTCACCCCCACCACGAGTGCATCATGTGGCACAAGGCCGGTTTAACATGGGATCTCCGAGCCCGTGTGCTCGGCACATAATATGCCCATTGAATCCGTATAAACGGGTTCAGGGTCGGTTTACCTCCCCGAAAGAGACTCCGCCCTTCGGCGTAGCCTCGTTTTGGTTCCTCCCCGCCCGAAGGCAGAGAGTTCAACCTTTCTCTTGAGGCGCAGTATTTATTACGCATGGAATAGTCCATTATGTTATTATAGGTAAGGTCGCATAACAATTTATATATATATATATTGTAATAAATAAAGATATATAATCCGGTGTTCGTATTGATATTTTTATTTTTACAAAACAGTGCTCAATGTAAATTTGCCGAGCATAAATATTATAAATTAACTCATTTAAAATATGGTTAATTCGCTACACAGGAATTACCATGTTTCAAAACGCGAAGCTATACATTTCAAATTTAATTATATAATTAAATTAAAAGCATTAGTTTTGTTTCATCTCTAAGCGAATTTTGGAATAACTTATTTTTAAATTTTCTGAGTTTTAAACGCACATACAATTCATAATTTTTGTTTCCAAGGATACAGAGAAATCCATTCACTTACACAGGGGCAGTAGAGTGTTTATTTTTATTAACAATTATTGTATCAATTATGAGTTACGTTCGAAAACGAGGTTAAGTTTAGCGAGGGTAGGTGTGTATTTTTCAATGAATTTTGACACCCGTTCAATGCATGTCGCCTGTTTTTTTTTTTGTTTTTTTAATCAACAACAAAAGGTTATTTATCATTTTTTCCCGTTAAATTCGTAATTGTATACTTAAAGATTCTTTCTAAGCGTGTTATATATATATATATTCTTCATGTCAGAGATATTTTTAATGACATTGTTTTTGAGAACAATGTGTGGTTAGTGTAATGGATACTAACACTGCAAATGAAAATGGAGAGCCAAATTAGAATCATCGGAGAACTGTATATATATATGGCTCTTCTTTCTGAGCGAGGCTTAGAAATATTTGAACGACACTCGTAAACTAAAGCCATCTGCTTTTTATCCATTTAAATATCGACGAATTTTACTCAAACTTGTCAAAATATATGAAAAAAATAAAGACTTCATCTTCACCTAAAATAGAGCTGGAGAGAAAATCTCTCTCTCTCTCTCTCTCTCTCTCTCTGTATGTATGCATGTATGTATGTATGTATATATATATATATATATATATATATATATATATATATCTGTGTATGTGTGTGTGTGTGTAATCGGAATAATAAATAATGTGAAATAATATGCTATAATTCGAAGTTGTAACATGTGGTGAGTACGACCGATGAATGAAAACACGCGTGTCAAGCTGTGGCAAACTGTTACATTAGGGGAGGGTGATTTTTCACTGTCTTTAGAAAATGCATATTGCACTCAGTTTGAAAACTTGGGTTTGATGTGCTAAGCGCTCATACCGGGAATTAGATTTAAAGCCTGGACTAATTTCTGAGCATTTACTTTTAAATATCGCCGGAAAAAATGTAAAGAAATACCTAATTTCCGTAGGTTTTTGCTTACAAAATGGCTTCCAAATTCTTCTATTTCAAGAATAAATTCAAATAATTTTTTTATCTTTTGCATTCGATACATGTGGCACAGTGGATAAAGGCGTTAGTTAGATCCAGTGACAGGACTCAAAGAGTGTCAGTTCAATACCCGGCTAAGCCAGTGGAG
This sequence comes from Acanthosepion lycidas, assembly GCA_963932145.1. Taxonomy (NCBI): domain Eukaryota; kingdom Metazoa; phylum Mollusca; class Cephalopoda; order Sepiida; family Sepiidae; genus Acanthosepion; species Acanthosepion lycidas. The sequence goes on from OZ010613.1 coordinate 23,148,141, forward strand.
AGGTAAATTAACTGATAACTGACATCCATTAAAAACATGGCACGTGGAACTAGAACAGTCTAACCCAGTGAGCGAAATAAAGAGTTCAGTTTGACATTCCAACTACCTGAAGAAGGCCGGAGTGTACATTGTCCGAAACGTTGTGATAAATATGCCAACAAAGATGGGGACAATAGTCCGAATAATGTACATATCTGTATCTGTCTATATTTCTGAGATGAGGTATCATCTCATAAATATAGACAAATACTGAAGGGCTGAAACCTTGTAATAAATATAGCAACAAAGATGAGGACAATAGTCCAAATAATTTAAATAGTGTACATAATACCTCGTAGATAAATTTGATATATTTCGCATTCGATACATTGATTGGGAAATATATTCAGACCAGAATTCTTATTAGAAATCATCACAAACAAAATATCCAATATTTTTTTACTGTATTCGATAAATAAAAATTGTTAAAAAATTGTAAAAGAATACAAAATAAGGCCATCAATGAATAAACTTTGTTAGATCATCATACTTATTATAAAACCCAGGTTGTGTGTGTGTGTGTGTCTGTATGTTTATATATTGGATCAGATTCCCTACATTTTTCAACCGATTTCAACAAAACTTCACAGGACTACGTAAAATTACCTTGCGGTGGTTCTGACAGCACCAAAAATTGGAAAAACACAATTGTTTTTGCATGAAATCAATTTGAAAACACGATTAAGAGGCATCACGAGAATGAAAGGTGGACAACTCATATCGAATTATACTTATTATAAAACCCAGCTTGTTTGTGTGTGTTTGTGTGTTCGTTTATATATGGGATCGGATTTCCTACATTTTTCAACCGATTTCAACAAAACTTCACTTTTTTTTTGGCAGGTAGTGTTTCTTATTGTCTTGCACAATTTTTCTTTATTTTTACATTCAAAATACTTTAAAAATTCCATTTACACGACAATTGTTTATAATAAAATTCTATTCAATCGGTAGACTCATAACGATTGAAAACAATGTTTTTGTTTGAGTTTGGGTCTGACCAATTCGTAAAAAAAACAAAAAGAAAAACTAATTAAGACAAGCGTGTCCGTCAACCTTAGACAATAATCTTTGTCAATTTTATTTTTCTGTCTTTATGATGGTCTATACTTGATCTATCTCTTACTGCTAGTAATTAATAAAAACAAAAGATAGATAAAAGTGCATATAACACCATAGTACTGCTGGGTACAAATTATAAGAGAAAATGTTTTAAATTTGCATTGTTTATTGAAAGTCGCACTAAAACTCCTGCAGTGTATAATATATTACATCATAATATAGATAAATTTTTCAGTATAATTTCCCTTTGAAATAAATGAAGGTCTTTATAAATTATTAGCTCCCACAATAGCAAAATTTTAAGTGAATTTCATAATATTCAAACACAAAAAGATCTTAATGCAAGCCAAAAGAACAAATCGACCTGTAATTGCAGGGAAGGATCCGTTTGTCCAGTAGAGGGAATATGCATGGCAGAAAACGTAATATACAAAGCTACAATTTTGCCCAAAGAAGAAATTGTTCAGCATAATTTCCCTTTGAAATAAATGAAGGTCTTATTTGATAGCACAGTGATTTAGTAATAATGTCCTTGTGAATATAAAATTTGTAAAAGAATCTAAATGTTATGAGACTGATCACAGGATTGAAATTCCAGAGTTTCGGTTTTGAAACTAAACTTAATCTTCAAACGTGTTTCACTAAAAAACTAATGATTTGGAAAAAATATTTTGTAGGATTGTTTATGGTGTCAAGGAGCAACTTTCAAATTAAGTGCAGTGCCACGCTTCTAAATTAAAGCTGCTCAACTGAGAAGTAAAAATTGTGTAAAGAAATTGTAAAAGATATCAAAAATGGCGATTCAATCAATAAGATTTGTTAGATCATAATTAATAAATACAAAAATAGATAAAAAAAAATAACACTATATATAATATATAGCTAAATTATATAATATATAGCTAAATATATAGCTATAATAAAAGAAATAAATATAGCTAAATAAATAGCTATAATATATAGCTAAATTGTCCAGTATAATATAAATAGCTATAATATATAGCTAAATTGTCCAGTAAATGAAGGTCTTCTTTGATGGTCCCGATGATTTAGTAATAATGTCCTTGTGCCTTGCATCTTGTCCATAGACAATTTGTAAAGCTTCAGATCGTTATAAATTTTACAAGGCTGAGCACCAGAATGAAATTCCAACGCTACTATTTTGAACATAAACTTGATCTTCAAACGTGTTTCCTCAAATAACTCTAAGCATATAAAAAAAATATTTTGTCGGATTGGTTATGGCGTCAAACAGCAACTTTCAAATTAAGTGCAATACCACGTTTCCAAATTAGATCTACCCTACTGTCACATTGCAAGGAAAAGCTACCCTTTTTTAATGAAATTAATTAAACCAGAACTGTCCTCCTGTTAACATTTAAACTGTTTTACTCTTTGGAATTTTTTAGGTGTAAGGAATTGTGAGCCGTAACACTTTATTCAATCCATAGGTACCGATAGTTCTAATTCCATTTTCCTTGCTTAGATTAGATTAATATTCATTAGACTTATTCAAATGTGTGTAGCTCGATCGTTTCTTTCACAGCACCAAATTATCTCAGTTTTACACTAAACATGAAAAGCTGAATGAATGTATTAGTTTGAGTTATTTGTAATTTCCGTTTTGGAGAACGAAACGTAAGTTGCCGTCTTTTGATTTTAAGCGCCTCTAACATTTTCAATCGTTTTTTTTTTCTTTCAGTTAAATTGGTAGATTATTGTTGTATAGCTGCTTTCCATGGTTAGTTTAAAATAATATTCATTAGACTTATTCAAATGTGTGTACCTTGACAGTTTCTTTCACAGCGACATTCGATAAGTAAAAATTGTGTAAAGAAATTGTGAAAGATATCAAAAATGGTGACTCAGTGGATAAGATTTGTTAGATCAGAATTAATAAATACAAAAAATAGATAAAAATGTATATAATACTATAATATATAGCTAAATTGTCCAGTATAATTTTGTTATAGTGGAACACACCTATTCTACAGTTAATAGACTCTCCCATCGATAATAAGTAGGAGTAACGAGGGAGTCGCTGTCTGGGTCAGTCAGTCAGTCGATGCCGGACGACTGTTAGTCGGATACTAAAGTATCAGCGACCACAACTAGATTTCTCTGCGTCATTACTTATTATATCGAGTTCCTAAAGTTTTGTACGTCGAACCTATTTTAGGACCGACTTAGTACAAATACAAGCCTCCACTGTGAAACCACTCTACAACAAATTTGAAGTAAATGATGGTCTTATTTGATGGTACCGATGATTTAGTAATAATGTGC
>OZ010613.1:23161527-23239027 GCA_963932145.1 Acanthosepion lycidas
ATTTTACTTGATTAGAGACTAGGATTGGATTTTTTTAATGTTCTTTAGTTATTACAAATTTTACTAGTACCTAAAAGTCGCAGTACTGATGGCAAACAGTAAATTGATTCTGAATTTGAGTTTTCTATAATGTTAAAAATAAAATATTTGTAGCTTTCTGCAGCTTTTAATCAATGATTTGGGAGTTTCCATTGGTATTTTAATCCATTCTTCTTTGCATATTCTCTTTAGGGTCAGAATGTTTTTCGGGGGTTCCTTTAATGAACTTTCCCCATTGTCTTTTCTGTGTAGTAGTAGTCAATTTTTTTCTTGGACTTGTATGGAAATATTTGTACAACATGATTTTTTTTTTATTTAACATTTTATAAAAGACTTTAATAATCCATTCAATATTTGTATACCATAGCATAATGCTGCTAAAAAAAAAATCAAAATAATCTGTTATATTAATGAAATTTAAAAAAGGCAGAAAAGTAGTCGTATAAAATTATAATACCTATTTAATACTTTGTAGCATATCTCTTACTCAATTTAACAGCAGTCAGTCTGTTTTTGTAACTTTTAATCAATGAATTGAGGCTTTCTTTTGGTATTTTAGGTCCAAGATGTTTTTCAGATGTACTTTTATTAACTTTTCCGATTGTCTTTTATGTGTAGTAGTAATCATAAGTAATAATCAATATGTAGTGGAACAACTATAATCTCATCCCTATATATATATATATATATATATATATATATATATATATATATATATATATATATATATATATATATATTCTGATGAATTGGATCGTATTTACGATTCCAATGGAATAAATTATGACCATGGAAAATTAATGTTAAGCCTTCTTATTATATCTTTACTCTGTCCTGGACATTGAGTTCTACCTGGATTCTATCCTCTCGGAATTTTTTATTCAAAAAATATACATGTATGTGTATGCTCCTATGTATATATATTTATATATTTTGCATATGTATGTGTATTTACCACTAATATTATATATATATATATATATATATATATATATATATATATATATATATATATATATATATATTGAACAATAAAATATATTCAGAAATTAAAATCCTCAGACACACTGGGTTGTAGATTAATATTCTTTCGTTTTTTGTTTTTTTTTATTATCATTTCATTTAGATTCCTCGACTAGTTTCGGCCAAAATGGCCATCATCAGGAGAAGAAATATTTCTGCTTGCTGGTAGCAGTAAACTACAGAAATGAATGTCTTGATGGAGAAAATAAACTTTTGTCTGTAGTTTTCATTTATTTTTTTTTTAGTTTTTTTTATCTTTTTAACATGAATCTTTTAACATTCCTTGTGTTGGTCAAACAGTCTCTTTTAAGTTGTTATTTGAGATAAGAGCTGGATGGATTCATACTGCTCTGAATTCCCATGGTCAGTTTGACAGTTTTATTGGTCCTGGAGAGGGGATGTGTCTGTGTTTAATCTTTCTGTGTGTGTTATTTGATTCTTGGGGAGTGAGTGAGTATGATATGTGTAAGTGTGTATAATGATGTGGGTGGGTGTTATCATTTGGCTCATTAGGGTGTGAGTGAGTATGATGTGTGTAAGTGTGTATATTGGTGTGGGTGTGTGTATAGGTGTGAGATCTCAACACCTCTGTAAGCATGTCTGTCTTGTGTGGGTGAGAAATGTGGGTAGGTTTTGATTTGTACTGTTATATATTAGTACTATCTATATTGTTAAATTTATGGTTTAGCCCGGCTGGATAGTGTGTTTTTAGACGTTGTATCCACTTATTTTCATGGAACTCTTTCCAATGTTATCTGCTCTGAACTTTTCTCTTCTTATATATATATATATGAATATATATATCTATATATATATATATATATATATATATATATATATATATATATATATATATATACAAGCTCATTTTGAGAAATATTCGTTACCATGATTTTATTTTTAATTTAACATGGATTTTATAAAAAATTTTAGTAATCCATACAATATTTGTATACATGGCATAATCCTGCAATATAAAAAAAGCAGAAAAAATTGTTATATTAACGAAAGTTTAAAAAAATAGGAGGAGGAAAAGTATTCATATATCATTATAATACCTATTTAATACTTCGTAGCATATCCCTTACTCAATTCAACAGCAATCAGTCTCTTTCTATAATGTTAAAAATAAATATTTGCTTTGGTAGCTTTTAATCAATGTTCTAAGTTTCCATTAGTATTATACTCCATTCTTCTTTGCATATTCTCTTTAGGTCCGGGTTGTTTTTCGGAGGTCCTTTTATTAATTTTTCCAATTGTTTTTTGTTTGTAGTAGTAATCACATTTTTTTCTTGAACTTGTGGGGAAAATATTCTTCTGCTGAAGGGGTAATAAAATGATTAGGATTGGGCGGGGAAAAGACGAAGGAGGGAGGTCATTGTTCTTATCTTTTTAGGACACCTTTAAGGATTACTACTACACACCAAAGACAATAGTTGAAGATCGGAAAAATGACGAAAAATGAATTCCTCTATGTAGAAATATGTGGGAATAACTAATTTTGCCTGATGAACGTCGGGAGACCGGAAACCGTGTAGCAAAAATATGGAAAATAAAGTATAATATTAATTATGTCCGACAATTATTTTTAAGACTTTTTTTATAAAAAGAACATATAAACATTAAAAAAAATGTCTCAAAAATAATTGTCGGACTTTGTCCATTTCATAATGTGTGACGTCATTTGTTTACATTTGGATACGCATCGAGCAGATATGAATGTACAAGAGAAAATCGTGGAGAATTGTAGTTTAAAAACAATAAAATCGACCTTTCTAACCGAAACGCTCCTCTGTGGCTCAATCGCTAAAAGCACGTCAGGTTATATGACGGTTCCGTATAGGATACAGGTTCGATTCCTGTCGGAGGACGCATATTTTCTATGAAAATTTCTTAGATATTCAGGCCGGTAAATGTTGTTTAATATTGTTTATTATAAACAGAGCATTTACTTAAATATTTGTATCTATAAAAAGAATGTATACACATAAAAAATGTCTTAAAATAATTGTCAGACTTTGTCCATTTCATAATGTGTGACATCATTTGTTTACATTTAGATAAGCATCGAGCAGATATGAATGTACGAGAGAAAATCATGGAGAATTGTAGTTTACAAACAGTAAAATTGATCTTTCTAACCGAAAAGCTCCTCTGTGGCTTAATCGGTAAAAGCACGTCCGGCTGTATGACGGTTCCGTATAGGATACAGGTTCGATTCGATTATACATATCATTCCGCATCGCTCGTGTAAGCGGTGCGGAATAATATGTATAATTGTTAATGTTAACATATATATATATATATATATATATATATATATATATAATTTTTCCCCTTGCGAAGGATCGTTAATTAATTTGAAACTTTTAAAACCATTTATTTTACATTCAACATCATCATTTGATAAAACATCGTGGGTGTTGAAACAAAATCGCTATTTTTGAAGTGATTTTATAACATATTTATGTTATAAATTTTTTGAAATAAAAATTATATATATATATATATGTATGTGTGTGTGTGTGTGTGTGTGTGTGCGTGAAAAGTGCGTGTATATAAATATAAATAAATATATATATATGTATAATTATTTATATATTATATGCGCGGTACTTATTAGAAAGCGCTCAATATCAGAGATAGAGTTAACATATAAGGTTGGATAGATGGTGAGTTTGTGACCCTGGGTCAACCATATATATATATATATATATATATATATATATATATATTAAGCACGCACATACAAACATCGTCGCAACGTTGCCCACGTCATTACTTTCCCTAATTTTGTTGGTCACTCGTTCAAGTGTGCCTTAATCAAGTGGGTTGGAGTCTGGTGAGTTAGGGTGAGTTAGGGTGAGTTGGGCGGGGGCAGATATAACGGGTGGCGTGGTCGCAAAAATTGCCTGACAGCCATCCGAGGGATTTCCTGCTTGTGTGGCATGGTAAGGAGTCCTATTGACAGACTTAAGCTCTTCCAGCTGCCATCATCTTGATCCAGGGCAGCACTTTGGTTATGGAACTAATTGACTTGTAGGGATTGTTTTACAATCATGGCCTGGATCTCCCCATCAAATTCGGGCGATCTTTTCTTACCAGAACGATCAGAATGAGGTTTTCCGAGCTGCTATACGCATCCAACTCGTTCCAAATTTTTACTGTCCTCAGATTGTCAATCAAATACTCTGCAATGTTCGTATTGGAGCTTCCGATGCGAATGCCAAGCTGTACATCATGCCGTTTCTAAATTTATGGCGGAGTGAATTGCGTCATGGTGTTCTTTTTGTCACAGATGGTACCCAACTGTGCCATTAACAAAAAAAATTACAAACAAAAAAACAAATCGTATGCGCGAAATTAAAAATGCATAATGACGACAATTTACCTATCGCATCCTATATATATATATATATATATATATATATATATATATATATAATAAAGAGGCTTAAACACTAATATTCCATGGTCATAATTTATTCCATTGGAATCTTAAATACGATCCAATTCATCAGACCTACAAATTCAAAAAGAAAACAGAAAAAAACACTCCGGAAATAAAAAATAGAATTTAGAGAGAGTGTAAGTATAAGAGTGTGGGACGAATGTTAGAGTTAAAGAGAGGGGTAACAGACGAGAGAAGGTGGGGGATTTAAACTTAACAGAGAGAAGTTTTAGAGAGGGGAGTCAAAGACGGTTTAAGTGAGAGAAATATGAATGTTGTCGGATGTCTAATACATTAATGATGTAACCGGAAAGGCTACATTTTGTGGTGACATACACACGCAATAGACGATCTAATCTTAAAGATCAGAAGAAAAATGAGGGAGAGGGCAAAAAAGGAAAAGGGGTGGGGGGACTAAAACTGAAGGGCATTTATTAAAAGGGCCGCTGTGTAATTAAGAAAATTTGACAAAATTAATATCGATTACAGGTTACAAATCATATTTACCACTAATATTATCTCTCTCTCTCTCTCTCTCTCTCTCTCTCTCTATATATATATATATATATATATATATATATATATATATATATATATATATATATATATATATATAATTTTAAAAATCAAGAATCATAACATTCGTAAAGTGATTAGTGGGTTAATGCATTTTTGAAATTTAGTTTATATTTTATATCATTAACTTTATTGTAATATATATTAAACTGCACCACGCACACATATATATATATATATATATACCTACACACACACGCGCGCGCACACACACACACACACACACACATATATATATATATATATATATATATATATATATATATATGGGGGTCTTCGAGGCGGTGTAATGGTTAGCAAGCTTGTCTCGCTAGAACAATTACGCCTGAATAGTGAGTTCGAACATTACTGGGTGCTCCCCTAATTTCGGCCTTGTGCCTCATCTAAGCAACGCTTGGAAAATCAACATATATATTTGTGCGTGTGTATGTTATTTTCTTTATTTCTATATTACTCGTAATAACGAACAGTGAAACTGTAAACAATATTAAAATTTTAAGACAAGTGAATAAAAGGAAGGAAGAAAAATTCTTTGAAATTATAAAGCAATCCCCTACCCGTCGGGGCCAACTTGCAAGGAAGTTCATTGAAGCAGTGTAATCGATTAATTCCGAATGATTTTAAAAGAAATTGCTGAAAGTAACCCGTGCGTTTAATTTCGGCTATATTGATTAAACGGCACGATTAGGAAGGGCGTTTCCTCTCCTTTTATGTATTGTGTATCTTCAGGACGTGGGCGAGTATGGCTCTCCACAACTTTCTTCGTCTTGGGTATGACGATAAACTACAAGGTCTCTTGTCGGGAGGCTTTCGGGAGCGTAAAACCACTTCTTAATTACTAGCGTTCCCAGGTCCATTCTGACCCTCGGCGGTGACACCTGTTAAAGTCCCCCCTATGGGCAAATAGTTAACCCCCAAGCTGGGATCAAAACACTATTAATGTATGAAAATAGATTTTTTATAGTGAAAATTACAGCGCTTAAATTCGAACAGTTCACGCACCATAGCGAAGAGCTCATCCGAACAATTTCCATGAAATATAGAAAAGGCGAAAGGAGGCAAGGTTACGGAGGTGGGAAAGTGACTGAAGCCGAGCTACCAGATCAGGACCTATAATATAGGTAAAATATTATTAAAAGTGACAGTGTGTTTAGCACATGCCGCTATTTGTGAGATATTTCTAATTTATTTTGTTTACTAGTTTAAGCAGCCTTTAAAGAGTTGACTCGATATGAGTAAAAAAATAAATAAATAAATAAATAAATAAAATAAAATGTATTTTTTCTATAGGAAAAAGAAAATCAAAATATGTTTACATGTATGATCTGTACACGATTTACATTATTCGGACTATTGTCCTCATCTTTGTCACCATAATTATTACAAAGTTTCGGCCGTTGTACGCCCCGGCCTTCTTCGGGTGGATGGAATGTCGAACTGAACCCTTTATTTCGCTCACGTGCCATATTTAATGGGTGTCATTTATCAGTTATCTCCTGTTAATACCCCTCTACAAGTTCTCCACTGTCTTAACCGGGTATTGAACTCCCAATGGAGAACTCAGAAACACAGACAGATACAGAAGGGCCGAAACGTTGTAATAAATATGGCGACAAAGATGAGGACATTAGTCCGAATAATGTAAATAGTGTACATAATACATCATCTCAGAAATATAGACAGATAGTGAAAGGCCGAAACGTTGTAATAAATATGGCGACAAAGATGAGGACATTAGTCCGAATAATTTAAATAGTGTACATAATACCTCATCTCAGAAACACAGACAGATACTGAAAGGCCGAAACGTTGTAATAAATATGGCAACAAAAAAGAGGACAATAGTCCGAATAATGTAAATAGTGTACATAATACCTCATCTCAGAAACATAGACTGAAGGGCCAAAACGTTGTAATAAATATAGCGGCAAAGATGAGCACAATAATCCCAATAATGTAAATAGTGTACATAATACCTCATTTCAGAAAAATAGACAGATACTGAAGTGCCGAAACTTTGTAATAAATATCGCAACAAAGATGAGGACAATAGTCCCGAATAATATAAATAGTTTACATAATACCTCATCTCAGAAATACAGACAGATACTGAAAGGCCGAAACGTTGTAATAAATATGGCGACAAAGATTAGGCAATAGTCTGAATAATGTAAATAGTGTACATAATACCTCATCTCAGAAATGTAGACAGATACGTATGACCTTTCTTTGTGAAAAACGCTACTGTTAAAATGATGAAAACCTTACATTTTGACGAAAGTTTAATGATTAAAGAAACATTGTACTCAATCATTGTTTATGTGTATGTTTGGGGAAGCTAATTTCCTTACCCTGTAAAGGGTGATAGCTCAAAATGAGTTACTTCCTTTGACTGTGAAAACGAGCGTGCCACTGCTGAACTGAACATAGCGACAAGCCGACACGCACGTAGAAGTCATCAGTTCAATCCCTGCAAAACGTTGCTTTTTTCAGACAGAGGAGGAATAAAGGCTGTGTTATGATTTAAAATACAGTCTTTTATTTTTATTTTCATGCGTTTCTGTTCATCACAACAGCCTGAGATATGATGGGAGGTTTATTGATTAACAACTGAACGAAACAAAACATTTTAAGAATGTTGCAATCGTTCTTTGCTGTCGAACTCTCTGCTTCGGCAGAGAGGAACTCGGACGAAGCTTTGCCCTGCGGCCAAGTTTCGTCCGGGGAGATAGACAGGCCCTGAACCCGTTTATACCGGTGCAAAGTGAATATTTCTGACCGAGAACCCACGATAAACCGGTCTAGTGCCAAATACATCCCACGTGGTGGGTGGGGACGTTAAATATTAACGTTTTAAGAATCGTTATTTTCCTTACAAAATTACATGTGCCATTCTGAAAGAGCAAACAGGCTGAATGCGTCTCTCAGGCCGCAGTTTGCTCATGACTGACATAAAAACATGCGTGTGTATCGGAATACAACAACTGACCGGCTAATATCGCTACTCGCCTGAGTCTATCCGACTGTAACTATCTTATAAGGCGATACATCCACTCTTTGACGGGTCTTTCTTTTTAAAATCTGTTGGCTCTCTAGATCCGCGTTCGGCAACATTTGAACTTCATGGACCACTAAATGGAGAATTTTAACTTTGGCCGATCACTAATATGAATTTAGAAAAACAAGGTAAATCTATTTATATAATAATAATAATAATAATAATAATAATAATAATAATCGTAAAACGTTTATTTTATTAATATGAAATTCATCCATTAAAGATAAAATAGTTATTGTGTAGGTATTTAAATAAAAACAAATTGAAAATTTGAAGTTTGTTCAAGCATTACACAACGTCGATTTCTTGAAGATCCCGCTATTATTCCGTTGCTCTGCCAGTAAACCGTCTAGTAACTAGTTTTTAATAGTAATGGTAAGAAACTGATTAGCAACAAGTATTGACCATGACTTTGCAAGTCACGTTAGGTTATATTGTGGTTGGATAATGTCACATTTGTGTACTCGTGTTTATTTCAAGATTACAATGGGTCTTGTGTATATATATATATATATATATATATATATATATATATATATATATATATATATATATACCATCCATAATACGTTTTGTTTTGCTAAGAAAGGCGAGTTGTTGTAAGAAACTGGACACAAACTTACTGTCAATGATAAAGAGATGTTTGAGTTCTCTATCTATCTATCTGTATATATGTTCATATCTATCTATCTATCTATCTATCTATCTATCTATCTATCTATCTGTCTGTCTATCTCAGTTTGTTCTTTATCTATCTATCTATCTATTTCAGCCTGTCCACATCTATCTATCTATCTATCTATCTATCTATCTATCTATCTGTATACATGTTCATATTTATCTATCTATCTATCTGTATACATGTTCATATTTATCTATCTCAAACTGTTCTTTATCTATCTATCTATCTATCTATCTCAGTCTGTTATTTATCTATCTATCTATCTATCTATCTATCTGTCTAGATTACAATAGGTCTTGGATGTATATATATATATATATATATATATATATATATATATATATATATATATATATATATATATACCAACATAATACGTTTTGTTACTCGTCATTTTTTAATCTAAAGCTTCATAAAAATTGAAATAATGTCTCAATTTTTCTGCAGACCATCAAAAATTGTGCACAGACCACCAGTTGTCTGTGTATCACCGTTGCTCCTTCGACCACTGGTTGGCGACCACTGATTTCGATGATTTTAAACGTGTTCTGAATGCTATATTCTTTTGTCCTGGCCTTTCTTAATCCACGTTAGCCTCTGAAAAATGATACTGACACTTGCATATCGGCCTGAACAGTCATAGCAGATGTTTCTGAAAGCCTATATCACTTCAGGAACACATCTATTATGGTTTTCTTAGACTGGGGTGCTAATAATAAAATTGTTCCGTACAAGAATTCTGACTATTTTATTAACATGCCAGAACATCGCCAAACCTTTGAACTTCATAGACAAGTAAATAATAATGTCTCAATTTTTCTACGGGCCATCAAAAATTTTGCACTGGCAACCAGTGGTCCGTGAATCATAGGTTGGCAACTAGATATACTCTTCATCAGAAAAGCTTAGTAAGTTTAGTCGCCGAAGAACTGGTTAATACGTCAGGTAGTCGTAGATAGTACTAGTTTAACAACACTTGAACAGTGGCTCAACATGAGTAAAAAAAAGTACAAAAAAAACTAACTTTAATGTCGAATTTAAAAACAACAAACATCTTTACATTTTCTCGTTTTATTTGAAGGTCTCTGAAATTGAAAATGGCCAATTATAGTGTCGAACGTGCTAGAATTAAAATGATTGGGATTTCTTTCACGATTTATCGGACAACCGGCATCTCATTTGCATATAATCAAGGTTGTGAAACGTAAATCATAAAAAAAAAAAATTGGAGGATTGTAAATTTGGATGACAGAACGTAAAAATGAGTAGACGTTTTTGTTTTGTTTTTTGTTATTTTTTTTGTTTTATTTTTGTTTTTGTTTTTTGGCGCCAACAACCAACGAAAAATCGGTGTGTCCGAAAGAGAACAGTGGTATCCTAGGATATTTTTTTCTGCTGAAAGGATAGGAAAATGCGTGAATGAAAAAATAAAACAGAAAAAAAATGAGAGACAAGCCTCCAAAAAAAAGGGTGATTGTGATGCCTGAAAATCGATAGATAGCTATTAGGAAAATTAATGAAAAACTGGAAAAAGATTTTTGTGTGTGAAGCGTTTTCGTCCTTTAAGACATCAACGAGCTAAAGCAATGTTTTTTTATTGATGGAATTATATATGCGTAGGAAGGAGAGGGGGGATATAAAAACGCAAAGGTTGGTTGAAATTATGCATAATAAAAGGAGACACTGAAAATGTCGGAGGTGTTGAAATTTTTTAATATTTGTTAATTTATTTAGTATTTCAAGAGATGTGTCTGCGTATATAGGCAAGCAAGTTTCATTCAGTCCTGAATCATTTTTATTATGAATTAATGATCTCACATTTTGATTAAAAAGGATTTGTTAAGAAAGGCGAGTTGTAAGAAACTAGACGCAAATTTATTGTGAATGATCAAGAGGTGTTTGCGTTCTCTATCTATCTATCCATCGGTATATATGTTCATATCTATCTATCTATCTATCTATCTATCTATCTATCTATCTACCTACCTACCTACCTACCAATCTGTGTGTATACATGTTCATATCTATCTATCTATCTATCTATCTATCTATCTATCTATCTATCTATCTATCTATCTATCTATCTATCTATCCCAGTCAGTTTGTTATCTATCTATCTATCTACCAATCTATGTGTATACATGTTCATATCTATCTATCTATCTATCTATCTATCTATCTATCTATCTATCTATCTATCTATCTGAGTGTTCATATTTATCTTTTGATGGAATGCCAATCTCTCACCCCTCTTATATATATATATATATATATATATATATATATATATATACACACATCAAATCAAATTATATATATACATATATATATCCCGGCTATTCAAAGTTGATTGATTTAAAATCCAATACACATACGCTTATATATGTGTGTGTCTCTTAAGAATTAATGGATCTTTATTTGTAATCCATCTTTTGTCACTGTAAACGACTATCCACTAAAATAACTTTTTAAGTAATAATAATACATACAAACATACATACATACATATATACATATATACATATATATACATATATATATATATATATTTATATATATATATATATATATATATGGATTATTCTTCGCTGTTTTCTTTGACGTCTTTGCAATGGCAACCAACTAACACTTTCTGACTATGACTGAATGCCATTAGTAAGTTAACTTCTTTTTTCTTCATTTCAATTAGCAAAGATTACAGAACTGCAGAACCAAAAGCCTTATCGAATTTGGATTCTAATTCAAATTGAATAATGTTTAATGTCATTTGAAATATGTACGTCCGTAGGTGTGGCCATGAATGAGATAAGTGAACCAGCGCATCCTTACATACATTCCTATATCACTGTGAACGCACACGTCTTACTCTCTCTCTCTCTCTACATATATATATATATGTGTGTGTGTGTGTGTGTGTATGTGTGTGTGTGTATATATCTTATATGCGCAGTACTTATTGGAAAGCGCTCAATATCAGCGATAGAACTAACATATTTAGTTGCGTTGATGTGAGTTTGGGACCCTGGGTTTCACGCTCTGCGCGATCGTCAGACAAATTTATTGATTTTTTAAATTTTAGATTCATTTGTGGTTATGTATATCGGTGTTTTATGGTAGTGGGAGAAAAAATTGTCTTCAGAACGCCACTCATACGTATTAAGACACACACACACATATATATATATATTCGCAAGAGGACAAAACACACACACATATATATATATATATTCGCAAGAGGACAAAACCCAGGTAGAACTCACAGACAGAGTAAGAAGTAAAAAGACGCGTCAAGCTAAATGAGGGTTTCGTATAGGATACATGTTCGAATCCTGTTGGAGGACGAATATTTTCTGTGAAAACTTTGCGAACATTCAGGCCGGTAAATGTTGTTTAACACTGTTTATTATAAACAGAGCATTTTACTTAAATATTTGTATCTATAAAAAGAATGTATAAACATAAAAATGTCTTTAAATAATTGTCCGACTTTGTCCATTTCATAATATATATATATATATATATATATATATATATATATATATATATATATATATATTAGGTTGGTGCAAAAATAATGACGTAATAATGTCCCGTTTTTGACGTATTTTTTAACGTCAAAAAACGACATTATTACGTCATTATTTTTGCACCAACCTAATAATATAAAAAGCTTAAACACTAATATTCCATGGTCATAATTTATTCCAGTGGAATCGTAAATACGATCCAATTTATCAGACCTACAAATTCAAAAAGAAAAAAAAAAATCGGAAAAATTAACTCCGGGTATAAAAAACAAAATATTAGTGAGAGTGTATGTGTAGGAGTGGGAAACAAGTGTGAGAGGGAAATGTATGAAAGCTCTAGAGAGAGGGTGTAACAGAAGAAAGAAAGAACCGGAAGGCCTAAAGATGAAGGTGGGGATTCAAATTTAACAGAGAGAATATTTATCCACACGTTTCCGGTGTCTGTTTTTTTTTTTAAATTTTAATTTTAGGTCAGCGAATCGGTAGCGATTGATGCATGTGAAAATAATTCGTATTTATCTGTATCTCACTCATTTAAACCGTTATTTAACTCCTCTCTTTAAAACTTCTCTCTGTTAAATTCTAACCCCCACCTTCCCCTTTAGGCCTTTCCTGTTCTTTCTTCCGTTACACTTCTCTCTAAAGCTTTCATACATCTTACTTTCAAACTTGTTTCCCACTCCTACACATACACTCTCACTGAAACTTTGTTGTTTATAGCCGGAGTTATATTTTCCGATTTCTTTTTTGAATTTGGAGGTCTGATGATTTGGATCGTGATTACGATTCCAGTTTACTAAATTATAACCATGGAATATTAGAGTTTGAGCTTATAGGTGAAATAATGGTGAAATAATTTATTACATGTCACCTTAAAGTGGTCTGTTTTTTTTTTAAATTATATATATATATATATATATATATATATATATATATATATATATATATACGCAACCATAATAAATCCAAAATTTAAAAAGTAATCAGTTTGTCTGACGATCGTAGAGAGCGTGAAACCCAGGGTCACAAACTCACATCACTTCAACGATATATATATATATATATATATATATATATATATATACACAGTGTAACCCGGATATAAGAAACCCTGATATAAGAGAAACCCGGATTATAAGAGAGATTTTCTCGGGTCCCAAATTAGAACCATACTTACCTAAACAAAATAGACCAAACCCAGATATAAGAGAAACCCCGGATATAAGAGACTTCTTCTCCGGATCCGACAACTCTCTTATATGCGGGTTACACTGTATATACAAAAAAAAAGAACTAATGTATTTTTGTATTACTACTAAATATTTCTTTATCACTTTAAACGTTAATTTTTAGTGGATACCCATATTTCAGCAGACGTTCCGTTTAATTTTAAGCAATTTACCATTTTTTGTCAAGAATGTTCAACAACTCTTACTAAAGAAAGAGATATGCTATTTGGTAGGATTCGAACCTGTGTCCCCTTTTGCAGGAGAAATCGTTGTCAGATCCGAGATGCTTGAAAAGATCCCTGTGGTCGATCGGTTCAAGTGACGCCGGGTCAGACAATTAGTTCCTACAAAAGAGGACGCTGGTTTGAAGACGCGATATGCATTTTAAAACCCAGCACACGCGGAGATCGCTTTCAACATCAAAAAGTCACATGACTGATTGACCATGGCGAGATTCGAACCCGGACATTCTAAAGGGGCGATACGCATGTATATGATTGCACTGCTGGAAACTCCAGAAAACTCCGGAAAACACGCAACCATTTAGCTAATTGATATGTTTTGTTTTTTTTAATATTTATTCAGATATCTTTTTTTTTAATCTTTCATATACGACTATCTTTCTTGTTTTCTTTTCTTTTTCATTGAAAACTATATATTTTATTTTATTTTTTTTGTTTTGTCCATATTTCCTTTACGTGACTGAAGGATCTTCAGGCCGCTTAGCTCATCTGTATTCCGGTTCCTTACGTTCTGAACTAATTGAGAGAAGTGAAATCAAGCCTCGTTTTGAATCCCTTGCATCATTCCCTTTTTGCACGAGACTTTGATGTCTCGTATTGAAGTGACTTAGGGGGCGGGAGTTTCGAGGTTTCTGTTTTCAGTATCATTAATCATTATAATTATTTTTTCATATTTTATTTTTTATTTATTTATTTATTTTAGTTTTACAGATATTCATCTATTTTTATCATTCTGGGATTTTGTTTGTCGGCTTTTCGTTCTCCTTCAAATCTTCTGCCATATTTTATTCTCTTTTCTGTTTATACCATTTTCCCTTTTGTTGCTCCGCCATTTTTATTCTACATCATTCGGAATGTAAATTCCTTTTTTGAAATTATCAACTCGACTTCTCTATTTGTTTTCTTTTTCTAATCGTAAACCTTTCAAAGAATAATAATTATTTTACCTTTTTCATATTTCTCATTTTTTTTAAAAAAAAATATTCTTCGGTCAATTGTAAATTCTTTTTTCGCAATATTTTTGCTTCTTTCTTTTTCGTGGTTTTCCTCCGTTTTTTTTTTTTTTTCTCTTTCATTTATCGATTTTCGATTTCCTTCTTTATCATTGTTTCTTTCCTTTCTCTCTTCCAATATTTTCCCCCTTATCACTTGGTCCTTCGTTCTTTTCTCCTTCATTTATACGCTGACACATTTTCAATCATCCGATTAACGATGCCAACACAGATTTTATTGGTAATACTAATACTAAGAGATGTACTACTAGTACTATGACAGATACTGTTACGTTTTAATGGGAATATATCGACAATAATTGCTATCTATCTATTAGGTTGGTGCAAAAATAATGACGTAATAATGTCGTTTTTTGACGTTAAAAATACGTCAAAAAACGACATTATTATGTCATTATTTTTGCACCAACCTAATATCTATCTATCCCAGTCTGTTCACATCTATCTATCTATCTATTTTAGTATTTTTATCTATCTCTTAAACAATGTCAGTACTTATGTATGTATGTATGTACCTATCTATTCATAATCCATCTTTATAATCCATCTATCTATATACGTATGTGCACTCCTATCTATCTATCTATCTATCTATCTATCCCTCTATCTATCTATCTATCTATCTATCTATCTATCTATCTATCTATCTATCTATCCCTATCTGTTCTTTATCTATCTATCTATCTATCTATCTATCTATCTATCTATCTCACTCTATTCATATAATAATGTTACAGATTTCGCAACAACTATTCATAATACGCCATCGACAATTGCTACCATTCCGACTACAATGTCAAAGACTTCCCTTTCCTCAGATCCATTTGTTCGTTTTTCCTTTCGCGTACACACACCCAATTCATTACTTAATGTGGCAATCTATTCTAAAGATTATTCCCTGACATCGTAAAGAAATGCATTTTATTAATTCTATCTTTTATTTTGAAAGTGAATGCATGGAAAGAATCTTCCGAGATTCAAATTTTCTCTTTTTTTATTCCCCCCTCCCCCGGCCGCCCCGCATTTCGATTTCCTTTTGGAGTTTTGATTTGTCATGAACGCGGCTATACATCGAGACGATTTCAATGTGGAAATAGTAACAATGAAGTCGCGTAGTGTAGTAAGACTTAAGATCAAATGTGTCAGTGTCTCTGATATCGGCTAGGAATGCGCCATTGGCGTCAAGAGTCAGTTTTCGAATTGATCACGTGACAAGAAATTAAATGGAGCGTGGGGGGGAAGGTAATGCTCGCTGCACAAGATTTAATATTGAAGTCATGTTTTTGAAAAAGATGCTATATCTATCTCTCTATCTCTCTATCTCTCTATCTATCTATCTGACTCTGTTCATTATCTATCTATCTATCTATCTATCGATTTGCATCTGTTCATTATCATCTCTATATCAATGTCTGTCTGTCTGTCTATATCTATCTCAATCTATACATATCTATAACATGAATGGTGTTCATATCTATCTATCTATCTATCTATCTAGTTATCTATCTCTATGTCTCTCTGTCAATGTGTCTGTCTGTCTATATCTATCTATCTATCTATCTATCTATCTCTCTCTCTCTCTCTCTCTCTCTATATATATATATATATATATATATATATATATATCGCTTGACTGACGTTCATATCTAAGTCTGTTAATATCTATCTATCTATCTATCTATCTATCTATCTATCTATCTATCAAGTGATGATGTTGAATGTAGATTGTCAATCTACATTCAACATCATCACTTGATAAGTCACCAGAGGTGTTGAAACAAAATGACTATTTTTGTAGTGATTTTATAACATATTTATGTTATAATTTTTAAATAAATAATTATATCTATCTATCTATCTATCTATCTATCTATATATATATATATATATATATATATATATATGTGTGTGTGTGTGTGAAAAGTGTGTGTATATAAATATAATTAAATATATATATATATATAATTATTGATATATTATATGCGCGGTACTTATTAGAAAGCGCTCAATATCAGAGATAGAGCTAACATAGAGCTAACATATCAGAGATAGAGCTAACATATGTCTGACGATCGCTAAAGCGTGAACCCCAGAGTCACAAACTCACATCTATCCAACCATATATATATATATATATATATATATATATATATATATATATATATATATATATATTAGATTGGTGCAAAAATCATGTCGTTTTCTCACATAGTAACATGTGTGCGAAAACGTCATTATTTTTGCACCAACCAAATATATATATATATATATATATATATATATATATACATATGGCTATTTTTTTCCTCCGGAAAAAGTTAAACCAGAACCCAAATTTATCCAAAAATATGGCAAATAAGGAAAACACCATTAGCCTCAAGAATAAATCCCCAAATCTGTAAACTCTGAGGAGAAAATACCTACAATCACAATCCAAGACCAACACAGATTATTCAATAAATGATGAGAAAGTCTCAAATTGCAGATACGAAAATAAATTTTTACTCCATTATTTAAAAGTCTAAACTAAAACGAATAACTGTGTGGCACCATTTAACGAGGCAGAAAAGGAAAAGAAAGGAAAGAAGAAAAAGAGAGGCTAAGAACCGAATCGTGAGTGTTAAACAAGAACACACACACAGCTAAGAGACAATGGATAAAAGGATATTTTGATAAGTAACAAATGGCGAAGGAGTGTCATTACAATGACAGGGAAATTCTGAGTAGAAAGAAGGCGAAGGAAGGAAAGAATCAGATATGTTTTGGCATCGGCTGTGTTATCTAAAGATATGAAAACAAACTATTGGTACGGAAGACATCTTATTATCGGCTACAGGCCGTCTGGTCAAAGAGAGAGAAAGAAAAATTCAAATGAGAATGTTATTTCGTTAAGTGACAACTAAAAAGACTTAGACATATATGAAAAATTAAAAAAAAACACCCACGAGCATCCTTGGCCTGCGATAATAAAATTTTGTTATCAGGAATTGTGCCGAAAGAAAATAAATGTTTTTTTTTTTTTTTCTTTCTTCGAGGCGACGGACCGGCTGGGGCTTTGGAGATGTCCTTTTTTGAGACCATGTCGGGAAGGCCACACATTCTGATAATTAGCGATAAAATACTTGAAGTAAACCACGTGTGGAACAAGAGTTATGACCGCCATTGTCATATTGTCCCGTTCGCGGCTGGAGAAATGATAAACCATTAAGGGGAAGAAAAGGGAAAGAAAAAGGAGATAATTTTTTTTTTTAAGCAAGATATTTTTTTTCTCAAACAAGCCGCAGATTCGTCCACGCCCGGCTGAGGCATCATTGGTGGAGTGGTGATCACGTGATGCACGAGGGAGGCTGTTGCCGCCCATCTGGAGGATGAGTAAGAGCGGTTGCCGCGAAGATGTGGGGAGGGCAGTTCACGCCCCTCTGAGGTATGATGAGAAGGTGGGAGTGAGGAAAGGTTCCCAAAAATGGAAAAAGGTGGAAATTCCTAACCAGAGAGGTGGATATGTATTTAGAACCGCCAGCGCCGACAAACCCACCCCGGTTTTGGTCGGCGCCCATATATACGAAGCCACAACGAGCATTTTGAGAGAGTCGAGTTCCAGCAGTCTTCGGTTAAGGCAAGTCTCGCAAATAGCTGACAGATTCCCGCACATTTTCCAGACCATCTCTTCAAACCAAGAACAATTATTCTGAAGAGCGACTTAGATCCAGATCACCGAAATAAGTTTTTCTTTTGACTTTCGCCCAAAGACCCACCGAAATACCAATTTCTTAAAGAGCAGACGGCTTGAAGTGTTAAAACTTGCCTAGCGGAAAACGACGTGCCACAATCTATAGAACGGGTCGGGAGATAGATGCAGACCTATGTATCGAACAACTAGACATAAAGTTTGTTACCTTTTTCTTTGATACTTCGAACTTTTGAGTTTTCATTTTGTTGCCTTTTATGCGTATTTTTGTGGTATCACCCCCGTTGGACTCGGTTTGCAGTACGGCCCCGATGACTGATTGATTTCCTCTGCCTAGATCAAGTCACAACGTGGGTAGGCAGACTGGGAATCAAAGTAGGACGTCACCGTTGGTGCCGTGGTAGACTGGGATACAACGACACGGTTGGCGCTACGACCAGGGGACTACGTCACATCTGTCTCTATTTCTGAGATGAGGTATTGTAACTATTTACGCTAATTACATTGTTCGGACAGATGTCCTCATATTTATTGCCTATAATCATGACGTTTCGGCCATTGTACGCTACGACATTCGTCAGGATATGTCTATATTTCTGAGATAAGGTATTGTAATCATTTATCCTATTTACATTTTTCGGGCTGTTGTCAGCATCTTTATTGTCATATTCACGACGTTTCAGCCGTTGTACGCTCCAGCCATCTCCAGGATCTGTTTATATTTCTGAGATGAGGTATGATAACTATTTACATTGTTCGGACTGTTGTCCTCATCTTTATTGTCATATTCACGTAGTTTCGGCCGTCGTATGCTCCGGCCTTCTTCAGTATCTATCTATATTTCTGGGATGAGGTATTTTAACTATTTACACTGTTTACATCGTTCGAACTGTTATCATCATCTTTATTATCATATTCACGTAGTTTCGGTCCTTGTACGCCCCGGCCTTCTTCAGAATCTGTCTATATTTCTGAAATGATGTATTTTAATTATTTACACTATTTACATTGTTTGGACTGTTTTCCTCATCATTATTGCCATAGTCACATCGTTTCGGCTCTTGTACGCCACGGCCTTCTTCAGGATCTGTCTATGTTTCTGAGATGAGGTATTGTAACTATTTACATTATTCGTACACTTATCCTCATCTTCATTGCCATATTCACAAAGTTTCGGCCGCTGTATGCTCCGGTCTTCTTCAGGTGATTGGAATTTCGTACCGAACCCTTTATTTCGTCCACCCGGGGTAGATTGTTCTAGTTCCCCGTTCCATGCCTCTTCCGGATGTCTCAGTTATTTCTCTTTAACTCCACTCTCCAAGTCGTTTTTCGTTCACCACTGCTGTGGCCTGGTATTGAACTCACAACTTTTTGGGTCTAGTAAATGGATCTAACCAGCATCTTTATCCACTGAGCCATGTGTCCTTGAGGGACATCCAGAAGGGGTATGGCATGTGGAACTAGAACAATCTACCCGGGTGGACGAAATGAATGTTTCGGTTAGAATCCCATTCATCTGAAGAAGGCCGGAGCGTACAACGGCCGAAACGTTGTGAATATGGCAATGAAGATGAGGATAACAGTCCGAATAATGTAAGTAATCATAATACCTCATCTCAGAGATATAGGCAAAATATATGCTCCATAGAATATAAATCAGTACTAACTGATATGTGTAAGGGTTGCTTCTTGTTTAATTTAAGATACGGTGGAGTAATGGATAGCGTCTCGGATTGAGGAATCGGAGAGCCGAGTTCGAATTCCAATCGAATCCATTACATTCACTTACGTTCTATAGCATTGGATGGCAACTGGTCTACAAAATGGCAACCTACTCCGGTATCAAATCTTCCTTATCACTCATGTATCGAAAGATACCTGATCGTTTAAGCGTGTATCACGCATGGCACATAACTGACTGACTGATGTGCTAATAATCTTGGGAAAGGTATGAATCCTCTACTTCTCCCCCCAGCTATGGGTAAATAGCAAGAGAGAATGGTTTCTGTAGCCTTGGATACCAACTGGTCTAGCATAGAAAGAAATGTCAACCTACTGTGAGAAAAAAATTCTGCCTCGTCACTCATCTATCGAAAGATACAAGATCGCTTAGGTGTGTATCACGCATGATATAACTGAGATCATGTGTTAACGCTTTTTGCGGTGGGAGTTACGTATTATATTCTCGTTCCTGACAAATGTACATTATCAGTTTCTTCAGTGAAACATATAAAAGAGTTCACAATTCAGAAACAGTGGAAATTTCGATTTAAGGTATCATTAGATCCAAATCCCTGCTTCTGGGAACTACCTTTGTATGGAAAAATACTAAGGTACACTATTGTGAGAATTTGTACTGACTGGCACCGAATATGACGTGTATAGCAAGGAAAGCGTACTCCTCCTCAGATAGAATGTCGACGTAGCGAAACAGGTCAAAGACCTGCGAAATATCGAAGGGTACATTGATAGTAATGAAAGAAAACGAAGATGAGGAAATTAAATTACAAAAATACTTCCGAAAAATGTAAAAAAAAGAAAAAAGAAAATGTTTTATTGTCGCGATGAAATTCTTTACTCAAATTTCGTGTTTTATTTTGGATTGGGGACGGTGACTGTCATTTCTGTAAGACGCTTTCAGCTTTATCTACGCCATTACAAATGGACCGATGTTAAAAACGCATTCTTTATACCAATCGGTATTGAATCAGAGTTAATGGCATAAAATTATATAGAAATTTAGCGACAAAAAATCAAATCTGAAAAAAAAAAAGTTACGAGGTAAAATACATTAAATCAACGAGACGAAAAGAATGAAAGATAATGAAGACATTTGATTTAAAATTATAAAATTATTGCAGTCAAAATGGCGTCGCACGACATTCAACCCGCCATCAAGATGTTAGTAGACGCGTTAAAAATGAGTTTAAGCATGAGTTCTGTACTGAAGAAGAATGAGTTTAAATTGGGCGGGAAAAATCTAAAATGCGCGTTAAAAGCTGTCGTTTGCTTGTAGGCTTATTTCAATTCGTTTAGTATTAAGTAATTTATTTTTCATGGCTCCTAATAGCAAACATATAGAAAATCGGAGTGTTCACCTACACTTAGCTTCTTGTCATCCCTTAAAGAAGAACGTTAAGCAATGCCCTACAAGTCCATTACAATCGGGTGACTCTAAGGGAAACCGAGACTGTGTAAAATAACTTTTCCGTTGGTGTATTTAAATATAGGCAGTCTATCTTCATCTTTTCTTTTTCATTTTTATTTTTTTTATACAGACATTTTCGCTTTTATTTTGTTACAATACAGATCTATTGTCATCAAACTGCTGGAGATTGAGGAAATTGAAGGAAGCTTCATATATTAGTAAAGCGGACAAAAGAAAGGAGGCATATTACTGCGAAGGAGACAATAAAAATTCAGGAGTCAGGCTATTTTTGATATCCAAATGATTTTCTTTCATTTTGATTATGTTGACTTACATTAGACGCCTAAACCCTGCCGAACTCATATATAAAAAAGAAATGATTAAATTTCATAAAAGATAATCGAGGTTTTAATTTAGTTTGCTATGTAAATTCCTTGTAAATGACACGCCCACGGAAGCCAAAACAAAACATGCTCATATCACGTGATTTCATTAAATTAAAAAATGTTATGATTTAGACTGATTTCTTCATATATTAGAATCGATTAGGCACTCCATATACATACATATATATATATATATATATATATATATATATATATATATATATATATATATATATATATATATATATATATATAATCGGTTTCACCTCATGCATACAGGGTGTGGAAGAATTAGAAACAGAAATATTAATTATAAGTGTAAAGAGAAAAGAACAGTCAGGAGGACAGTAGATAGCGATTAACACTGCATTTAAATTTTTGACAATTAAAGTTGACTGGGAAGGATGGAGCTAGAAGGGAGTTCCACAAGCGAGAAGTGTGAGAAAAGAAAGTCTTAGCATAAAATTTACGGCTACATCTAGCCAACTCAACTGTAAATTGTTGAGATCTTGACACGACTCTAGTACTGTGTTTAAATTCAAAAAGTCTAGGTACCATATATATATATATATATATATATATATATATATATATATATATATATATATATATATATATATATATTAGGTTGGTGCAAAAATAATGGCGTTTTCTCACATAGTAACATATGTGAGAAAACGACATTATTTTTGCACCAACCTAATATGTATATATATCCTCTGACTGATGTCAAGTTTCGATCCTGGCTTCAAGCAATCGGATGTCTAGCCACACTGATGATCTGTGATTCAGCGAAACTGTCTGTGGATAACTATATATATATATATATATATATATATATATATATATATATATATATATGAAATTAAAATCGATAAAAATTCAACAATATTAAAATTCTATATTAAGGCGACATCAATGACGAAGTCTTGTTGAAAAGTTCTCGGCCCGACAGATAAATGATTCTAAAAAAAAAAAAAACCCAAAATCTCCTTTCTTATTTCACAGGATTTCTGGAAATTGACCGAGAACTTTTTATTACACCCTCGTAGGAAGCGAAAATCGGATGATATATATTATACGCAAGGCAATAAAGCCACTAAGACACAAAGGGTTACAGGCTGTGGAGGAATTAGGAACAGAATCATTAATAATGAGCGGGAAGAGGAAAGAGTAATCAAGAGGAAAGTAGATAGTGATTGGCATTGCATTTAAATTTTCGCCGATTAATATTGGCTGGAAAACATGGCGCCAGAAAGGAGTTCCACAACAGAGAACTTACGGCTCCATCTAGCCATCTCAACTGTAAATTGGTGAGATCTCGATGCCAGTCTAGCACTGAGCTTAAATTCAAAGAGTCTACGTACCATAGCGAAGAGCTAAACCGTACAATTACCATGAAAGTATGTATAGAAAAGACACAGACAGATAATTTTACGGAGGTGAGAAAGTGACTGATTTCGAGTCGCCAGATCAAGACCAATAATATCCCTGATTCTTCTTTGGACTATCAAAGAGTTCAAAGTAAAAACAAACAAACAAACAAAAAAAAACAAAAAAACAGGGGTATCGGACTATATATGGCGGCAATATTCTAAGCCTGGACGAATGGTAGATCTATAGATACGTAAGATAGATTCTGGAGAGAAATGGGTACCTCGAAACGGTGCAATGGTTAGCAATATTGTTTCGCTAGAAGATTTCCGACTGTATAGTGAACTCGACCCTCACTGGGTGTCCCATACTTTCGGCCTTGTGCCACATCTAACCTACACTTGGAAAATTACTAGATTCTGGAGAGAAAAATTGTCTCGCATAACACAGTGAACCAAATTTCTTAGCTGCTGACCTAGCAATGAAATCAATAGACTTTTCCCATTTCAAGTCAGCTGAGGACACTAGCCCGAGAAGTTGCAACAACTCATCTTCCATGTGGTTAGCATCAGCCATACTGATGGACGGCAAAGAGTGCTCTTTCTGGCGGTTAATGGAGAGAAGTGTAGTTTTGGAGTTGTTAAAATTAACAAGGCATCTTTAGCCCCAGTTTCTTAGCAGTTGACCTAGCAATGGATTCAATATAGACTTTCCAGTTCATGTCAGCTGAGTATATATAAATGAATTACATATAAAACTATATTAGATTGATAGCTAACTAGCTAGACAAATCTATTGTCGTCAAAATTCTGGAGAGTGAGGAAATTGAAGGAAGCTTCATATATTAGTAGAGCGGACAAAAGAAAGGAGGCATATTACTTCGAAGGAGACAATAAAAATTCAGGAGTCAGGCTATTTTTATATCCAAATCATTTTCTTTCATTTTGATTATGTTGACTTACATTAGGGCCCTAAATCGATTATAATATTTTTTTAATAATTTCTCCCCAGCAAAGCGTTACTAGGAGTGAAAGAGGGAGAAGACTTTATTGAGCCGAAAGAAAAAAAAAGAACAGATTTCAGGATGACAAAAGATGGTGATCGGCATTGAATTTAAATTTTTGAACATTGTTGTCGGCAGTGAAGCAATAAACCAGAAGTGAGCTCTACAGGTAAGAAGTGAGAAAAAAGAATCTATCTTAACGTTTCGCGAGTTTAACGGTAAAACAGTGGGACCTAATAGCCAATCTAGTAGTAAGCTTAAATTCATGCAGTCAAGGCACCAAGGAGTAAAGCTCATGAGAATAAATGTCTTAACAATATTCATGGAAAAGACAGAGGGAAGCCGGGTCAAGGCGGTGTGAAAATGACTGAAGTCCAAGTTTCAAGTCAGGGTCGATTGCATCACATACCCTTTTTGAATTTTGTCAAGAATCTCACGATATATAGTAGGTGAATCAGACCAGATATGGCAGCAATATTCGATGCATGGACAAATGATAGATTTATAAATGGGCAAGATAGATTCTGATGAGAAAAATGTTCTGGCACGGCACTGAAAATTAACTCTCCTAGCAGTAGACCTAGAAATTCATGTCAGTGGAAAAACATTACCCCAACAAGGGGTAAATATTTGCTCTCCTGGAGGTTAGCACTAGCCATGTTGATGGAAAGCAGAAAAGGTTCTCTATGGTGATTAAATGAAGTCAGTTTTGTTCAGACTTATAAGCCATTTCGTGCTCCACTTAACCACAAATTAGAGCTCAAGCCGCCAGTTTTATTTCGTCGGACCTGTAAGACTTGCTGCCAAGATAGAGAGAAACAGTCGTGTCATTAGCATAGATAAGTATTTCGGAACTGATGGCATTGAAAAGGACGATGACGAAGGTGAGATAATATCGTAGGAACCAGGATAGGAGACAGGATAGAGCCCATTGACACTCCCGCAATGATATGAAACGATCTAGAACTGTGACTCTCCAACACGACATTCATTACACGTTTTCGTAAGAAGGTTTGGGGGAAGATAAATATTCGTCCAGAGGCAAAATAGCCTTTGATCTTGTAGAAAAGGCTGTCAGGACAAAAACTGTCGAAAGGCTTCAAGATATCTAAAGCCACAACCTGAGCCTTGCCGTAGACAGATATATTACATTCTATTTTCGCTATGTCTACCATTATTTTTCCTTACTCTATTTAATCGACTTAACTCATATTCCCCGAGGATAGATGCGAACAAACCGAGATAGATAGATAGATAGATAGATAGATAGATGCAAAAGCCTGATAGATAGATAGATAGATAGATAGATAGATAGGCAATAGCTAGACATATACATAGATAAATCAGAACAGACTAAGACAGATAATGATAGGCAGAAGCAGTTAGAGATGGATGAAAAGTGTGGGAGATAGATATATAGATGGATAATGAAGAGACTGAGATAGATAGAGAGATAGATAGATAGATATGAGTAGTCTGCGATAGATATACAGAGATAGATAGTGAGATATGAAGATCCTGAGATAGGGTATGAACAGGATTATATAAACTGAGATAGTGATATATATATATATATATATATATATATATATATATATATATATATATATTAGGTTGGTGAAAAAATAATTTCGTTTTCTCACATTTGTTACTATCTGAGAAAACATTATATATATATATATATATATATATATATATATATATATATATATAGTGTGTGTGTGTGGGTGTGTGTGTGTGTGTGTGCGTGTGCATGTGTGCGTGTGTGTGTATAATATATATATATATATATATATATATAGACAGATAGATAGATAGATAGATAGATAGATAGATAGATAGATATGAATAGATTGAGATAGATATGGGCAGTCTGAGATAGATATACAGAGAGAGAAAGAAAGAGATTAACAGAAAGCGAGAGAGAGGGATGAAAATCCTGACATAATTATAACAGGTGAGACTGACTTGATGAAACTGAGATAGATACAAAAAAGTGATATATATATATATATATATATATATATATATATATATATATATATATATATATAATATTCAACACCATCACTTGATACGACAGCAGAAGTGTTGAAACAAAATGGCTATTTTTGTAGTGATTTTATAACATATTTATTTTATAATTTTCGCATAAATTATATATATATATATATATATATATATGTGTGTGTGTGTGTGTGTGTGTGTGTGTGTATTTACAAGCGTGTTTCTTTGTAGCACAGTTCATCAGTGTGGCTAGACCTCCGATTGCTTCGACCGATTTCTCATCAGTCAGAGACTCTACCCGTAAGCTATAGGCGCGCAGCAGAGAAATGGAATCATTTAACCTCTTATATATGTGATGTATATAAGCGTCAAATCAGCAGGAAATTCATTTAAACAACTCTGCGTTTTAAACAGGAGCTGCGACTGCTAAAAATTCCCTTTCCCAATAGAGCTCAATAGGCGAACGATTATAACTTTGTGAATAACTATATATATATATATATATATATATATATATATATATAGTCATCCACTTACTATATATATATGTACATATATATATATATATATATATATATATATATATATATATATATATATATATATATATATGCATAAATTACATTCGTAAAAACAATACGCTAGTTTTAGCTGTTCCATTCCGTCGAATGAAGATAGCTCAGTGGTAGTGTAAATTCCGAATGACGCCAAATCGTTTTGGTTTCAATCCTGGGCATTCGGATGTCTAAACACACTGAATATATGTGATACAGCGAGCGAAACAATACTGTCTACGAATGACATATATATATATATATATATATATATATATATATATATATATATATATATATATCCACAGACAGTTTCGCTGAATCACAGATCATCAGTGTGGCTAGACATCCGATTGCTTGACGCCGGGATCGAAACTTGACCTTCGTCAGAGACTATATATATATATATATATATATATATATATATATATATATATATAGAGAGAGAGAGAGAGAGAGAGGCTTGTGTTGTCCGATTGGACCATTCTGATTATGTCTCCAAAATGCAAAGCATTCTTGGTGACACTACAAAATTTCTTCCTCTTAGTCCAGTAGAGACACATGATCGCACAATTCCTATTGAAATTAAATTTAAAAAAAAACTCCTATCTTGGGCTAAACGTGGTTTCATATCCCGTGAGGTCACTTCTTGCGACTTTTCTTTCAGACCTTCTTGTTGCTGAACATTTTAGCTCGTATACTATTAAGGATTCTTTTTCTTTTGTTCAGGTTATTCGGGATACTCCTAAAAATAAATTTATGCGTTCCTTTGACGTATGTTCTCTGTTTACTTGTGTTCCAGTAATGGAAACTATTGATATTTGTTGTAACATGTTATATCGAAGTGGTTTGTCACAGAAAAATGTGTTTGTTGAGCTAATGCAATTCGCCACTATGTCTGTGGAGTTTAGCTTTAACAATTTTATGTACAGGCAGATTGATGGGGTTGCAATGGGCTCCCCTTTGGGTCCCGCTTTGGCCAACATTTTTGTGGGCTTTTATGAGTCGTCCCTCCTCACTTATGACAATGCACCGTCTATGTACCGTAGGTATGTGGACGATACATTTTGTCTTTTTAATAGTGAAGTGGAAGCTGATTCCTTTCTCACAGTTATGAACCAACTTCATCCATCTTTGAAATTTACTGTCGAAAAGGAGTCTAATTCTTGTTTCTCTTTTCTTGATGTCCTTGTGCATCGGACTCCTTCTCAATTTCTTACTTCGGTGTTTCGCAACCAACGTTTTCTGGTTTGTATACGCGTTGGGACTCATTTTGTCCCAGAAAGCGTAAAATTAATCTCATCAAGACCTTAACTCATAGGGCCTTGATGATTTGCAGTCAACAATATTTGGATGAAGAATTGGATTTTATCCGCTGCACGCTATTAAAAAATGGATATCCTTGTCATATTCTTGATAGTATCATGCGTGATAAGATTCTTAATTTTCGAAAGGAAAAACAATATTTAGTTCAGAAATGTCCTATTTACTTGCGGCTTCCATTTATTGGTTCGCGGGGCGAGCTTGTGGCTAGTCGGGTCTTGTCTGCTGTCCATATGTGCTATTTTTCGGCTCAACTAAGGATTCATTTTGCGACTCGTTCTGCCTTTTCCTCTATGCGTAAGGATCCTCTTCCTCCCCATCATGTTTCTTCCGTAATTTATTCTTTTAAATGTGGTTGCGGTAGCAACTACATAGGAAGGACGTCCCAACGTTTAGATTGTAGGATCAGGCAGCATGTCCCATTGCGAGTTCTAAATCCGGAAGCCCGTAAGAGCCAGTTGGTTAATACTTCCGGGTCAGCGATCACAGAACATTTGATAAATTGCAGGGATTGTGCGAAGGATTTCAGTCCGAATTGGTTTACTGTACTGTCCAGTTCGCACTCTCCATTTCATTTGCGAGCACTTGAGTCTCTGTATATTCGGTCCAGGGATCCGTCTCTTTGTAAGCAAAGAGACTGTCTACTTGGGGTTCACGTTATTAGACTCTAGTGTGTATCATACATTCCCCTCACACTACCCCCAATTTTTTTTCTCCTTTGTGCTGTTCAAATTCGCGTAGTTTGAATTTTTTTCCCCTCATACCATTAATCATTTCATTTTTTAATGTTTTAATTGTATGTAGGGTGTTTGTGTGAGTCAATATATATTGCAATAATTGTTAAATTGTTCCCAGTCGACCCTGATGAGCTTGGAAACGAAACCGGTTGGTCTGTTCTGTAAGTGTTTTCATCTCTTATTTTTTATTTTTCATAATGTCTTTAGGAAATAATTTGTATCTATTCCTTGCAATATTACGGTTCTATACCTCCAAAAATTTATTTAAATATATATATATATATATATATGGTACCTAGACTTTTTGAATTTAAGCGCAGTACTAGAGTGGTGTCGAGATCTCATCAATTTACAGTTGAGTTGGCTAAATGTAGCCGTAAATTTTATGCTAACAGTTTCTTCTCTCACACTTCTCGTTTGTGGAACTGCCTTCTGGCTCCATGCTTTCCAGCGAACTTTAATCGTCAAAAATTTAAGAGAGAGAGAGAGGCGGGTGAGAGAGTGAGGGGTTAGAGAGAGAGAGAGAGAGAGAGAGCGACAGACAGAATTTTCTCAAAAACAACTGTATTAAAAATTTACCGTTTGTCCCTAATGACTTGGTTAACCATGTTACTGCTACAATCGTAGCTACATATCTCTCTCTCTCTCTCTCTCTCTCTCTCTCTCTCTCTATATATATATATATATATATATATATATATATATATATATATATATATATATATATAGAGAGAGAGAGAGAGAGAGAGTTGAGAAGGCTATGGTAGATAGATAGATAGATAGATAGATAGATAGATAGGAACAGGTTGAGATACATACATACATACATACATACATAGATAGGGCACCTCGAGGTGGTGTAATGGTTAGCTAGTTTGTCTGGCTAAAACAATTACGACTGAGTAGTGAGTTCAATCCTCACTGGGTGCCCCATACATTCGGCCTTGTGCCACATCTAAGATAGGCTTGGAAAATCACTAGATAGATAGATAGATAGATAGATAGATGAACCGACTGCGAGGATGAAAAAGAGAGATGTGGAAATCAGAGATAGGGAGAGAGGGTGCGGAGAGACAGATCGATAAATTTCCTTTGGCGTCTTTAGGGAACAAAGACAATCTGTACATGAACCCGAGAATATCTTGCCTAAATAATAATAATAATAATAATAATAATAATAATAATAATAAACAATAGAAAGGCCAGAAAAAATGTTTCTTTCTATTCTTAAGGGCATTGTGAATCCGCGGGATAATTGAATGCAATCAAATCAAACAAAAGAGGGGCTGTGTGACTGAGAGGCTGGGAACACTGCAAAATACAAATAAGCTTTTAAAAGGAATCGAACCCAAAATAACTAAAACAAAACAAAAAAAAACATGTCATCAAAGAAAAGGATTGAAAACAAAAAACTTTTTAATGGATGGCATATCTCATTTTCCCCCCTCTCTCTCTCTCTCTCTCTCTCTTCCTCCCACTTCCTCACTCTCTCTCTTCTTATCTCTCTTTCTTCTTCTTTTCCTTCTCTCTCTCACTCTAGATAGATAGATTTGAACAAAATATATAGATCAAGAGACAGACATGAAGAAGCTTAGATAAATTTGAATAGACGGAGATAGATAGATAGATAGATAGATAGATAGATAGATAGATAGATATGGACAGACTGAGATAGATTGATAGATAGACAGATAGATTTGAACAAAGATATATAGATCAAAAGATAGACATGAAGAGGCTTAGATAAATTGATAGATAAATTTGAATAGACGTAGATAGATAGATAGATAGATAGATAGATAGATTTGAACGGACAAAGATATATAGATCGAGAGATAGATAGTATGTGTATATATATATATATATATATATATATATATATATATATATATATATATATACTAGCAGTTATGCCTGGCATTGCCCGTGCTTGATTCAAAAATAGTACATCTCATACAGCAATCGCTATCATTTGACTTAAAATATTTTTGCCCTTCCTTGCCTTTAAAGGAGTGCCCTTTGCCGTGCTGATGTTTATACATACCTTACTTCTTGCCTATCTCACACTGCCAATTTTTTCTAAGCTCTATACTAAACATTAAATCTGTTACGCAAAGAAGACTAAACAAAATGAACACAAAACGATCAGCTTTAAAAAAGGACTCGTAACTGGAAAAACTGAATGAAAAAAGAATGTTAAGAACAAATACTTTTTCACACCCAACCCAGTTCTACGGAACCAGAATCAACGTTGAGTTTAAGCACGCGAATGAGCCAATTGCTGTAAAGTGCCATGCAGATTTAAATTTTTCCCACTTGTGACGAATGCAGCTATCGATTTATTTTTGCATGCTAGCATGCTAGTTACGCTGGCCAATAAAATCTTCCTGCCTATTCGTGGCAGCGAGCTATAGGCTCTCACTCTGGCCAGTAGAAAATGGCCGCAAACTACATGAAAACTGCCGTAATATGTCTGCTTATTTTTAACATAATCCTTTCATATTCACGAATATTTTCCCGGGTATTACAATCAAATGAGGCAAGAAATACACGGAAAAATATTCTTGAATGGGAAAGGATTATGCTAAAAATAAGCAGACATAGTATCTGTTATTTCTTTAATCAGGCATTATTTTTCATCTCTCAGTTGCGTCTCTCTCCTTGGACAGAGTGCGCTCAGGGGCTTCTCTGTCAAAGGACAGAGGGGCAACTGAGGAAAATTATACTGAAGAGGTGCCCAGCCCTGGGGAACAGCTGCCTGAGACCGCGCCCTCCCATTGCACAAGAGGGAGGGATCGGTGCGAGCACCGAGGCCAGCGCAACCAACGGTTGCCTGGGTTGAGGGGAATTTTTGTCCCTGCCCCCTTGTACGCGCTCGGGTCCCCACATTAATCCGAACTTGTGTCACATCTCATTCTCGTTGGGGAATGAGTAAACACCGCATATGGCAAGAGCAAGCTCATCCTTCTCTGAATCTACTGTAATGGCGCTGAATGACAAAGAACTGTGCCACATCACTTGAAGACCTTGTAATTTATTGTTAAGATTGTATAAATGGTTTTGGTTAGTAAATATTAAGGAGCTATTTATATTATATGTTTGTTTTTTACCTAGTTTATTCTTGTTGTTATCAGTATCACCTATTTTTAGTTTTATATTAGTGAATGTACATAATATCACGACTCGAAGTTTCATGCGGTCTTGCAATCTTCATGTGCTGAGTAGATTCAATAGCTGAATATTGGAAGACCGCATACAACTCCGCGTCGTGACATCGACGTTGAACATTATGTATATTCACTAATACTCTCTCTCTTTTTCTCTTTTTCTCTCTTTCTCTCTCTCTCTATATATGTGTGTGTGTGTGTATGTATATAACTGTCTGTGTAAAAATGATATATATATATTATATATAGTTATTCAAGGCAAGTGATGATAAACAAAAGTGAAATCCTGTGTAGTTTCATGAAATTCAAAATTCCTCTTGCTGACAGCATGGCTTGGCTGATTGATGATATTGACTGGAATGAAGATGACGACCTGACATTTTCTGAACCAATGACAAAAAAGGAAAAGATGATCTTAGTTGCTAAAGAATTAGAAAAATCTTCTTGTGCCCTGTAGGAAGAATTCTGTGGTTAGAGCTGTAGATTAGCGGCTAAGTAATCTCTCGCTCATATGACAGTGACTTTGGCTTTTATTGTATACTTTGTTACATGCACACATATAATTAATGCCAAATCTTATATATATATATATATATATATATATATATATATAGGTTATATTTTATTTTTCATCATTTGCGTGTTGACTGTAATTCATCTACTTACAGTTAAATAAAATTTTGTTGCCATTTATATCAGGTTTATATATATATATATATATATATATATATATATATATATATATATATATATATATATATATATATATATATATATATATATATACTAAGACATTTTTATGTTTATACATTCTTTTTATAGATACAAATAATTAAGTAAATGTTTTGTTTTATAATAAACAGTATTAAACAACATTTACCGACCTGAATGTCCGAGAAATTTTCATAGAAAATTTTCTCCCTCCGACAGGATTCAAACCTGTATCCTATACGGAACCGTCGTATAGCCTGACGTGCATTTAACTGTTCCGGCTATATGACGATTCCGTATAGGATACAGGTTCGATTCCTATCGGTGTACGAAAATTTTCTTTGAAAATTTCTCGGACATTCAGGCCGGTAAATGTTTAATACTGTTTATTATAAGCAGAGCATTTACTTAAATATTTGTATCTATAAAAAGAACGTATAAACATAAAAATGTCTTAAAATAATTGTCGGACTTTGTCCATTTCATAATATATATATATATATATATATATGTATGTGTATATATATATATATATATATATATATTAGGTTGGTGCAACAATAATGTCGTTTTTTGACGTTAAAAAATATGTCAAAAAACGACATTATTACGTCATTATTTTTGCACCAACCTAATATATATATATTTGGTTGGTGCAAAAATAATGACGCAATAATGTCGTTTTTTGACGATAAAAAATACGTCGAACAAAGACATTATGACATCATTATTTTTACACCAACCTAATATATATATATATATATATATATATATATATATATATATATATATATATATATATATATATATATATATATATATATATTATTGTTGTTGTTGTTATTACTGTCACCTGTTTTTAGTTTTATTTTATTGGCTTTTATTTATTGTTGTAGATGAAATAATGAGGATATTGGAGATTTTCAAATTTATTTTTTATTTCTTTTTCAGGTAAATATTGATAACTTCTGTACAACGGCATCTATTATAAAAACAATCAGACGCAAAGGAATGCATTTCAATAATTATTCTGAAGCAGGTATTTAAACCCTTCCTTGTAATATGTTGCGTAAACTTGCTGAAATTATAAACAACAAAAAAGTATGTATGAACACAAAAAATATCGTACTTGCATTTTACACGTTATTCGAAAAGTTATCCTCTTCTTCATTGTCATATTCACAACGTTTCAAACGTTGTAGGCTCCGACCTTTTTCAGTATCTGTTTATATCGCTGAGATGATGTATTATGATTACTTGTATTATTTGGAATGTTGTCCCCATCTTCATTGCCATATTCACAACGTTTCGGCCTCTATATCTCTGAGATGAGGTATTATGATTACTTGCATTATTTCGAATGTTGTCCTCATCTTCATTGCCATATTCACAACGTTTCGGCCTCTATATCTCTGAGATGAGGTATTATGATTACCTGCATTATTTACATCGAATTGTTATCCTCATTTTCATTACGATATTCACAACGCTTCGACCATTGTAGTCTCCGGCATTTTTCAGTATCTGTCTATATCCCTGAGATGAGGTATTACGATTACTTGCATTATTTACATTATTCAGACTGTTATCTTTATCTTCATTGCCATATTCACAACGTTTCGGCCGTTATACGCTCCGACCTTCTACAGGTGAATCGAATTCGAACCGAACCCTTCATTTCGTGCACCGGGGAAGATTGTTCTAGTTTTACGTCCCATGCCTCTTCCAGGTGTCCTCACGGACACATGGCCCAGTGACTAGACCCAAAGAGTTTTGAGTTCAATACCAGTGCACAGCAGTGATAAACCAAATCTTGGCGAGTTGAGTTAAAGGGAAATAACTGAGACATGCGGAAGAGGCATGGCACGTGGAACTAGGACAATCTCCGCAGGTGGACAAAATGAAAGTGAAAATTTCAATCATCTGAAGAAGGCCGGAGCTTACAACGGCCGAGACGTTGTAAATATAGCAATGAAGATGAGGATAATGTAAATAATGCAAGTAATC
Organism: Acanthosepion lycidas; assembly: GCA_963932145.1. Taxonomy (NCBI): domain Eukaryota; kingdom Metazoa; phylum Mollusca; class Cephalopoda; order Sepiida; family Sepiidae; genus Acanthosepion; species Acanthosepion lycidas. The sequence continues at coordinate 23,196,473 of OZ010613.1, forward strand.
CTAATATCTCATGTCAAAGATATAGACAAAAATATCGTATACATAAGAATTTATCAAATGCATAGAAATAATGTCAAGCAAAATTTCAATCAAAGGATTGACATGTTTATTAAAAAAATTAAATAACTCACTCAGACGGAAAATTTTTGTGCGTCTATTAAATCTTATCAAAATATAAACCTGATACCTGGATGTTTTACAAATATCTCCTTTCCTAAAAGAAATACTCATTTCCCTAAGCAAATATACATGGTTTTAAAAAATTGTTATAAAAATGCAAGAAAAAAAAAAAAAAAAAAATTGAAAAAAAAAAAAAAATTAAAAAAAAAAAAAAAAAAAATTAAAAAAAATTAAAAAAAAAAATAAATTAAAAAAAATTGAAAAAAAAAAAATTAAAAAAAATTGAAAAAAAAACGGGTAAAATTCAAAACCTTCTATTATTTCAAATATATAAACATGTAAATTGATTTCTCAAACTAATCTGAACAAAATAATAATTATATTATATATTAAAAAAATATTCAAGAAAAAGAGTATCAACATTTAACCGCATATGTTTATTGGAAATCAAATTATATCACTTCGCATCCTCCATAGTTTTTCTTGACTTTTATTTGTGCATTTAAGAGCGTTCCTAAATTTAGAAATTCTGAAAAAACTAATGACATTTTAAATTGTGTTTAGAAATCTTGTTACAAAATAAAATCCTTATATATCACTCGATAAATCCATCAGAGGACGAAACAGGGTGGGATGGCTAAGAAAAGCTTTTTTCCTTTGTCTGTAATATAATATTTATATATATATATATATATATATATATATATATATATATATATATATAATGTCGCTCTATCTTAATCTCGCTCTCTCTCTCTTCATATATATATATATATATATATATATATACAATGTAGAAAGAGAGAGAGAGGGATAGCGAGTGAGATATTTTGTTTTGCATTGAACATTGTGTTTCTTTAACCCTTGCTCTCCAAGCGCGCGTTGTCATAAGTTTCAACTTTTGTCTTTATTCATATTGTCTTTTACAGATGTACTCCATCTTAAATTTTACACGAACAATGCACACACGCACTCACACACACACACACACACACGCACATATATATATATATATATATATATATATATATATATTAAGAAATGGACAAAGTCCGACAATTTATTTATTAAAGACATTTTTTATGTTTAACATTCTTTTTATAGATACGAGTATTTAAGTAAATGCTCTGTTTATAATAAGCAGTATTAAATAACATTTACCGGCCTGAATGTCCGAGAAATTTTCATAGAAAATATTCGCCCTTGGACAGGATTCGAACCTGCATCCTATACGGTACCGCCATTTAACTTGAGTGCGTAACCGCTCGGCCACAAAGGACCGTTCGGTTGGCAAGGTCGAAGGTTGAAGTTTATAAGCAGTAAATTCGAATCCTGTCAAAGGACGAATATTTTCTATGAAAATTTCTCGGACATTCAGGCCGGTAAATGTTATTTAATACTGTTTATTATAAACAGAGCATTTACTTAAATACTTGTATCTATAAAAAGAACCTTAAACATAAAAAATGTCTTTAATAAATATATATATATATATATATATATATATATATATATGTATGTATATATGTGCAGATATGTAGAAAAATAGGAAAGAACACGTTAGTTAAATAATCCGAAGTTCTATAGTATTTTTGTTTTTATTTTTAAAAAAACAGTGCTCCATGCAGAAGTAGAGCTTAAATTATAATTATTTAAAAAAAAATAAGATTCCTTCGCTACATAAGAGTTCTCATGTTTCAATAACGAGAGCCGAAAACCTCAATATAATTATTAAAATTACATTGTTCATCCTCAAGCGAAAATTTAGGAATAACCCATCTTGAAATTTACGCATCTTTATAATCATGTTCATTTGCAAAATTAGTTACTATGGAAACGACTGGGGTGACCATTTTGATAAGGGGCCTAAGAGTTAATTTCTATCCACCTACAAATTTTCTTCGGAAAGGTCAAGCCGAAGTAAGGCCGGGGTGTCTATTTCAAAGCAAATGATGGCATTCATGTACGCACATCGTCTGGTCAGTCACAGCGAAAAACAGATGTCGCCACCGTAATACGTCGTTAAGTGTCTGGAGAATTTTATTTTATTTTTTTATTTATTTATTTTTTTTCCTAAAGGGCTGTTTCGTACATAAACGCGTCGTATTGCATTTTTTTTTTTTACAATTTTTTTTTTTTTTGTGTGTGTGCGTGTGTGTGTGTATGTGTGTGTGTGTGTGTGTGCCTACGTATGTATATAAAATATTTGGCTCATTCGTTACAACATTTGTTTTCGGACCATGAGACCCGCGTTCGAATCTCGCCATGGTAGATATATCAAGAAGGAGTCTTCCTGTTGTTATCAGTCTGGGAAAGCCTGTCCCAGAGTGAGGCACCTTTGAAAAGTGCCGGAAAACCATGTCACGAATTGGCCGAAGCCTCTGAGTGGAATTGGTTAGACGGCACCCCCAGTTCTAGCACGGAGTCTCAAGTCATCGTGATCGAGTGCTGAGCGTGATGGCTTTAATCAGATTTTTGATCATTCTAGATAATAAGCTCTTTCCCAGAAACTGTAACTAAGGATAGTTGCAGTATAAACCACAGGTGGTCTATATGGGTGTTGAACATATACAAATGTGCCTAAGCGTGCGTCTGCAATAGGCAGACGGTATCCTCGAATATATATATATATATATATATATATATATATATATATATATATATATATATATATATATATATATATACTTGACTCTCCCGTCGAATTCGATGTATGAGGGTCAAGCAGATCGGTTCCCAAGAAACCGACAGCCTGACAACAGCACATGAGATTTGATTATAGTGGTGAAGGTTTCGCGCAGGACCACCCACCCTTTTTGAAGGGCCGAATACAGAGACCTGGTGCACTACATTCCACAAGGTCCCCAAACGACACTCCGCAGGTTTTGAATTCAGAGTTGTGATTCTCCTAGATCAGTTGCCATCAAAGGCTATAGAACCCACTCTGTCCTGCTATTTACCCATAGCTGGAGCACGGAAGTGAATGTAATGGATTCGATCGGAATTCGAACTCGGCTCTTCATTACCCCACCGTGTGTGTGTGTATGTATATATATATATATATATATATGTGTGTGTGTGTGTGTGTGTGTTGTTTATCTAGGCAGCAATCTCTCTTTTAGGCATTTTATAATTTTTCATGTGATCTTATTATTTTTTTTTTTTAGAACATAAATTATATTAAAATTGTCCGAAAGTTTTATATTAGGTTGGTGCAAAAATAATGACGTAATAATGTCGTTTTTTTGACGTATTTTTTAACGTCAAAAAACGATATTACTACGTCATTATTTTTGCACCAACCTTATATATCCAATCCCTTCGATATATAAAACATTTGTCTCTTAGTTTCTCTTGCATATTGTCTTTAAAGATATTCTCATAGACTCCCTCATGCTGCTTCACACATGTCTCTTTCTCTCTCACACATTCATTCATTCATTCTTTCTTTCTTTCTTTCTTTCTTTCTTTCATTCTTTCTCTCTCTCTCTCTCTCTCTCGGTATGTCCCTCTATTTCATCTTATATTTTTACTAATATTCTCACAAACTCTCTCTCTCTCTCTCTCTCTCTCTCTCGATCCCCTTGTCTTACATTCACACATTCTTTGTCTCTCTCCTGGTTTGTCTCTCACTTTCTCTTACATTTTTTACTCATATCCTCATAGACTCTCTCACTCGGTTTCTCATGAATTTATCTCTCTCTCTCTCTCTCTCTATCTCTCTCTCTCTCTCTATCACCTTTTCTCACAAAAAACAAACTCTCTCTATATCACCTACTCTCACACTCACACATCCTCTCTCTCTCTCTCTCTCTTGGTCTGGCTCTCTCTTTCTCTTACATTTTTACACATATTCTCAGACTCTTTCATTCTGTTTCTCACATATTTCTTTTATTTTTTTCTCTCTCTCTCTCTCTTTCTGTCACTTTCTCTGACACTCAGACGCCATCTTTCTTTCTATCTCTCTCACTAATTCTTACTCTCTCTTACGCTCTTCCAGACCACTCTTTCTCTCTCTGTTTTATTTTTAGCCTCACATAATGTTAAATCATCGAGAGCTCTTTTCATTCAACACACCAACAAAAACGAGCGCCTTCCTTTTCCGCCATCTTTCATGTGTTTTTCTCTCTTACAGATACGGTTTGGTATTTTTTTAAAAAACACTTTTACATTTGTTTCAACACAGTTTTATTTTCCTTTTCGATATTTGGAAATATTAAAAATGATTCAATTTTACTTTCTCTAAGCCGAAATGTTTAAAACCCAAAAAATAAACGCATTTTATCCTTGAACCAGCATTACATATATTTACCGACATATCTGGAACTCGGAATTTTGAACACGTCCGCGTGGTTTTTCGGTGCATAGGACTCGTGTAACATATATATTAGGTTGGTGCAAAAATAATTTCTTTTTCTTACATAGTAACATATGTTAGAAAACGAAATTATTTTTGCACCAACATATATATATATATATATATATATATATATATATATATATATATATATATATATATATACACACGACGAATACAACGAGAGAGTCCATCATATATATATATATATATATATATATATATATATATACGTACATAAATATTATACCCATGCATCTATCTATCTTGAAGCAAGAGAAATGTAGTTCTACAGAAGGATGCTTAGGATACCATACATCAAACATGTGAGCAACGACGTAGTTTTAGAGAAAAATGGAAAAGAAAAGGGAACATTATTCTCCTCTTCTCTTTATCGTAAGAAGAAGATATTTATTCGCAACAATATTTTACCGCAATTACAACAATTATACCAATAACAATTCGTAACAATTTACAGGAATTATACCTATAAAATAACATTAATTATTATTGACACAATTATTAAAATATATACATATAGTTGTTTAAAGGAGGAGAAGGTCAACCTAAATAGGTGAACTAATAACAATGGCACCCACTTTATTAAAAGATAACTCATAAGGAAAATAATGATTTTACAATAAGAAAGCATTAGGAATTATTTTACTATTAAAATACTGTTATATCGGAACTAGCAGCATGGCCCGGCGTTGCCCGTGCTTGATTAAAAAATCGTACGACTCATACAGCAATCGCTATCACTGGACTTAAAATATTTTTGCCCTTCCTTACTTTTAAAGAAGTGCCCTTTGCCGTGCTGATGTTTATACGTGCCTAACTTCTTGCCTATTTCACATTGCGATTTTTTTCGAAGCTCTATACTAAACATTAAATCTGTTACGAAAAAAGAACTAAACAAAATGAACACAAAACGATCAGCTTTAAAAAAGGACTCCTAACTGGAAAAACCGAATGAAAAAAGAATGTTAACAACAAATACTTTTTAACAGCCAACACAGTTCTGCGGAATCAGAATCAACGTTGAGTTTAAGCAAGCGAATGAGCCCATTGGAATAAAGTACCATGCAGATTTAAATTTTTCCCACTTGTGACGAATGCAGCTACCGATTTTTTTTTTTGCATGCTACATTGCTAATTAACATTCGTGTCAGTCAGCTGTTGGCTCTCACGCTGGCCAATAGAATCTTCTTGCCTATTCGTGGCAGCCACCTATAGGCTCTCACTCTGGCCAGTATAAAATGGCAGCAAACTACATGAAAACTGCCGTAGAAGCATGAAAATATCGATTATTTCCACTATCGATGGGAGTTGGGAAATGCAACGTTGATCTTGGCCTTCCCTCTAACTTGGAGTATGTGCATGTAAATTTTGGTGCAAATCCGTCGAAAATTGCGGCCGTGCATTCGTTACACACACATACACACACACATATCCTGCCTTATATATATATATATATATATATATATATATATATATATATATATATATATAACGCTCAAACACTAATATTCGATGGTTATAATTTATTACATTGGAATCGCAATCACGAACCGATTTATCAGACCTAAAAATTAAAAAAATAAGCAATATATATATATATATATATATATATGTGTGTGTGTGTGTGTGTGTGTGTGTGTGTGTGTGTGCATCCTGTTTTCTTTTTGAATTTGTAGGTCTGAGTCTGATGAATTGGATCGTAATTACGATTTCAATATAATAAATTATAACCCTGGAATATTATTGTTTGAGCATTTTCTATTATATTCTTCCTCTGTCCTGGATATTGAGCTCTACCTGGATTCTATCCTCTTTCTATATATATATATATATATATATATATATATATATATTATAAGCACATGCATTCATAATATTAGTTTCTAAGGATACGTAGAAATCCCATCATTTTAACAAAGGTCAGTAAGGTATTTAATTTCATTGACAACTATTGTATCAAAATATGAGTTACTTTCGAAAGAAAGTTAAATCAAGGTAGGGTAGGGGTGCCTTTTCCAACTAATGATGCCAGCCGTTCTCTGCATGTCGTCTGGTCTTTTTTAACGAGAAAAAAGGTTTTCAGCACTTTTATTACATATTTTTTTTTATCTATCTTCATCTTTCTTTATTATTATACTGTCTAAATCTCTTTGGTGTTGGTCTAAGTCTTTATTCAAGATATTATTTCTTAATAATTTTTTCTTAGTTTTCAGTACAGCTGTAACTCAATTTTAGTGTGTTTTTATTGAAAATAGTACTGATTTTACTATCTTTAGGAAAATGTTTAACGATTAATGCTAGGAATTTTTCTCCTAATTTGTTCTTTACCATTTGGTTGTATGGGGGTGTATACCAAATTATTTTTCTACTTCTGTTTTTTCTATGCTTTACATTTTCATTTTTTTATGTAATTTAGTTTTGGCCTTTTGTAGCCACTATTTTTTAGAGCTTTATTATAGATGGAGGGTTAGCATTGGGTTATTAAAAAGGTATGTATATATTTTTCATTAAATCTAATGTTATATCAAGGAAGTTCGCCTTTTTCAATTTATTGCTTACAGTAATTTTTAAGTTCAGACATTTAAATTCTCTATATAATATCTTTCTAATATTATCGATTTTAACGTTTATAGAGTTCTTTATAACCATAAGTCCATCATCTCTGTATAATCCAATATCAGTTATATTAATTTCATGATATGCTGTGAGATAGTATAATATAAAAAGAACTATAAGGTAGGAAAACTCAGCTGATTCTAGTGATCCAATTGTGATGTCAAAGTGGTCATAATAAATTTTTATCCATTGCTCACCTTTATGTATTAGTACGGATTTTTCGCATTTATAATAATGCTCTTTTCTTCTTCTGTTACATCCGTATACTGGGTAGCAAAGTCCAACGCATTCATGAAAAGTTCTTTTGATATTGATTGATAGTAATTTTCAATATCAAACTGGATTAGTATACAGTTGGTTTTATCTTTGATATCAGTAAACCAGTTTGTCACTTCTGTAGTATTAATCCAAAGTTTCAGCACTATCCATCACAGACATTTGATTCTTTCTTTCTTTCTTTCTTTCTTTCTTTCTTTCTTTCTTTCTTTCTTTCTTTCTAATCCTGTTCAATAACCATCTTACTGTTCATTATCTATCACAGCCTCTTTATCTATCTATCTATCTATCTATCTATCTATCTATCTATCTATCCTGTTCATCTATCTGCATTTCTGAATCTATCTATCTATCTATCTATCTATCTATCACAGTTTATTCTTATCTATCTATCTATCTATCTATCTATCTATCGGTTTCTAAAATATTAATGGATTTATTTCTAATCTGACATTTTTACTTCAAACGTTACCATAGAGGACTCATTGTATTTGAAATAGACCCGCCATCTTCATTTATTAAACAATGTGAATTACGTTCCTCGGTCAGTGCATTCGACAAACTGCGTCTCCCTTTGTAGGAGAACACACCATTTGATCTGGTGTGCTTTTTTGCTCATCCCCGGAGAACGACACGTTTTTTACTTTTTATAAAGAAAGCATAACTTCTTCACAAAGATTATTTTTTTCTCGAAACCCCATAACTGCCCAGTTTCTTATCTGGAACGTAAACGAAATAATTTCTAAAGAAGTAATGGACTTAGTTTTAATCCGATATTTAATCCTATATTTAATCCAGTATATAATCCGATATTTTTGGTACTTCAAATGCCATTATAGTGGCCAAAGTTTCTTTAATAAGATTTCTCGAATGCGAAGTTCCAAGGAAAGTAATACGTAAAAAGGAGCATCTATTGAAAATACGAAGTGACATATATAATGATGTCTAAAGTACCTATCTTCTCAGGCATTTCATATAGAATATCTAATTTGGTGCACAGTAATCAGAGTTGTCATATCTATAGAATTGTTATATCTAAAACATCAGTAACTTTTACTACCTGTCTGTCTGTCTGTTTATCTATCTATCTCAATCTATCTATCTCAGTCTATTCATATCTATCTATCTATCTATCTATCTATCTATCTATCTATCTATCACACACTTTATTTATTTATTTCTATCCGCATAATACTGTCCAATATCTATCTATCACATTATGCTCATTATCTATCTATCTATCTATCTATCTATCTATCTATCTATCTATCTATCTATCTATCTATCTATCTATCTAGTCTGTTCATATCTATCTATTAAGCTAGCTAGCTAGCTACGTCTGTTCATATCTATTTATTTATCTATCACAGACATTTCTTTTCTTTCTTTCTATCTGTATGATCTTGTTCAATATCTATCTATCTATCTCATTATGCTCACTAACGTTCTATCTATCTATCTATCTATCTATCTATCTATCTATCTATCTATCTATCTATCACACACACCTCATTTCTTTCTTTCTATCCGCATAATACTGTCCAATATCTATCTATCACATTATGCTCATTATCTATCTATCTATCTATCTATCTATCTATCTATCTATCTATCTCAGTCTGTTCATATCTATCTATTAAGCTAGCTAGCTAGCTACGTCTGTTCATATCTATTTATTTATCTATCACAGACATTTCTTTTCTTTCTTTCTATCTGTATGATCTTGTTCAATATCTATCTATCTATCTCATTATGCTCACTAACGTTCTATCTATCTATCTATCTATCTATCTATCTATCTATCTATCTATCACAAACACCTCATTTCTTTCTTTCTATCCGCATAATACTGTTCAATATCTATCTATCACATTATGCTCATTATCTATCTATCTATCTATCTATCTATCTATCTATCTCAGTCTGTTCATATCTATCTATTAAGCTAGCTAGCTATCTACGTCTGTTCATATCTATTTATTTATCTATCACAGACATTTCTTTTCTTTCTATCTGTATAATCTTGTTCAATATCTATCTATCTATCTCATTATGCTCACTAACGTTCTATCTATCTATCTATCTATCTATCTATTATGGGGTCCACCCTTTTCTGATATAAATGGACTCGTCCTGCTGCCATAAAATAGCCACAGTCAGTCAGAGATGAGAGTAGAAGTAGAGGAACAGGGTGGAGAAACAGTACATAGACACTGTGATTGAGTTGACATTAGAAGTCAGTTACAAGGACGCCCGACTCTAAGGAAGTTTACTTCGAGACTGTATATAGCGATCTTTGATTAATACTAACCGGCGTTCCTGGATTTTACTAACAGCATTACCTTTTGTATTTTGTGTAAATACATTTCATTTCTTAGCTTAAATACTTGCCTTTGTCATTTATTGGAGACCGATTTTTCACGCGGAATCCACAACACTATCTATAGTCCGATTCGAATTTCATTGTGTCACTGTGTCACACTTTTTCAACATTACTTCTAAATGCTGTAGCCCTACATATAATACACTTTGGGAATCAGGCTGACTCCGTGAAGCACATTAAAAACATACCGTGTCGGATCCAGACCCGCAGTTCTGAAATTTGGGATTATTAAGTTTTCCTTACTGTGATTGTTTTTTGCACGATGACAATTTTTGTAACTTGGAAACAAATTTGGGAATAATCGAAATTAATTGCGAAATCCAGTGAAAGTCAAACATTAAGTAATTGTTGTACGGAAAGTAAGGACTTACGTACATCAAATAGTCTTTAAATTAAGTTGCGGCAGAAGAACTTTAAAAAGTAAGTTTAAATATTAATGCAATACTTAAAAGCAGCGATCAATTCTGAATTCCTCTGTAGTTTATTGCTGCCTATCGCATACGGCAGCAGTATGCCTCGCAAAAAGAAATCTCCGCCAACAGAGGACTGGATTACAATCAAAAGAGCCAACGCTGCCGCGAACAAAAAGAAGTCCCGTGCAAGTGTAAACCCAAATCAAATGGTAGCCAGCAGAGCTTCCAATGCTGAGAATATATTACAAAAACTTAGGTACTCTCAAACTTCTGAACAAACCGAAGGGGCAATCTAGAACCATCCGCAGGAGCTAGCTACTATATATATATATATATATATATATATATATATATATATATATATATATATATATATATATATATATATATATATATATGTAGTAGCTAGCTATATATCTTTGTCTGTCATGTTCGTATCTATCTGTCTATGTATCTCAGTTTATTCATATCTATCTTTAAGTATATCTATTTATGTATTTATTTCAGTCTATCTATCTATCTATCTATCTATCTATCTATCTATCTATCTATCTATCTATCTATCTATCTATCTATCTATCTATCCCAGTCTTTCCATGTCTAGATATCTATATATCTATATATCTTTGTCTGTTCAAATCTATCGTTGTTTATTCATATCTATCCATCTATCTATCTATCTATCTATCTATCTATCTATCTATCTATCTATCTATCTATCTATCTATCTATCTCAGTCTATTCCTATCTACCTGTCTCAGTCTATTCATATATATCTTCAAATTTATCTATCTATCTATCTATCTATCTATCTATCTATATATATATATATATATATATATATATATATATATATATATATATTGTCTGACTTATTATGTCCGTATCTATCTGTCTATCTATCTATCTCAGTCTATTTATATCTATCTTCAAATATATATATTTATGTATTTATTTCAGTCTTTTTATTCATGTAAGTCTATTCATATCTATCTATCTATCTATCTATCTATCTATCTATCTATCTATCTATCTATGTGTCTATCTGTCTGTCTGTCTCTCTGACTGTCTCAGTCTCGTCATATCTATCTTCAAATTTATCTATGTCTCTATCTATTTATATTATATATATATATATATATATATATATATATATATATATATATATATATATATATATATATATATATCAGTCGTATCCATCTCCGTCTATCTTTCTGTCTCATTCTGATTATATCATGCTCGCTAGATTGCATTGCTGCACCTAGCTGATTCCCTTTAAATCAATTAAAAGACAGATAATGGGATTTACTCTGTCTATTCAACGCTACGAAACGCCAGAATGATCAATGTTAGTTTTGGATTTTTCAATATTACAACGCAATAATAGACGATTCATCCTTTATAAATCTGACAATAACCTTGTAATGCCGTGATTACTACTTCAATCTTTGGGGTTCCACATTATTTCAACACATGTCAACGGGTCGAAACTAATACCCGACACAACACTTACAGAAAATCAAATAATCTCTCATACGATATGCATGCTTTTTCCTTTCATAATAATGTCGTTTTTTGACGTTTTTTTTAACGCCAAAAAACGACAGTATTACTTCATTATTTTTGCACCAACCTAATAAATAAATTCTCAGTTATTTCACGAGGTCATATTGGTTTTCAGTTTTGTTCATCTTCGTCTTTGTGGCGTGATCATTCAGGAAATTGGGGATCGTTCATCTGCACAATTCTCTGCCTTTTGCAGATCTTAATAATTTTTTTCTTGTTATTTCTCCCATCCCCCCCCAAACCATTTTCTGCCATTCATTTGTTTCAGCTCCCTAGGTAGGTTATCCCTCGATTCTTCCTACCTTAAATATGTCCTGCGCGTGTCAAGTTTTCCATGTCGTCTTTCCTCATGATCTGCCCAAGCAATTTCAACTGTCTCTTTCTGATGTTAATTTATAAGAGTCCTTTTTGTTTCTGTTTTCTGTAATGGTTCGCACATTTATTCCTTGGTTTTCTCAGGTCCTTCAGTAGAAGCAAGTTTTTGTTGCCTCAAGCGTCTTCTTTATCTGTGAGGAGATGGTCCAGTATTCACTGCCATATAGGAGGACTGATATTATATAATCATTCAGCACCCTTTTCTTTGTTTCTGTTGCCTCAAGTATCTTCTTCATCTAGGGGGAGATTGTCCAGCATTCACTGCCATATAGGAGGACTGATATTATATAACCGTTCAGCACCCTTTTCTTTGTTTCTCTTGCCTCAAGTCTCTTTTTCATCTGTGAGGAGATTGTCCAGCATTCACTGCCATATAGGAGGACTGATATTATATAACCGTTCAGCACCCTTTTCTTTGTTTCTCTTGCCTCAAATCTCTTCTTCATCTGTGAGGAGATTGTCCAGCATTCACTGCCATATAGGAGGACTGATATTATATAACCGTTCAGCACCCTTTTCTTTGTTTCTCTTGCCTCAAGTCTCTTTTTCATCTGTGAGGAGATTGTCCAGCATTCACTGCCATATAGGAGGACTGATATTATATAACCGTTCAGCACCCTTTTCTTTGTTTCTCTTGCCTCAAGTCTCTTTTTCATCTGTGAGGAGATTGTCCAGCATTCACTGCCATATAGGAGGACTGATATTATATAACCGTTCAGCACCCTTTTCTTTGTTTCTCTTGCCTCAAATCTCTTCTTCATCTGTGAGGAGATTGTCCAGCATTCACTGCCATATAGGAGGACTGATATTATATAACCGTTCAGCACCCTTTTCTTTGTTTCTCTTGCCTCAAATCTCTTCTTCATCTGTGAGGAGATTGTCCAGCATTCACTGCCATATAGGAGGACTGATATTATATAACCGTTCAGCACCCTTTTCTTTGTTTCTCTTGCCTCAAGTCTCTTTTTCATCTGTGAGGAGATTGTCCAGCATTCACTGCCATATAGGAGGACTGATATTATATAACCGTTCAGCACCCTTTTCTTTGTTTCTCTTGCCTCAAATCTCTTCTTCATCTGTGAGGAGATTGTCCAGCATTCACTGCCATATAGGAGGACTGATATTATATAACCGTTCAGCACCCTTTTCTTTGTTTCTCTTGCCTCAAGTCTCTTTTTCATCTGTGAGGAGATTGTCCAGCATTCACTGCCATAGAGGTAGACTCTGTATTATATAACCCTTCAACACTCTTTTCTTTGTTTCTGTTGCCTCAAGTCTCTTCTTCATCTGTGAGGAGATTTTCCAGCATTCACTGTCTTATAGCATATTAATTCCTCATGGGTGATTTAATAACGAAATTAATTTTCTTGGAAGCTTCTAAGTAATAAATTTATTATATATGTTATTCTGCTTTCACAACTGAATACATGGTAGATAATATTCAGCTGTCTAACTAGCTCAGTCTCTTCATATCTATCTATCTATGTATGTATCTATCTAAGCTTCTCCATGTCTACCTATCTATCGATCTATGTATCTTTATCTGTTCAAATCTATCTCAGTTTATTCATATATATATATATATAGAGAGAGAGAGAGAGATAGATAGATAGATAGATAGATAGATAGATAATGAACAGACTGAAATATATATATATATATATATATATATATATATATATATATATACATATATATAGATAGATAGATAGATAGATAGATAGATAATGAACAGACTGAGATAGATAGATAGATAGATAGATAGATAGATAGATAGATAGATAGATGAACAGACTGAGATAGATAGATAGATAGATAATGAACAGACTGAGATAGATAGATAGATAGATAGATAGATAGATAGATAGATAGATAGATGAACAGACTGAGATAGATAGATAGATAGATAGATAGATGAACAGACTGTGATAGATAGATAGATAGATAATGAACAGACTGAGATAGATAGATAGATAGATAGATAGATAGATAGATAGATAGATGAACAGACTGAGATAGATAGATAGATAGATAGATGAACAGACTGTGATAGATAGATAGATAGATAATGAAAAGACTGAGATAGATAGATAGATAGATAGATAGATAGATGAACAGACTGAGATAGATAGATAGATAGATAGATAGATAGATAGATAGATATGAACAGGCCGAGATAGATACGAATGTATAGATACATATGCACAGGCCAAGAACGATAGATACGAATAGATATATAGATAGCTCGATATATAGATCGATAGATAGATAGATAGATAGATAGATAGATAGATAGATCTGTCTGTCTACCTGTCTATCTATCTGTCTATCAATCTATGAGTAATATTGCGATTATTAAATACCTTTGACTCTAACAATACCATCCTTAGGAAATACTAGTATGTAACGATTTTTCTGAAATATTTATTACAGAAAAATATATTTCATAAAACTCGAGTTCACGATGCGTAAACACGACCTCAATTCATTAGCTTATTTCATCTATTTTTTTCCCCCTTTCGTTGTTTGGATTATGCCGCGAAGTGTGACGTCACTTTTTGTATACACGTGACATGCTAGAAGCGGGAAAAGGCAAGCGATTCCTTTTGTTTTGTTTTATTTTGTTCTTCTGTTGTTTTTTTTGTTTGTTTTTTAATACAGGATTGTACACCCTTAAAATGCATTTCTTCTCTTTATTTTAATTTGTAAACTGAGAAAGTCCTGCCTCTCGATTATGGAAAGATCGTTGAGAAAGCTTGCTTCCATTCCTCCGCCATATATTTCTCTCTTCTTCTTCTTCTTCTTCTTCTTCTTCTTCTTCTTCTTCTTCTTATTATTATTATTATTATTATTATTATTATTATTATTATTATTTATGTGTGGTGTACACTCAGGCCGTACAAAGTAATAGTTCTCAACAACTTCCTGTGCCTTGCAGTTTTAAATAAATTGTATCTTTTCTTTATTTCTAAACTCAGTGCCACCATTCTCATGTTCGTGAAGCATGTTATGTACTCCTTTCCTTTATCAGTCCTGACACTAACCTCTCCTGTGAGTAACAGATTTTCCAAGACCTCTTTCCTCATTATGTGCCTGTTGTAATCTAGAATGCGTCACTGAATGAGGAATAACCAAAGCAGAGACAGGAAATGAAATGGTAATCTTTATAACATCAACAAAATACGATACTCGCCAGCAGCCTGAAGGAGGTAAACCACTGCTAGTGGTGGACTACTCAGACAGCATATTACGATTATATACCTGCCTCCCCACAAGGTAGGATGCAGCACAAGGCCAAATTTAATGTGGGGAAACCCGAGCCCGTGGGCTCGGGGGAAAAATTGCCCGTAGACCCCGATATACGCAGGATTGGTTATCTACCTCCCCAGACATGACTCTTTCTTTCGGTACAACCTCGTCCAGGTTCCTCTCTCCCGGAAGGCAGTGACTTCGACACGGCAAGAGATTCCCACTCTGATAGCTCGCGCTGCCATCTAGACAGCATATTACCCCCACTTACAATAGCGTCTAGCGTATTTATGAGGACTAGACAATGCCTGTTAATGTTCATAGGTACAGTATATAACAGTGACCCAGGAAGATAAACTCTCTCTTCATAATGTTAATTTCGTAACTAGGACTATAATTAGATACATTATAGCGTATTTAAATTTACTTATAAAAAAATCATTTCCAATGTATTCTTATAGTAAAATCATTTACAATACATCCTTATATTAAAACCATTTCGAATATATTTTTTGCGATGCCAACGAACACTCGTTGCCACTTTTGTGATGTCAACGAATATTCGTTGTCACTTTCGTAATGCTCGTTGTGGTAGAGACTTTGTAATCGCAGATACAACTATAGTAACGCCTTTGAATAATACTGGTGTCGGATCCCTTCGAATATCACTCGCACTAATGGTACTTGCTCGATAATACTCGCTCGAAAAGTAACCGCGAATAGAGATCCGAATAGTAATCTGTACATTGATCACTTAGACGCCACGCTAATTCCCATATAACAAATGCCCATTGACAAAGAAATCTTTAACTAAATTTTGTGATGTCAACAAACACTCGCTGCCACTTTTGCAATGTCAACAAATACTCGTCGTCACTTTCGTAATACTCATTGTAGTAGAGACTTTGTAATCGCAGATACAACTATAGTAACGCCGTTGAACAATACTGGTGTCAGACGCCTTGGAATATCACTCGCACTAATAGTACTTGCTCGATAATACTCACTGGAATAGTAATCCGCATTGTGATCCGAATAGAGGAATAGTATATTGAACAGAGTAGAGAATAGCGTTCCTTATAGTAATAAAGGATAGACTAGGAAGTGTGATAATATTTATTGTACATGAAATGTACAAATGCGGCACAAGGCCAAAAGGGGGGATGGAGAAAAGGATGGTCTTCATCTGTCTTAACATTAAACTTAGCTAGCCACAAACACTGACCTAAACATACAAATAATATTCCTAACACCAAAACAGCACATTCTTACTTACCATTCTTACCACATCGACCAAAATGCCTCAGAAATTCTTCGAGGTTCTAACTAGTTGTTGCAGAGTAGTTTTCACAGTGGAGGCTTGTATTTCACTCAGTCGGTCCTAAAAGGGTCCGCCGTACAAAACGTTAGGAACTTGAAATAATAGCTAATGACGCAGGAATCTAGTTGGGGTGGTTGATACTTCAATGTCCGACATCGACTGACTCACTCAACTCCACTGAGCCCAACTGGCGACCGCTACTACTACTACTACTTATTATGTGTGGGAGAGTCTATTACAATAGAATAGGTAATGATCCGGTATAACACTAGTCCCCATATGTGATGGCCAAGGATGATCCTTTAGACGTCACGCGACTTCCTCTATATGCGTTTCCCCTATGGTCACGTCGTCCACTTAATTCAACAACGGGTTCCCCTGCGTTTGCTCACTGGCGATCTATGTTCAAATTCAAGTGTCGGCAGTCACACTTTATTCCTATATAGCAACGTGAAGGTCTCGAGCAATTCTATTTAACTATTTGGGCTACATAGGTCTGTGTATGTCTGACACTGATTTCATTAATGAGCGTTGCGAACTCCAAGACAACATCATTACAGGCTAGCAAACAACTTATCCAATAACCGGTTGAGAGGATGGAGCAATAATTATATGCAGAAACTCAACCGACTATCCCAAGAATGGGCAACCTTTTTCGAACAGTGGGCCGCATGATAAGGTTGGCTGTTACTGTTAAAAGGAAGGGATTTGTTTTATTAAAAACTAGCAGACTTCGCCCGCTCGCTATCGCTTCGAAAAGTAAGATATATCCACAACTTGAAATCTTTGAAACAAAAATTTTTAATGAACATTTCATTCATAAATTGACTTGTTATAGTTAAGGAAAGTTTTACAAATAGATGCCAACTTGTTGAAGGTCAAGTAAAATGCAAATTTCAAACACTTCTCTGCACTATATAAGACGATATTCCTACTCAAATGACGACGGCGACACTTTATCTCTATCTATAAAAGACAGGATGTGTGTGTGTGTGTGTGTGTGTGTGTGTGTGTGTGTGTGTGTGTGTGTGTAACGAATGCATGGCCACAAATTTCGACGGATTTGCACCAAAATTTACAGGCACATGCTCCAAGTTAGCTGGAAGGATAAGACCGACATTGTATTTCCTAACTCCCATCGATAGTGGAAATAATCGATTTTTTTTCATGCTTCTACGGCATTTTTCATGTAGTTTGCGTCCATTTTTTACTGGCCAGAGTGAGAACCTATAGCTACCTGGCACGAATAGGCAGGCAAATTCTATTGGCCAGCGTGAAAGCCAACAGCTGTCTGACACGAATGTTAACTAGCATGCTAGCATGCAAAAAAAAAAAAAATCGATAGCTGCATTCGTCACAAGTGGGAAAGATTTAAATCTGCATGGCACTTTACTGCAATTGGCTCATTCGCTTGCTTAAACTCAACGTTGATTCTGATTCCGCAGAACTGGGATGGGTGTGAAAAAGTATTTGTTGTTAACATTCTTTTTTCATCTCACCAATGGCACTCGAAGAGGATGAAGATGGTTGGTTCCTAGCCGTCAACTGGTGGAATTAAAGAATGTAGTTCCTCTGAGTGAAATTAATAAGCATTGTTCGTTTCGAGATGAGAAATGTAGATAGAATAAGGTGAAGTTATCGATTTTCATTGTCTCCTGTGTGCCGTGTTCGTTAAGGAAATGGACGGTCATGACTCTTCACAACTTCCTATTCTTTTGCTCTTAGCAGTGTTGTCATTTTGCTATCCCTCCTAATCCCTGTTGCAAAAGGTTCTTCTTTCAATCTGGTGCGGTCGCCATGAATAATCCACTTTGAATTCTTACCACCTATTGCAACAATTAATGCTCAAATATACTGTCAGCAATTAGAGCATTTGAACCAAGCTTTGAGGAAAAAAAGACCTGCTCTAGTGAATCGAAAAAAGATGATGTTTCATCAGGACAATGCGCGACCCCACACAGCAAGAAAAACGTCACAAAAGATCGAAGAACTTGGTTGGGAGAAAATTCCTCATCCACCTTATTCTCTCGATCTTGCTCCTTCAGTCTACCATTTGTTTCGTAGCTTACAGAATCATTTGGAAGAAACAGCTTTTGTAACACAGGAAGAGGTTAAAACTGACATTTGTAAGTTCTTCGAATCAAAGCCAAAAGAATTTTACAGTAATGGAATTAGTAAGCTTGTTAATAGATGGAAGGAAGTCATAGATAATCAGGGAAAATACATTGTTGATTGAATCTGTAATTAAATGTAACATTTGGTCACTTGTTTTCTTTATTCAAAATTCGGACAGAACTTATGGGATGACATGATATATATATATATATATATATATATATATATATTTCTAAGATTGTTACTTTAAATATGTATTTCGGATATTTTTTTATAAAATATATTTCTGGGACTTTTAGTATAAAAATGTATTTCTGAGAATTTTACTATAAAAACATATATCTGGGATTTCTAATCTGAATTTTTTTTTTCCGGGATATTTACAATGAAAATGTATTACTGGTATTTTTACTGTAAAATGTATTTTCATACTTTCATAGGGTTTTGACCCCTAGCTTGCAGGTTAATTATTTGCTTATAGCTGGGACCCTAACAGGTGCTGCCACCCCGGATTACGTGGATCTAGGAACAACAGCAATTAAGAGATGGTTTCTCGCACCCCATAACCACCTAAAAATGAGGAGGCCTTGCTTCCGGGTGTAGTTTCTTTTTTTTGACAGAATGTTAAATGCTGACATCTTGGTTATATATGAATTCCAGGTGTTATCTCTTTTAGTTGCTGCTGGTGTTGAAAGCCCTCAAGTAGTTTAGTTCTTTCTTTGTGATTCTGTAGCGAAGGTCTGTGGATTTCAAGGCATGGTCCTCTCGAAGCGCTACAGTTTTCATTTGCTCGAATCTTTTCGTTTAACCATTATTCTGAGAGCGTGGTAGCATCCAGCTGACAGTTCAGACATTTCCGAACTGGTTTCTCGCCATGCTGGACATCCATATGATAGTCTCGATTTTACGTCGCTAACAATATGGCGACATGAAGTCAAATAACTCCGAGTAAACACGACACAATGATGATGATCTGATCAATTAAGGAAAGCACCAAATGAAAAGGTCTGTAAGGGCATGCTTTTGCTCACTATTCTATTTTTGTTTATAATCGGTATCACCCCAAGCAAGGTAGTAAAGCCACTAAGACGCAAGAGGGTTACAGGATGTGGAAGAATTAGGAACAGAAACATTAATAATGAGCGGGAAGCGAAAAGGGTAATCAAGTGGACAGTGGACAGCGATTGACATTGCATTTAAATTTTTTATCTATCTATCTATCTATCTATCTATCTATCTATCTTTTAATCACTATCACTCCATGCAATGCAAAAAAGCCACTAAGAGAGAATGGGGTAGACAGGGTGTTTAAGAATTGGAAATAGAAACCATAATTATGAGGAGGAAATGAAAAGGGTAATGAGAAAAACAGTAGCGATTGACATTGCATTTAAATTTTTTTATCTATCTATCTATCTATCTAAGTCTATTCATATCTATCTATCTATCTATCTATCTATCTATCTATCTATCTTTTAATCAGTATCACTTCATGCAAGGCTAAAAAGCCCCGAAGACACAGGGGGTAAACAGAGTGTGGAAGAATTAGAAACAGAAACATTAATAATGAGCGTGAAGAAGAAAGAATAATCAGGAAGACAATAGATAGCGATTGACATTGCATTTAAATTTTTTTATCTATCTATCTATCTATATATCTATATATCTATCTTAGTCTGTTCATATCTATCTATCTATCTATCTATCTATCTATCTATCTATCTATCTTTTAATCACTATCACTCCATGCAATGCAAAAAAGCCACTGAGAGAGAAGGGGTAAAGTAAGTGTGAAAGAATTAGGAATAGAAACATTAATAATGAGCAGGAAGAGAAAAGAGTAATCAGGAGGACAGTAGATAGTGATTGACATTGCATTTTAAAAAAATTATCTAAGTTTCTATCTATCTATCTATCTATCTATCTATCTACCTACCTACCTACCTACCTACCTATCTTTCTATCTATCTATCTATCTCAGTCTGTTCATATCTATCTATCTATCTATCTATCTATCTATCTATCTATCTATCTATCTATCTCAGTTTATTCTTTATCTATCTATCTATCGATCTATCTATCTCAGTTTATTCTTAAATTATGTATCTCTCTATCTATCTCAGTTTATTCTTTATCTATCTATCTATCTATCTATCTATCTATCTATCTATCCCATCCTGTTCATTATCTATCTATCTATCTATCTATCTATCTATCTATCTATCTATCCCAAGCCTGTTCAATATCTATCTATCTATCTATCTATCTATCTATCTATCTATCTATCTATCTATCTACCCCAGCCTGTTCATTATCTATCTATCTATCTATCTATCTATCAGTATCATTCTATGCAAGGCAGTAAAACCATGAAGACACGAGGGTTACTGTATGTGAAAGAATTAGGAATAGAAACATTAATAATGAGCAGGAAGTGAAAAGAGTAACCAGGACGACAGTAGATAGCGATTGACATTGCATTTAAATTTTTTAGCTGTCTATCTATCTATCTATTAATTGGCATCACTTCATACAAAGAAGTAAAACCACTAAGACACAACGAGTTACAGGGTGTGGAAGAATTAGGAACAGGAATATTAATAATAAGCATGAAGAGGAAAGAGTAATCAAGAGGACAGTAGATAGCTATTGACATTGCATTTAAATTTCAGCAGATTAAAGTCGGCTGGAGAGCATGGGACCGGAAGAGAGTTCTACAAGCGTGAAGTGCTAGAAAAGAAACTGTTAGCATAGGACTTACAGCTACACCTAGCCATCTCAAATGTAAATCGATGAGATCTCGACGCTAGTATAGTGCTACACTTAAATTCAAAAAGTCTAGGTACGATAACGAAGATCTTCTCCAAACAATTACCATGAAATTATTAATAGATAAGACAGAGAGAGGCAAGCTTACAGTGGTGGGAAAGTGATTGAAGAAGATCTGCCAGATCAGGGCCAGTAATATTGCTGATTCTTTGGTTTTTATCAAGGAGCTCAAGGTAAATAGCAGGGGCACCCGACCATATATGGCAGAAATATTCTAAGCATGGATGAATGGTAGACTTAACGTTATGTAAGGTGAATTCTGTCGGGAAAAATTGT
This sequence comes from Acanthosepion lycidas, assembly GCA_963932145.1. Classification (NCBI taxonomy): domain Eukaryota; kingdom Metazoa; phylum Mollusca; class Cephalopoda; order Sepiida; family Sepiidae; genus Acanthosepion; species Acanthosepion lycidas. The sequence continues at coordinate 23,218,393 of OZ010613.1, forward strand.
GAAGCAATTCTCGAAGCAGCTGACGAAGCAATGGATTCAATATGGCCATTCCTGTTCATGTCAACTGAGAACGTTAACGCGAGAAGACGGAACGAGTCATTTTCTTTCTATCTATCTATCTATCTATCTATCTATCTATCTATCTATCTATCTATCTATCTGTATCGCTCCATGCAAGGCAGTCAAACCACGAAGACACAAGGGGTTACTGGATGTGAAAGAATTAGGGACAGAATGAGCGGGAAGAGGAAAAAATAATCAGGAGGACGGTAGATAGCAATCAACATTGCATTTAAATTTCAGCAGATTAAAGTCGGCTGGAAAACATGGAGTCAGAAGGATGTTTCACAAGTGAGAAGTGCGATAGAAGAAACTGTTAGCATAGAACTTACGGCTACATCTAGCCAACTCAACTGTAAATTGATGTGATCTCGACCGCAGTCTACGCTTAAATAAAAAAAATTAAAAAAAGTCTAGGTACCATAACGAAAAGCTTATCCGAAATATTACCATGGAAGCATCTACAGAAAAGACAGAGACAGACGACTTTACGGTGGTAGGAAAGTGACAGAGCTGCCAGATCAGGGCCAATGGTATTGCTGATTCTTCATTGGGCTTTATTCTAAGCATGGATGAATGGTAGACTAATAGATATGTAAGATAGATTCTGGTGAATAAAATTGTGTTGCATGACACAGTTCATGTCAGCTGAGAAGACAGAACGAGTCCCTTTCCTGATCGTTAACATCAGCCAAATGGTGCCGAATCTTGGGTCATATATGATCTCTCCTTCGAACGCTTCCTCAGTGTTACTCCAAAATGCCAGCGGCTAAAATTTAGGGCAGACGCAAATAAATAAAGACAAAATCAAATAACACAACTGAACTGGTTTATCAGGGTTTGGAAAAGCATTGACTTGAAAGACCTTCGGCTTGGCCTCCGGTCAATGCCAGAAAGGAGGGCCACTGAACAGATACAGGGATTTTATAAAGACGATGCATATTTCAATCGTAATCGACTAACAAAGTCGAATAATTGAGGCTTCTGACCCGACTTTGTGGTGCCATTAGTTCCCCCAGGCAATTGCTCTCGCTGAATAGACACACAGCGGACGATGGGAAGGTAATTGGTGTAGATTTGACGCTGCTGCCGAAAACCAACCCCGCTCCTGTACCAACTGACGGAAAATACCCTGCTCATAGCTATCTAGCGAATTGGATGTCTCTTCCCTTTATATCTAAATGTATAAATTCATCGAAGTATCAGTTTATTATACATAACTCACACTTTTCACATCTAGATATATATCTCAGTCTCTTTATTTAGATCTATCTATCTATCTATCTATCTATCTATCTATCTATCTATCTATCTATCCCAGTCTTTTCATTATCTATCTATCTATCTATCTATCTATCTATCTATCTATCTATCCCAGTCTTTTCATTATCTATCTATCTATCTATCTATCTATCTATCTATCCCAGTCTTTTCATTATCTATCTATCTATCTATCTATCTATCTATCTATCTATCTATCTATCTATCTATCTATCTTTTACAATCGATTCTTATCTATCTGTTCATATCTGTCTGTCAATGTGTCTATATGTAACAATATCTGTCTCTAACATTCTTTTCATTACGTGTCTATCACAATCTGCTCATGTCTGTCTGTCAATCTATCTGTCAATATCTATCTAGCTATCGACATGACGTTCAGTTTAATATCTTTCTGTATATCACAATCTGCTCATGTGTGTCAATCTATCTATCTATCTATCTCATTCTGTTCATTATCTATCTATCTATCTATCTATCTATCTATCTATCTCATGCTGTTCATATCTATCTATCTACATATCTATCTGTTTATGTCTGTACATATCTGTCACTGAAATCCTTTAATATCTATCAGATTCTGCATATATTCATATATTTATCTATATATCTATATCTATATATATATATATATATATATATATATATATATATATATAAATATTTATCGATCTCTCTTCATACCTATCTATTTCATTCTTTTCATTTGTTTACACACACAGACACATACCCACATTTATATATATATATATATATATATATATATATATATATATATATATATATATATATATCAGTCTGTTCTTATAAATCTACCAATCTCAATTTTCATATCTTCTCGCTATCAATCTGTTTTATCTCTCTCTCTCTCTCTCTCTATATATATATATATATATATATATATATATATATATATACAGAGAGAGAGAGAGAGAGAGAGAGATAGATAGATATATACATGAAAATTCGTTTTTACTTGCTGAAGAACTGTTCTTACTGACTGAAGTTTCGTTCTTACGAACTGAACATTCGTTATTACAGATTGACAATTCGTTCTGCCGGATTGAAGATGCGTTTTTTACGGAATGAGGATTCGTTCGTACGGATTGAAGATTTGTTCTTACGGACAGAAGATACTTTATTACAGACTGAAAATTCGTTCTTATGAACTGAAGAACTGTTCTTACTGATTGGAAATTCATTCATACAGATTGAAGATTCGTTCTTACCAACTGATCATACGGTATTACAAATTGACAATTTGTTCTGCCGGATTTAAGAGGCGTTATTTACGGAATGATGATTCCTTCGTACGGACAGAAGATTCTTTATTGCAGATTGACAATTCATTTTTACGAACTGAAGAACTGTTCTTACAGATTGAAGATTCCTTCTCACGAACTGAGGATTCGTTCTGGCGAACTGAAGATACGGTTTTCCGGATTGTGGATTCGTTCATATGGATTAAAGATTCGTTCTTACGGATTGAAGATTGGCTATTACGGATTTAGAATACGTTTTTACGACGGAAAGAATCATTCTTAGAGATAAAAGACTCATTCTTAATGAACGAAGATTCGTTCTTGTCGGCTGAAGTTTCGTTCTTACAGACTAAATATTCCTTATTACGAAAGAAATATTCTTTTCTCACAGAACTCTTCATCACCTGTTAGTTCGTATACCCGGCTGTAAGATTGTTTTTACAAACACTGAATCTGTCACGTTTTCAACCACGCATTTTCTTTGAGAGAAACAAAAAACGCTCACACGAAATTATTAACACGCGTATGTGCCGATGGAGTTCTTAAGCAGCGTGTATCTCGTTCTCTGCTTCGCCTCTTACCAGCCATCCCCAAAATGCTGTTGACAAAACTGGAGAAAACACGAATGGGAATTAAAATTTAAAGTTCGAAAACCTTGTATTCCTCAATGCGAACAAGGACAACAAAAACGCGTGACATTTTAAAACATGGAACTGGAATATTCTCAAACAATTATTGTCATATTCCATGCTAATAGGAATATTGTTATGGGATATTACCCATAATAATAATAATGGACTATTCCATATTTAATAAATACTGCGCCTCAGGAGTAGGCAAGGAATCAGTCGCTCAAGTTTAGACTTGAGAAACTGTTCGGTTGTACTCTCATCCTACGGACGGGAGGAAGCCGAAGGAGGCTACGCCGAAGGAGGCTACGCCGAAGGGCGGAGTCTCCTTCGGGGAGGTAGACCGGCCCTGAACCCGTTTATACGGGTTCAATGGGCTATTTTTTGGCCGAACCCACGGGCTCGGAATGCCCACGTTATAAAGGCCTTGTGCCACATGACACCCTCGTTGGGGGGTGACTGAATATCATCAGTCGCTCAAGTTTAGACTTGAGCAACTGTTCGGTTGTACTCTCATCCTACAGACGGGAGGCTACGCCGAAGGAGGCTACGCCGAAGGGCGGAGTATCCTTCGGGGAGGTAGACCGGCCCTGAACCCGGTTATGCGGGTTCAATGGGCTATTTTTTGGCGGAGCCTACGGGCTCGGAATACCCACGTTAAAAAGGCTTTGTGCCACATGACACCCTCGTAGGGTGACTGAATATCGTCAGTCGCTCAACTTTTGGACGACTGCACGGTTGTACTCTCTTCCTACGGAGGGGAGGAACCCAGAGGAGGCTACGCCGAATGGCGGAGTCTCCTTCGGGGAGGTAGACCGACCCTGAACCCGTTTATACAGGTTCAATGGGCATATTTTTGGCTGAGCCCACGGGCTCGGAATGCCCACGTTAAAAAGGCCTTGTGCCACATGACGCCATCGTGGGGGGGGGGGTGACTGAATATCGTCAGTCGTTCAACTTTTGACTTGAACAACTGTTCGGTTGTACTCTCTTCCTACGGACGGGAGGAACCCGAAGGAGGCTACGCGAAAGGGCGGAGTCTTCTTCGGGGAGGTAGACCGGCCCTGAACCCGTTTATACGGGTTCAATGGGCATATTTTTGGCCGAGCCGACGTACTCTCAATCTCCACGTTAAAAAGGCCCTGTGCCACATGACGCCCTGTGCCACATGACGCCCTGTGCCACATGACGCCCTCGTGGAGGGGGTGACTGAATATCGTCAGTCGCTCAAGTTTTGACTTGAACAACTGTTCGGTTATACTCTCATTCTACAGACGGGAGGAACCCGAAGGAGGCTCCGTCGTAGACCGGCCCTGAACCCGTTTATACGGGTTCAATGGGCGTATTTTTTCCCGAGCCTACGGGCTCGGAAAGCCCACGTTAAAAAGGCCTTGTGCCACATGACACCCTCGTGGGGTCGCTGACTGAATATAGTCAGTAGTTGAAGTCGAGTCAAGAGTCGAGGCAGAGGCAGTCCGGAACAGAGTCGCTTTCAGACAATTACTGCAAGACATTGGAATAGTGATACTGGTCGAGACTACATTGTTCTCTCTACTAAACCTGATTGTTCATACTAACATTTTCTACTTCTCTGTATATATTCCTATTTGTAATATATCTGTGTTATTCCATACCTGTGTTCGAGTTCTTCTTTATTGGTTCTACCTTGGACTATCACCGTGGGACAAGGAACCGGACCGTAACAAATATATACTTGAAAAACAAGATGGATAAAATAATTAAAAGTTTATTGTGAAAAAACAGTACAATACGAATAAAGGTAACAGTTATGCACAAGTTCGTCGCAAGTCAATACAGTATTGATTGGAAGGTCGGTAGATCTCGCGTGATACTCAGCAAATCCCAGCTAGTAATATTAGCAGAGAGAAAACAAAGACAAGGCAGAGAGTTCGACAACAGCTTATAGCTGAGTAACTGATTCCAGGTAGTAATATTTACCAACCTCTCCACAGGGTAGAATGCGGCACAAGGCCGAATTTAATGTAGGGCAATCAGAGCCCGTATGCTCGGCCAAAAAGTCCCCGTAAACCCCGCATAAACGCGATCGGGTCTGTCTACCTTCCCGGACGAGACTCTACCCTTCGGCATAGCCTCTCTGCTTGAAGTCAGAGAGTTCGACAACAGCTAAGAATTGAGTAAAGGATGCCAGCTAGACTCCCTAGACCGTTAACTTACTCAATGGCGTGAGATGATATTCCATTACATCACTGATAAATTGTAGGATTCTAATACAGAGGTTACAGGATCCTGTGTATACGAAGCGCGTCTCGCAACATAGAATTCGACACCTACAGATTCTTTCTGAGTAATTGTCGGATGGTTGATTTTGTTTAGTGCCATATTAACCACTACGGGTTATTTAATGCCGTAATCGAAATATTTTAAACACAATTTTATGTTTTCAATTAAGTATATTTTTAACGTAATCGTATACATTGAACTGCAGATAAAATACATCGTTGGTAATTTTACTATAAATAGGAAGGAAGGAAGGAAGGAAGAAAAAACCAACAAAGAAAAGAAAAAAGAATGAACGACGATTAATAAATGAAAGAAGGGCGAAAAAACATGAACGAAAGACCATTGGAAGAAAGAAAAAAAGGAAGAAAGAAAGAAAGAAAGAAAGAAAGAAAGAAAGAAAGAAAGGGAGAGAGAGAGAACGACTAGTCAATGAAAGAAAGTGAAAGAAAACAGAAAGAAAATACCAGTAAAGGAAGGAAGGAAGGAAGGAAGGAAGGAAGGAAGGAAGGATGGAAGGAAGGAAGGAAGGATGGAAGGAAGGAAGGAAGGAACAAACAAAAAAGACACAACGACGACTAATAAATGAAGAAGGGTGAAATAACATGAACGAAAGACCATTGGCAGAAAGTAAGAGACTTGGAAAGAAAGAAAGAAAGAAAGAAAGAAAGAAAGAAAGAGAGAGACTTGGAAAGAAAGAAAGAAAGAAAGAAAGAAAGAAAGAAAGAAAGAAAGAGTCTTGGAAAGAATGAAAGAAAGAAAGAAAGAAAGAAAGAGAGAGACACTTGGAAAGCAGAAAAGAAAGAAAGAAAGAAAGAAAGGAACAGACTTGGAAAGAAAGAAAGAAACAAAGAAAGAAAGAGAGAGACTTGGAAAGAAAGAAATAAAGAAATAAAGATGGAAAGAGAGAGACTTGGAAAGAAAGAAAGAAAGAAAGAGAGAGAGAGAGACTTGGAAAGAAAGAAAGAAAGAAAGAAAGAAAGAAAGAAAGAAAGAAAAAAGAAAGTTGGAAAGAAAGAACGAAAGGAACAGACGTGGATAGAAAGAAAGAAAGAAAGAAAGAAAGAAAGAAAGAAAGAAAGTTGGAAAGAAAGAAAGAAAGAAAGAGAGAGAGAGAGAGAGAGAGAGAGACTTGGAAAGAAAGAAAGAAAGAAAGAAAGGAAAACGACCAGTCAATGAAATAAACTGTATTCCATTATTTAATGCCGAAATTTAAATATTTTGAACACAATTTTATTTTTTCAACTAAATATATTTTTAACTTAATTTTATGTCTTCAACTAGAGATAGAATATATTGTTGGTCATTTTGCTATAAATAGGTATTGTTGGTTGGTTATTTTTGTTGAGCTGCATATCGACATCTCTATGGGTTATTTAATGCCAAAATCTAAATCTTTTGAACACAATTTTTTTTTTCAACTAAATATGATGTTGACAAAGTCAGCCCGGTTGCTACTCTTGGAAATGATCTCCAATCTGTGGTTAACTGGGGCAAGAAATGGCTCCTAAATTTTAATGCCTCCAAAACGAAACTGCTCTCACTTAGCCACCATAAATAATCTTTACTACTCACTATCCGTATAGCTGTTGTTAAACTCATGGAGAGCAACACCATGTGCCTTCTTGGCCTCATGTCTTCAACAGACTTCAGGCGGAACGACTACATGGAATCAGTAGCTGCATCTACTGCAAGGAGAGTTGGGTCACTATGTCGTGCCAGAAGTTTTTCTTTACTTCCGTTTCCTTGCTTCTTTGATAACAACAATCTTCAAAAATTCAAATGCGATGCAAATCACCATCTTTTATCTGCTTGAAACTCTTACAGTCCTTAATATACCCAGTTTTTTTTCTCAACTTAAAACTCTGTAAACTCTGCCAACTAGTGGCATTCAGGATTTGCTCGGTGTGAAATAATTTAAAACAAAAAAAAAAATGATAGATAGATACATTGATAGAGAGATAGTGAGAGCGAGATAGTGTGTGAGAGAGATATATGTATAGACTTAGATAAGATATGTATAGACTGAGATAGATAGATAGATAGATAGATAGATAGATAGATCGATAGATGTGTAGAGACTGAGATAGATAGATACATAGATAGATAGATGTCTACAGACTGAGATAGATAGATAGATGTGTACAGACTGAGATAGATAGATAGATAGATAGATAGATAGATACATAGATACATAGATATATAGATAGATAGATAGATGTGTACAGACTGAGATAGATAGATAGATAGATAGATAGATAGATAGATAGATGTGTACAGAATGAGATAGATAGATAGATAGATAGATAGATAGATAGATGTCAAAAAGAAAACAAAGAAAGATAAATAAATAAATATGAACAGACTAAGACAAATATGAACAGAATGTGATATATAGATAGATAAGAACAGAGTGAGATTGATAGGCAGACAGGCAGATAGATTAGTGAAGAGAATTGACGTGCTTTTAAAAATCGTAGAACGATTTTCTTATATCCGAAGCTATGACGTATCTGAATGGTGATAGAAAGTCAGACAGGCTTTTGTATTCAAAAACGAAATCAACGAATCGATCCGGCTTTAATGAAACAACGCAATTCCCCACCCCCAATTATCTTGGAATCCAGTGAACAGAAAGATAGTCAAAGCGAAACCAAAAATAAAAGCGTTAATCAAAATGAATTCTAATGTTAATGATACATACACAAAAGATAATGATGATACAATTTAATAAACAATTCACGCACCTTTAACGAGATGAAATTAATTTGATGTCGTCACAAAGTTAATGCTATTTGCGGATAGTAATCTTGTAAAATATTCCGAAGAATTGTCAACAAATAAGGAAAGTAGTAATCCAGATCTTTAAATCGAGTGCGTTTGAGGTAAGCAATTTTAACCGCTCTATAAGTACTAGCTCTGTCACATTTTACTTTATATATATATATATATATATATATATATATATATATATATATATATAGTGTGTGTGTGTGTGCGTGTTTGTGTACTACCACCCACAAAAGACAATTGTTAATTATATAAAAACGTAAGATATTTATATTCATTTAAATAATATATGGAAATAACCATTCTTCTCCCGACGAGGGTAACAAGGCCCAAAACACGTTCAACAAAGAATATAGAAAGTAAAATATAATATTTAAATAAATTTTACAATATAAACGAAAATGTTTGAGGCTTCTCTTTAAAATATACACTTTTCTCTTGTTGGGCCAATGATAACCTCTTCCTCATATATATATATATATATATATATATAATCCGCAGACGAACTGTTCCCATGTATTACAGGTCATCAGCTAGACATCCGGTTGCTTCTAGCTAGGATCGAAACCCGACTGAATTGGCGTCAGTCGGTGGATTCTACCACTAAGCCGTTGGCGTACGGCAGGGGTAGAAGTGAATTTAAGCGTATTTATTTTTAGATGAACACACAGGGACTGAGAGAACTCGATTCGATTTACCTAAGAGCATTGATATATATATATATATATATATATATATATATATATATATATATATATATATATATATATATATATATATATATATATATATATATATATATATATATATATATATATATATATATATATATATATATATATATATATATATATATATATATATATATATATGTATGCTTGCACATTCTTTTTATAGATACAAATATTTAAGTAAATGCTATGTTTATAATAAACAGTATTAATAACGTTTACCGGCTTGAATGTTCGAATAATTTTCATACAAAATATTTGTTCTCCGACAGGAAGCGAACCTGTATCCTATACGGAACCGTCATATAGCCTGACGTGCCTTAAGCAATTGAGCCACAGAGAATCGTTTGGTTAGCAGGGTAGATTTTACTGTTTGAAAACTACAATCTGTTCAAAGCGTATCCAAATGTAAACAAATGATGAAATTATGAAATGAAGAGAGTCCGACAATTATTTTAAGACATTTTTTATGTTTAACATTCTTTTTATAGATACAAATATTTAAGTAAATGATCAGTTTATAATAAACAACATTTACCGGCCTGAATGTCAGAGAAATTTCCACAGAAAATATTCGTCCTCCCATAGGATTCGAACCTGTATCCTATACGGAACAATCATTTAGCTTGACGTGGCTTTAACCGATTTCGCCACAGAGAAGCGTTCGGCTAGCAAGGTCGAATTTACTGCTTTTAAACTTCAATCTTCCATGAATCTCTTACGTACATTCATATCAGCTCATGGCATATCAAATATAAACAAATGACGTCACACATTATGAAATGGACAAAGTCCGACAATTATTTTAAGACATTTTTATGTTTATACATTCTTTTCATAGATACATATATTTGAGTAAATGCTCTGTTTTATAATAAACAGTATTAAACAACATTTACCGGCCTGAATGTCCGAGAAATTTTCATAGAAAATATTCGTCCTCCGACAGCATTTGAACCTGCATCCTATACGGAACCATCATTTAGCTTGATGTGTCTTTAACCGATTTGGCCACAGAGGAGAGTTCGGTTTGATTTTTATGTTTATACATTCTTTTTAGATTATTTAAGCAAATTCTCTGTTTTATAATAAACAGTATTAATAACATTTACCAGCCTGAATGACCGAGAAATTTTCATACAAAATATTCGTCCTCCGATACATAATATATATATATATATATATATATATATATATATATATATATATATATATATATATATATATATATATACAGGCAGTTATTATTCAATTATTATTGAATAATACAAACATATTTTGCCTACTTATTTTTAAACTGACCCTTCCCAGTTGTCTAGATAATTTGTTTATGTAAAGATGAAATTAATTTTGTTGTTTGAGGGCTTTTTTTGACGCGCGTGATTTTGAAAATCACTATGACAACCGAATGCATATTTTAGCGCCCTTACAATGAGTTTGTTTTTGTAATTTAGCCCTGAAGATGATCTTAGAAAAGGTCGAAAGGACACAGTTTAAATAAAAAGTACGGCGCCTTCCTTGGTGAATTTCATTTTAACATCGTGAAACTGAATAGACAATTACTGAGGATCAGTATAAAAATAAGTAGACACAATATGTCTCTATTATTCAATGAAACATATATATATATATATATATATATATATATATATATATATAATTATTTCATTAAGTGATGTATATATATATGTTTCTTGAATATATATATATATATATATATATATATATATATATATATATATATATATATATATATATATATATATACAGTGTAACCCGGATATAAGAGTCTTCTTCTCTGGTCCCAACAACTCTCTTATATCCGGGTTACACTGTATATATATATATATATATATATATATATAAAATAAAAAAAATAGACACATCACACCAAAAATATCTTGGAAAATATGGAAAACATCATCAGCCTACAACAAACAATCCAAAACTTGAAAAGTTTGCTTGGAGGAAAAAATAGCTAATATTACCTTCCCAGACCAAAATAAATTATTAAATCCGAGCTAATCTCAAAATGCAGACATGAAAACAAATTTTTTACCACGTTACATAAAAAAAGAAAAAATAAACTGAAAAAAATAAAACTGGAAAGTAAATAAAATAAATAAACAAAATGACAATAAAATGAGTAAAATAAATTCATCCAAACAAATTATCAAATCACACCCATTAGAATAGACGAAACAGAATAAATAAATAAAAATAAAAAACAAAATCAATGAACCTAAATAAATAAAGTAAATAATAAACAAATTAACAAACCATTATGACCAAAATATTAGTTAGACCATAAAAATCAGACCAAAAAATGGATGAAAAACATACCTATAACTGTTATATGACTATAAAAAATATTACGTTACTTCAAAATCGAAAACCGGAAAGAGTAAATAAAAATATAATGTATAATGAATAAATAATAAAAAACAAGTAAAATAAATTAATCTAAATTAATCCAAATAAGTAAATAATTAAACAAACTAACAAACTGATCCCGATAAACTAACCGTTAGAAAAAAAGTTAAAATAATCAATCCAAATAAGAAAATGAAGTAATAAACGAATTAAAGACTCCTCCCGCCAAAGTAATAGTTAGAATAAACCACAGCAATCAACCCCAAAATTGAATAAATTAATTATTAATTATTAATTATCTTCTCATACCAAAACAAAACTGTTAAATAAGTATTATAAACAAATTATTCCTACGTTAATAAAACACCGATTAAAATAAAAATAAATAAATAAATATATAAGATAAGAAAAAATAAATAAATAAATAAAAAAAATAAAAGCCAGCAAAATAACTTATCCTAAATAAATAAATAAACGACTTCCGGCAAAAAAAAACGCCAAAATAAACTCATATATATATATATATATATATATATATATATATATATATATATATATATATATATATATGTGTGTGTGTGTGTGTGTGTGTGTGTGTGTGTGTGTGTGTTATGGTAGTTTATCCACGCACGCATGGACTCCCCCAGCTATAAATTCGAGCAGGTACTGCGTTTTTAGAGAGGTAAGTTTCGAATAGTGAGCTCTTACAGTCGGGCCGAACATTCTTCCTGCAATACTCTCGTTTGTATATGCCTGTATAACACACTTCCTCTCTTTTTGTCTTTATTTCTGGCACTAACAAAGCCACAACAATATATATATATATATATATATATATATATATATATATATATATATATATATGTATGTATGTATGTATGTCTGGAGAGAGAGAGAGAGATTTAATAGGCCGGTTAATAAAATTTAAACAATAACAAGCCAAGAATAAGATTGATTATATTACCATTTTGACAGAAGAGAAAGATTATAAAGTCGGAATTTTTGGACACAACTGTGTCCTTTATCGACGAGACGTGTAATAAACAAAGAAGTGCGACTTACTCTTCGTGTAATGTTGTTGATGTTGGTTGCGGTCTCCCTGTGGAAATTATATTTTCCGAGTAACCTTAAATACCTATTTAATCACTGGATGTGTGATTTATTCGGCAAATATTTTTTAAATCTTATCTGCATCTTTCATATTAAATAAATAAATAAATAAACATATATATATATATATATATATATATATATATATATATATATAACCTCACACATTATGAAATGGACAAAGCCCGACAATTATTTTTTTAAGACGTTTTTATGTTTATATATTCTTTTTTTTATAGATACAAATATCAAGTATTTAAACATAAAAATGTTTTAAAATAATTATCGGACTTTGTCCATTTCATAATCTGTGACGTCATTCGTTTACGTTTGGATACGCTTTGAGCAGATACGAATGTACATGAGAAAATCATGGAAGATTCTAGTTTAAAAACAGTAAAAATCGACATTGCTAACCGAAACGCTCTTCTGTGGCTCAATCGGTAAAAGCACATCAGGCTAAATGACGGTTCCGTATAGGATACAGGTTCGATTCCTGTCGGAGGGCGCATATTTATTATGAAAATTTGTCGGAAATTCAGGCCGGTAAATGTTGTTAATACTGTTTATAATAAACGGAGCATTTACTTAAATATTTGTATCTATAAAAAAGAATAGATAAACATAAAAACGTCTAATTATATATATATATAAATGTATAATATAAATATACCTATATATCAGGTCATCCCATAAGTTCTGTCCGAATTTTAACTTTTTGTTAAAATGAACGAAATTTAAAGAGTATTTTATAATGTCTAATGGAGCTGAACATTATTTTTATGTTTAGATGCATTTAAACTGATCAAATTTTATTTCAGAGAACAATAAAATAAAATTTTGTTTGATTAAAACCCTGCTAACATGAAAGTACTCAAGAATCATTTGAGGCACATAATGCTTTATGAGTTCAAGAAAGGAAACTCAGCAGTCGAAGCGTCTAGAAACATTCACTCAGCTTATGGATAGGAATGTGTGAATGAAAGAACTTGCAGAAGATGGTTTGCAAGATTCAGAGGTGGAGATTTCACCCTTGAAGATAAAGATCGAACCGGACGTCCAGTTGAGTTTGATGAAAAGCTTCTTGAACCAGCCCTTGAAGAAAATCCTGCTTTATCAGTTGAGGAATTGGCAGTGGTTCTCAGTTCAAACCATACAACTGTTCATCGTCATCTTCAACAACTTGGAAAAGTTCCTAAACTTGGAAAATGAGTGCCTCATGAATTGTCTGAAAACAACCTCGAATCCCGAGTTGACATCTGCTCTTCTCTCCATTCTCGCCAACTTGTTTCACCATTTTTGGATAGACTTGTGACTGGCGACGAAAAATGGATCTTTTATCGAAATGTTAAGCGTCGTAGACAGTGGCTTGGTAAAGGGTAAGGACCCCAGCCACAGCCGAGAAGGGAACTTCATGGGCAAAAGGTTTTTTTTACAATCTGGTGCGATCGCCAAGGAATAATCCACTTTGAATTCTTACCATCTAATGCAACAATTAATGCTCAAATATACTGTCAGCAATTAGAGCGTCTGAACCAAGCTTTGAGGAAAAAAAGACCTGCTCTAGTGAATCGAAAAGATGTCATGTTTCATCAGGACAATGCGCGACCCCACACAGCAAGAATCACGTCACAATAGATCGAAGAACTTGGTTGGGAGAAAATTCCTCATCCACCTTATTCTCCCGATCTTGCTCCTTCAGACTACCATTTGTTTCGTAGCTTACAGAATCATTTGGAAGAAACAGCTTTTGTAACACAGGAAGAGGTTAAAACTGACATTTGTAAGTTCTTCGAATCAAAGCCAAAAGAATTTTACAGTAATGAAATTAGTAAGCTTGTTAATAGATGGAAGGAAGTCATAGATAATCAGGGAAAATACATTGTTGATTGAATCTGTAATTAAATGTAACATTTGGTCACTTGTTTTCTTTATTCAAAATTCGGACCGAACTTATGGTATGACCTGATAGATACACACACACGCATATATATTCACATACACACAGATATATTTATATGTATGTGTGTGTGTGTGTGTGTGTGTGTGTGTGTGTGTGTGTGTGTGTCCTTAAGGATACATGGTATAGTGGATAAAGGAGTTGGTTAAATCTAGTAAGGACTCAAGGAGTTCAATACCTGGTTAAGGCAGTGGAGAACTGTGAGACGTTAATTAACAGGAGATACCTGACATTCTTTAGACATGGCACTTGGAACTAGAACAGTCTACTCCAGCGAGCGAAATAAAGTGTTCAGTTCAACATTCCAAAAACTTGAAGAAGGCCGGAGCGTACAACGTCCGAAACGAAATATGGCAACGAAGTCGAGGACGATACTCCGAAAAATCTAAATAATGTAGGCTAAGCCTTGTGTGTGAAACTGGGTAGACAGAATTGTAGTTGTGCTTGCAAGAAGTCGTTAAGTCATCGTGACCGAGGTATTTAGCATGACTAAAGCCCAAACAGTTAAGCGCGCTCTCTCCCAGAAATTGTAACTAAGGTCTGCGCAGTATAGTTGCAGTAGAAACCACATGTGGGCACTGTGGGCGTTCAACGAACACAAATATGACTGAGCAGGCGTCTGCTATAGGGATTGGCTAACCGCCCTCGTACTCAAATATACTAGGATACTAGCGGCCATTACTACTACATAGAGATACGGGCACCTTGACGTGGTATGATGGTTAGAAATATTATCTTGTTACATTAATTACGATTGAGTAGCGAGTTCGATCCTAATAGGTTGACCTATATTTTCGGCCTTGTGTCATATATAAGCCACGCTTAGAAAGTCTCTCTCTCTCTCTCTATATATATATATTTTTTTTTTTATATTTTATATATATATATATATATATATATATATATATATATTAGGTTGGTGCAAAAATAATGTCGTTTTTTGACGTATTTTCTAACGTCAAAAACGACATTATTACGTCATTATTTTTGCACCAACCTAAGATATATATATATATATATATATATATATATATATATATATATATATATATATATAGAGTGAGAGAGAGAGAGAGAGAGAAATTATGAATTTCTTTTTTTTGAATAGGTCTTGTATGAAAATTTCTGTGTAGGATTGACGCTATCTTTTTGATATCAATAAAAGATTTCCTCACTCCAAAATTCTGACACAGTTCAATTTTTAATGAGCGTCGAAATATGTTTCGATTTTCCATTATTAAAAAAAAAAAAGAAGGTTTTGTTAAAATATTCTGAATATTTATTGTTTTGGTTCTGGGGGACAAAGATTTTCATATATTTCTTGAAATGGTTGTCATTTTTTATGGCATCTTTTTTTTTTTTTTTTTTTCGCTAGTATTGATTAAAATTTCGTAATGGACATCAACTCTAGCAAGCCTGGAGACATGGCACAGGCACATGCTGTGAAGTTCGTGTTCAGTTTTTTTATTGATTGTTTTCTCTGTCTGTCTGTCGCTTTCTCTGTCCTTCCTCATATATATATATATATATATATATATATATATATATATATATGTGCATGTGTGTTTGTGTGCGTCCGTGCAGGTGTGTTTGTGTGGGTTTACTATGTATATTCATACATACATATATATATATATATATATATATATATATATATATATGAGTCTGTGTGTGTGTGTGCGTGTGTTTGTGTGTGTGTGGGGGGGGTTTAGTATGTATATCCCTTCAATGTTTTATTGATTTAGATCAACGAGTATTTTTTGTAATTTTTTTTTTTTTTTGCGTATTTTCTTGAACATTTCGACTAAACAACACACATTTCAACAGATCCTTTAGCAAAATATTTCTAGGAAAAACAAGTTGTGACATTTCGAGTCCGTTATTAGCAGAAGCTATACAACATATAGATTCGAAAATCAGTGTGGGTTCAATACCCAGTTTAGGCAGTGGAGAACTTTCAGGGGGAAATCAACAAGAGATAACTGATAACTGACATCCATTAAACATGGCATGTGGAACTAGAACAGTCTATCCCAGTGAGCGAAATAAAGGGTTCAGTTCGACATTCCAACCAGCTGAAGAAGGGCGGTGCGTACAACAGCCGAAAAGTTGTAATAAATATGGCGACAAAGATGAGGACAATAATCCGAATAATGTAAATAGTGTACATAATACTTCATCTCAGAAATATAGACAGATACTGAAGGGCCGAAACGTTGTAATAAATATGGCAACAAAGATGAGGACAATAGTCCGAATAATGTAAATAGTGTACATAATACCTCATCTCAGAAATATAGGCAGATACTGAAGGGACGAAACGTTGTAATAAATATGGCGACAAAGATGAGGACAATAGTCCGAATAATGTAAATAGTGTACATAATACCTCATCTCAGAAATATAGACAGATATTGAAAGGCCGAAACGTTGAAATAAATATGGCAACAAAGATGAGGACAATAGTCCGAATAATGTAAATAGTGTACATAATACCTCATCTCAGAAATATAGGCAGATACTGAAGGGACGAAACGTTGTAATAAATATGGCGACAAAGATGAGGACAATAGTCCGAATAATGTAAATAGTGTATATAATACCTCATCTCAGAAATATAGACAGATACTGAAGGGCCGAAACGTCGTAATAAATTAAACAAACATATGAATATTAGAACGGCTCATGATCAGAAATAATAGACATTCATTGTCTGTTATATTTAACAATATATATATATATATATATATATATATATATATATATATATATATTTGATATATTTAACAATATATATATATATATGTGTGTGTGTGTGTGTGTGTGTGTGTGTGTCGTTTCGTTCTTTGACGGTCTTTATCAAAACAAATATGAGGTCTTTATTTTGAAACGGTTATTTATAAACAAAAATAAAAATGTGAGTTTATTAAATTTAAAAAAATTATAATAGACGCTCATAAATATTCATCAGGTTATCTGAAATTATGGAGGATGCCCACTAATGTAATTTAATATCTTTTAAACAAAAGATTGTAAATGATGTTGAATTGTTTCATGCAATTAATATACTGATTATTTTCACTATTTACATTATTCGGAATATTGTCCTCATCTTGCTCGCCATATTTATTACAATGTTTCGGCCGTTGTACGCTCCGGCCTTCTACAGGTGGTTGGAATATCGAACTTAACCCTTTATTTCGCTAGACTGTTCTAGTTCCACGTCCCATGTTTAATGGATGTCAGTTATCAGTTATCTTCTGTTAATTCCCCTCTCCAAGTTCTCCATTGCCTTAACCGGGTATTGAACTCACACTCTTCGTGTCCTGTCACTGGATCTAACCAACGCCTTTTTATACACTTTACCATGTGCCCACAAGTACACATGGTACAGTGGTATGTATTTTTTAAATAATAGGAACTTATGAATTTAATCTTTGTCTTTTATTTTTTTTAACATTTTTATAATGAGGTATGTTGATTTAGGATGGGAGTATTTCATTTAGGAAAGGAGATATTTGAGAAATCCAGGAGGCAGATTTATATTCGACAGCGGCGCTCTCGGTAAGTACAACATTCCTTAGGTAAAAAGTTATGGTTGAATTTGTTTTTATGTATAACTAATGCATTTGATAAATCCTTGTCCGTAAGAAACTTTTTATAGATACTTTTCTTTTTCATTTCTGCAATGTTCCCCAATTTATTCCGAAAAGCAGATATAAGAGTTTATTTTATATGGACCTGCTTCAGAATTATTACTGTTATGGGCATTTTGCTTCTGATCATATCCGTAACAATTAATAACATATATATATATATATATATATATATATATATATATATATATCGACAGAGGGAGAAAATGAGAGAGAGAGGGGGGGAGAGAGAGGGAGAAAGAGGGCGAGAGAGAGGGAGAGACAGAGAGAGAGAAAAAACTAAGATTTGGAAAAAAAACATGTAATATTTATACTTATTTATGTGTAATATTTATAAAAAGAATATTTTAAAGAATATAAAATTTTTTTTTAAAATAGATTTTCAGAAAAAAAAATTGTCATATATTTTTTTTATTGTAAATTGTTTTACTTTTATTTACTTTAACCGATTTCGCGTTTAACTTTACAAAAACTTTGTAACTGTTTATATTTCCGCTTCGGTTTTGAATAAATGAAAAAAAGTCAAGTGTCGGAACTGTCGTTATATGCCGCATATCGTAAGGAAGATATTGTAGGATCTATTTTGAGGAATTTGCCCCTGATTTATGCAATGAATTGAGTAATTATTAGGCGTGTTGATAAAACATGTTTATATATATATATATATATATATATATATATATATATATATTAGGTTGGTCCAAAAATAATGACGTAATAATGTCGTTTTTTGACGTATTTTTTAACATCAAAAAACGACATTATTACGTCATTATTTTTGCGCCAACCTAATATATATATATATTGGTTGGTGCAAAAATAATGTCGTTTTCTCAGATATGTTACTATGTGAGAAAACGACATTTTTGCACCAACCTTTATATATATATATGCAGATAATCTAAGTGAACAGAGAATATTTGTAAGTTTAATGAAAATATCTATATATCACATATTTTTAAGGACAAAAAAAACCTTGGAGAATCTACAATATAGATGTAATCAAAAATAGTTTAACAAATCTCAGTATTATGATTTCCATTGACAGTTAAAAAAGATAAAAAATGTTTATATATATATATATATATATATATATATATATATAATATAATAATATTTTTTGTTTAAAAATATGATTCCTTCGCTACATAAGAGTTCTCATGTTTCAAAAACGTGAGCCGAAATCATCCAAATAATTAATAAAATTAAGTTGGATTGAGGTGTTTAGTCACGTTTCATCTTCAAGCGAAATTTTAGGAATAAGCTATCTCTCGGTTTACGTGTATTTTTACAGAATTTGTTATTGTGGGAGTGGCTATACTATTTTCCTTCTTTAAGTGGTCAGGGAGTTAATTCTTATCAGTAGATTCATCATCCTCTGAGAGGTTTTGCTAATGTTGGGTAGGGTATCTATTTCAAGGCTAATGTTTACGGTCATCCTTTAGTTGGTTCCCAGTGAAGGATATTTTTATGGCGCGCCTACAGTCGTTCTGTGTCTGGAGAATTGTCTTTTATTCTTGTCTATCAGATTATCTATTTATTTATTTGTTTATTTAAGTGGGTGTTTAATATACAGATCGCTTTGCATTGAATTTCGGTTTGTTTTTTTAGTTTTTAACGACGACAAAAAGGGGTTTTTCCTATTTAAGGGTTTGGCTGAGCTTTTTAGAATTTTACTTAGCTATGTTTTTTTTTTTTTTTTTTTTTTTTTTATGCTAATTATCTAATGCGAAAGTCTGTTGATGTCGGCAAAAAACCGTTAACTCCTGCCTATGGTTTAATAATTTTTCATTATTTAGGAATTTAATGATGTGTAGTTTTTCCTGTAAGCATAAGAGGCATGGGTCATCCCAGGTTCTACAGGTTCTTGCTCTATTTACTATTTTCCATTTTACTTTTGGTGTTTTATTCGTTTCCTTTAGATGCCAGAAATATTGGGATAGAGATGTCTGATTTCTATTTTGAATATTGTTGAAAGAGCTCTTGTGTTGTCTCCATCTAATTTTAAAATTATTCTTTGTTGATCCTATGTATATCCTATCAGTGTTAGGGCTCTCAATGGATGAGATAGTGCATTGGTATACCACGGATTTTGTGAGGCATTTATTTTCCAACGGGCAGTTTTTAGGGTTTCTACAATCGCACAATTTTTCGTTATTTTTATCTAGTTTTAGTTTATGTGTTTTATTACTGTTTTGGTATGCGTGTTTTTCTAGGATTTTCTTATTGTGTCTTTTTATGATTCTTTCTATATTTTCAGTGCAGCTGTAACTCAGTTTCAATGTGTTTTTGTTAAAGATGTTGCTAAGTTTGCTATTAGTGGGAAAGTGCTTTTCAATTAAAGCTAGGAACTTATGACCTAGTTTGGTGCTGACCATTTGGTTGTACGGTGGGGTATACCAGATGATTTTTCTTTTCCTGTTTCTCTTATTATTGGTACTAACGTTTCTATAGGTTATGTCAAAGTTTTTGTATCCGCTGTTTTTCAGGGCTGTGTTGTAAAAACTACTGTGCTGTTGGAATA
>OZ010613.1:23246527-23276527 GCA_963932145.1 Acanthosepion lycidas
AGTGTTATAAGTTATTGACATTTGGAAAAACGTTCTTGAAAAATATGTCTCAAAAATAATACGTGATAATGCATAACACCTTCAAAGGCTTCATCAAATGTATAAGGAGAAATGTGTTGTGTGTGTGTTTGTGCGTGGTTAAAATAATTATATTATATTATTTTTCCAAAGCTGGCCTTTCTCAAGACTAAAAGAAAAGAGTGACATTTTTCTTTAATCTCCAGAAACGCCACATTTTTCGTTATCCATTTGATGAAGCCATTGAAGATGATATGCATTATCGCATATTATTTTCACGACATATTTTTCATGAACGTTTTTCCAAATGTCAATAATATATATATATATATATATATATATATATATATATATATATATATATATATATGTGTGTGTGTGTGTGTGTGTGTGTGTGTTTGTCTGTGTGTGTGGATGACAATAAGTATGCGCCCGAAAAACTTCAATTCGTTGTGCACTCTTTTAAGATAAGTGCGAATTTGTAAACAAACCTTTTTCAGCTGAATGAAATTATCATAGTGCAAAAAAATTACTTCCACTTTCCATAGAATATATCTGAAAATAAAATTTCTACAGGCCACCCGAAATTATAAGCGAATGAATATGCTTATAAGCATATTCATTCGCTTATAATTTCAGTAAATTTAAAAATCAACTACTCCAAAAATTTCGCTTTAGGATGAAACTGAGCTTGATCATTTAATACAATTTAATTTTAATAATTATGTTGAAGTTTTTGGCTCCTCTTTTTGAAACATGAGAACTCTTATGTAGCGAAGGAATCATATTTTTAAAAAGTTTATCGTGTTGAATGCAGAATAAAGTGGAAATCATTTATTCTACAGTCACCAGTAGTGTTGAATCAAAATGGCTATTTTGTAGTGATTTTATGACATATTTATGTTATAATTTTCGAATAAATAATTATATATATATATATATATATATATATATATATATATGCAATGAACTAATTCCGACAATTATTTTAATATATTTTCTGTTTATACGTTATTTTTATAGATATTAATTTACGTCACTTCATTTCAGTTTGCCTAATGAATATTCATGAGCGTCTATTAAATTAAAAAAATTGAAATACTAACAACAATTTTATTTTTATTATAAATACTTGTTTCAATATAAAATCCTCGTATTTGCCTTGATAAAGCCCGTCAAAGAGCGAAACATCATATATATATATATATATATATATATATATACATTAAGAAATGGACAAAGTCCGACAATTTATTTATTAAAGACATTTTTTATGTTTAACGTTCTTTTTATAGATACAAGTATTTAAGTAAATGCTCTGTTTATAATAAACAGTATTAAATAACATTTACCGGCCTGAATGCCCGAGAAACTTTCATAGAAAATATTCGTCCTTGGACAGCATTCGAACCTGCATCCTATACGGAACCGTCATTTACCCTGAACCGTCATTTACCACCAAGGATCGTACGGCAAGCAAGGTCGAATTTACTGCTTATAAACTTCAATCTTCCATGAATCTCGCACATTCATAACTGCTCATGGCGTATCAAATATCAAATGTAAACAAATGACGTCATACATACATACAAAGTCCGACAATCCTTGGTGGCCGAGCGGTTAGGCACGTCAGCGTAAATGACGGTTCCGTATAGGATGCAGGTTCGAATCCTGTCCAAGGACGAATATTTTCTATGAAAATTTCTCGGACATTCACGCCGGTAAATGTTATTTAATACTGTTTATTATAAACAGAGCATTTACTTAAATACTTGTATCTATAAAAAAGAACGTTAAACATAAAAATGTCTTTAATATATATATATATATATATATATATGTGTGTGTGTGTGTGTAGGCTAGGAAAATTTGTTCACAGTGCGGTGCTGTTTCTTTATTTTAACTCAATTCACCCCAATCAAGGCGATAATGCCACTAAGATGCAAGGATGGCTATTGGAAGTGAAAGAGAAGGAAAATACTTCAGAGGGGACTGGAAACAAGAGAAAAAACCTCCACTCTTGTTCAAAAGTCCTGGGTAGGGGAGTTTGAATATGATGATAGACACAACTATCTTCTCCTGTTGAATGAAAATAAATAAATAGAAATTCAAAACAATAAGGAAACAGTGAATAAAATTTCAAAGCTTAGGCGGAGACGTTAGAAGTTTAGACCTGAAGTAGAATATAAAATGAATCAGAAACAGAATTCCTGATCAGCAAACAAGGGAAAAATCTCTTCTGTTTAAAAAAAAAAAACAGAGACGTATGTCAACCATTCTACAGGCGAATCTATTTACTACTTTCATTCCTTGAAGTATAATATGATTATTAAGTCGTCTGGCTTTGTATGGTCTTATGTAACGTATCACAAAGACTGTGTATTCCGTGTTAAAAAAAAAACGATTTCTTTTTAGATTCGATTGTTAATCAGCCAAGTTTTTAGAGGTTTAAAATTTTAAGTTGAATCTTTCTACAAAATTGTTTGTACTAGCCGGAACCTGCGCAAATATCGTAGTACCTTTTTTTTTCTTTTTGTTTTTTTTTTTAATTCATTGACTTTTGGGACTTATTAAGCAATGACCTTGAAATGGCTCTGGAAATTCATCTTTTCACATCAAGAGTAAACATTCAACACTTTGGCTAGCTATTTGCAGCAGGCCAGTTAGATAAAATAGGTCGTAAGGGCGCAGAAAGTGCAATGGGCTAGAACCAAATACACATCAAATCGGGGGTCAGAATTTGTGGCTTTCAGAAATCAAGGAGAGACGACACGACCATTTGAAGGTCCAAGAAGTTAACTGATTCCAAGCCTAAATAAAAATACCGTTACTTGCATTATTTACATTGTTGGGACTGTTATCCTCATCTTCATTTCTATATTCACAGTTTCGGCTGCAGAACACATGACCGAGTGGATAAAGACGTTGGTTAGATCTAGTAACTAGCCCCGAAGAATTGTGAGTTCAATACCAATGATGAACCAAAATTTGAGAACTTCAGTTAAAGAGAAATAACACCCGAAAGTGGTATGACACGTGGAACTAGAACAATCTACCCAGGTGGACGAAATGAAGAGTTTGGTTCGCAATTCCAATCCCCTGAAGAAGGCCGGAGTGTACAACGGCCGAACTGTTGTGAATATGTCAATGAAGATGAGTATAACACTCCGAATAATGTAAATAATGCAAGTAATCATAATACCTCATCTCAGAGATATAGGCAGACACCGAAAAAGGCCGGATCGTACAACGGTCGAAACGTTGTGAATATGGCAATGAAGATGAGGATAACAGTCGGAATAATGTAAATAATGTAAGTAATCATGATACCTCATCTCAGAGATATAGACAGATATATAGAGAGACATAGACATAAAGGCCGGAGCGTACAATGTCCGAAAAGTTGTGAATATGGCAATGAAGATGAGGATAACAGACCGAATAATGTAAATAATGCAAGTAATCATAATACCTCATCTCAGAGATATAGGCAGACACCGAAAAAGGCCGGATCGTACAACGGTCGAAACGTTGTGAATATGGCAATGAAGATGAGGATAACAGTCGGAATAATGTAAATAATGTAAGTAATCATAATACCTCATCTCAGAGATATAGACAGATATATAGAGAAACGTAGACATAAAGGCCGGGGCATATAACGGCCGAAACATTGTGAATATGCAATGAAGATGGGGATAACAGACCGAATAATGTAAATAATGCAAGTAATCATGATACCTCATCTCAGAGATATAGCAGATAGTGCAAAAAACCCTGAAATATTGCTTCATGTATGTAAGTATATAATAATCCTACTCTGTCTATGTGGTATTCAGATGATGATTTATATTCGTAAGGGTGTGTGTATGTCTCGTAGATATTCTGGTTGTTAGTTTCCTGCGTGTTGATTTGGGTACGTTTTACCTACATGGCTTTTTGTTTTAGATAAACATACGCTAGATACTTTAAGGGTGGATTTAATAAAGGTATGTCTACTACTACTACTACTACTACTGCTGCTACTACTACTGCTACTACTACTACTAACACACACACACACGCGCACACACACGCACGCACGCACACACACACAGGCATGCAAACACGCACGCACACGCACGCACGCACACACACACGCACGCACGCACACACACACACACACACACACACACACACACACACACACACACACACACACACGAATATAGATTATCATTGGAATTCCACATACATGATGCTTCTCCGATCACTACAATTTTACCCATTTCAAGTCCAGTGTTATCCGTTATTTTCCTGACATATACTCATAAACTGTACCTCTTACACTGTAAACCTCTACCTCGAGGGGCCCCCGAGCCTTGTACAGGGTAAAAATCACCTACATCGCCAATCTTAACGTAGGAATATGGTCAAAGAGAGTTCATATAAATCCTACCTTATTTTAGATTTTATCTTAACCATATTTTAGATATTTTAGATAGAGTCCGAATGCGTCTCCAAATTCTCATAGGTGATGAATAATATTCCACCCTACAACCTCTTTCTCCCAGACGAATTGTTACAAGCCTCTCAAACTCTATCGCTATTTCCATGGAAAGTGCTCAAACGAACTACTTTCCTTAATTCCACCATATTCAAACCTTCATGGCTAACATCAGCTACGCTACACACATTGTAGTGAGCCACCCACATTTAAGTACCATACGAGCAGGTTCTTCCCACGAAACGCTGCTTTGTGGAACCGACTCCCAAGAGGATGCTTCCACGATCACTACAATCTTAACCTGTTCAAGTCTAGGGTTAGCCGTTATCATCCCTACATATCCGCATAAACTGTGCCTCTTACTTTGTAACCCTCTACCTCGAGTGGATATTGGGCCTTTTACAGCGTGAAAATGATTGTAAAAAAAGACAAAAAAAAAAAAAAAAAAAAAAAAAACCAAGCGAGCGAGCGATAACTAACCAGCGTACTGAAAATATAAGTAGACGAGATCTCCCCAGTGGCAGTGGAACGAGAACGAGAATAGATTAAATAAATGGTTCGGTTTGGAATTCACTGTAGAGCTTAGCCGGATCAATATACACCTGATGAAGGCCAGGGGCCACAACAGTCGAAACGTTGTGATAACAGCAAGAAAGAGGTCGACAAAAGTTCGAATGTGAATAGTGCGAAGAATGATAAATTCTCATCCCAGAAATTCGGACAGAAATGATTTTAGAAGAATGCGGAACTGGCAGTGCCATGCCTAAGATGCAGGTAAAGAATCGCACAGGTGATCAGGTGGAAGATTTCATTAATTAATTATCAGTAGTATCTTTTTATTCCAAGTGTTACAGCCTTGACAGTCGCGCCTCTTCATTTCTCTCTTTTTTTTAATTTGCTGGTAGAAATACGTATATTAGACGGTCAGAGACATCGTGGGTCGAAATGATGAAAACAAGCTACCAAATAATGCCTAATGTTATCGTAGAAAGGGAATATCTCATTAGCATTCAGGGATTATTCGGCGATGTTTTCGGTAAATATTATATATCTATATATTATTAGGTTGGTGCAAAAATAATGACTTAATAATGTCGTTTTTTGACCTATTTTTAACGTCAAAAAACGACATTATTACGTCATTATTTTTGGACCCACCTAATATATCACATTTCTTATGATATTTGTATTTGGTGGTATATATATATATATATATATATATATATATATATATATATATATATATATATATTATAATATGTGCGAAAATGTCTGTGTTACACTTTTTCAACAAATTTCTAACTTTCAATAGTTCATCTTCTTCTATATAATAAATGCGAATATCAGTGTGTCATTATGTCAAACTTGTTCAACTTTACTCCTACAGACCGTAGCCCAACGTATCATACCATTTTGGAATCAGGCCGGCTCCGTGAGCAAATTAAAAAATACACACACATTCTGGGGCGGATCCGGACCCGCAATCGAGAAATTTTTGGATTCCCAAATTCCCAAATTAATCAAAATTAATTGCGAAATCCAGCGAAAGTTGCCCGTGAAATAAGAATAATTGTTTATATGGAAAGTAAGGACCTACGTACATCAAACTGTCTTTAAATTAAGTGGCGGCAGAAGAATTATCATTGAACTTTAAAAAAAGTAAGCTTAAGTATTAATGCAATACTTAAATGCAGTGAGCAATTTTGAGATTTTCTGTAGTTTAATGTTGGTTATAGCCTCTCTTCCTCCCTACCTATTGCGATGAAGGCCCAAAGAACAATGGACAGTGTACTAGTATAGAATATATGACGATGGACTCACTTCCGTTTTCGACATATGGAGACCCAACAATTCATGTTTAGGCCTGAACCTCTAATCTGCGAAGACACACACACACATATATATATATATATATATATATATATATATATATATATATATATATATATATATATATATTATTTCTTCTTTTTTCCCATATCGTTTCGGGTCAGTTGACAGATGAAATAGATCAATGGATGATCCTTAACCCCCTCCTCCTCAATATTAAGTATCATAATAAAAATAAAATTTAAAACTCTCCCTTCTCTGTCTAATTTTGAACATGTCTATCACACTGTCCCTCACTACTCCCTATGTCACCTTATATAAGCTTAATACTGCTCTTCAAAAGTGTAGAATTCAATTTCATTTTTTCACCCTTGAAAGTGAAGGTCTGAAGATGCAGAGAAAAATACGATCTCTAGTGAAATAAATTATAACAATGGAACCTTAAGGGTGTCTGTTTTTTCTTTAAATCATATATATATATATATATATATATATATATATATATATATATATATATATATATGGGGGGAGTCCTAAAAATGTATATACACACCAAGTATAAAGTCAGTCAGACATGTACCATGCACGCTTAGACGATCATGTATCTTTCATTACATGACTGACGAGGCAGATTTTTCCCGCAGGAGGTTGCCATTCCTTTCTGTGGTAGAACATTTGCCATCGAAGGCGATAGAACCCAATCTGTCCTGCTATTTACCCATAGCTGGTGGGGGAGAGAAGAAGAGTATTCATACCTTTCCCAAGGTTATTAGTCAGTCAGTTATGTTCCATGAGTGATACACGCGTAGGTGATCATGTATTATTTGATACATGACTGACCAGCCAGGTTTTTTTTTCCGGAGTAGTTTGCCATTTCTTTCTGCGGTAGACCAGTTACCATCCAAAGCTATAGAACCCGGTGTGTCCTGCTACTTACTCATAGCTTCAGAAGAAGAGGATTCATACCATTCCCAAGAGTATTTCATAGAATCTATAGAATCTACAGATATTATTGTATTGTTTTTTCCACACACGGAAGCCATGGAATCATACATCACCAAACATTTCGTTCGGTAATTTTTGAAATGTCTACCTCACAGTTCGCTTGTCACAAAGATTTTCCTGTACTTTAGTGATACGTTTCCAGTACTCTTTGCTGTTTTGTTCGGCTTGACGATATCCGCGGTCTTCCGAGACGCTTCTCGTGGACATTCTGAAAAGTTCCATTTTATAGACAGCAGAGCTTGACCTCACTATCACCCCCGTGATTAAAAATTACGTGTTTTAAAAGGTCCTCTAACATTAAGGTTTTTTTTTTTTTTGAATATCTAAAAAAGCTCAAGCGAATAAAAGCACTTTCAACAAGAGAAATTACGAAAACACAAATCTCGAAAAGTTGGTTAATATCTGAAAAAAGAAAACAAAAAGAAAAACGTAGAGTTGAGTTCAAGTGAAACATCCAGAAGAGGCATGTCACGTGGAACTAGGACAATCTAACCACGTTGACGAAATAAAGGGTTTGGTTCGAAATTTCAGTCACCTGAAGAAGGCCGGAGCTTACAACGGATGAAACGTTTTGAATATGGCAATGAAGATGATGATAACAGCCCGAATCATGTAAATAATGCAAGTATACCTCATCTCAGAGATATAGACAGATGTGTGACTCCCATATACTTTAAATCGTCTCTTTCTTCCTTCTACACCCATTATGCAATAAAATAATTTAGACTTCCTTGTTGACATTACCGACACTTGAACTATCGATTGATACAAACATGAACGAGTCTAGCAGAATGGAATGTTGATAAATATAACTAGATAATCAAAAATAGAAGGTAAAAACATCACAATAAAATTATGCTTCTTTCCTTTCCAGACAATTTTCAATGTTCTCTGGTAACCAGTAGTAAAACAAATTACTACGCCCATCATGGAGTCTAATAAACAACAACAAACAAGGTAAATTACGAAATAGTCGTACATAAATTAAGCAAACACAAACATTGAAAAGTTTGTTAATGAAAAGAAAACAAAAAGAAAAATTGAAAATATTAATCGGGATTTAAGATTAAAATTCCCCGACGAACGGTATTTTTCCAAGAACAGCCATTTTGTCGACAAGATTTAGTCGTAGATGCTTCACTGGAATTAATTAGTAAGACATGTATCAGTAACTAATTATTATCTAAAAAAAATTCTTACATTCAAAAAATATTGTATGGCTTTAAATAACCTGTAATCGGTTGATAACCTGTAGAAAACAAATCAATCGACCAATGAATCAGACAATATGGCTTCTTCAAGTCCAGATTTAATCATTACGTGTTCTTCATATACAAAAAATCGTCTCTTTCTTCCTTCTACTCGCATTATGCAATAAAATAACTTATACTACCTTATTGACATTACTAACACTTAAACTATCGATTGATGCAAACATGGACGAGTCTAGTCGAATGGAATGTTGATAAATATAACTAAGTAAGCAAAAATTGAAGGTAAAAACATCACAATAAAATGATGCTTCTTTCCATCCCAGACAACTTTGAATGTTCTCTGGTAAACAGTTGTAAAAACAAATTACTACGCCCATCATGGAGTCTAATCACTGAAGATCTCAGGGTGCTTGGGGAGCAATCATAACAGATGACTCGATTGCAACAAACACCCCCCCGGACCGTTGCAGCAGATACCTGACTCCTTCTGTGATACTTTATCTTTACAAGAGTCGGATTGGACTAAAAATAGATTGTTGCTGACATATTTGATTTGAAGTTGTTCAGTCCTAACTTTTCGGTTCCTTGTGAGAGTCTAAAATCGTTTACGCCAGCGTTTTTCAAATCGTTTTTTTAACTGACTAGCGTGTTTGGCTCTCACTGTGTGCGCCATAAATGTGGCCTTGTGCTATGTCAATATTTACAACAAAGCGTGTTTTGTAAAATCGAACAAAACCGAAGACCTCATCATTTGTCGACCGCAGTCGAGATCATCGAGCCAAGCCGAACGATGCTTTCCTTTAGCTGTATAATATTTGCTATGCCACGGCATATAGAACCCTAGTCTGTACTGCTATTTTCCCATAGCTGGGGGGGGAGGGAGAAGAAGAGAATTTATACCTTTCCCAAGGGTATTAGCACGTAAGTGAATGTAATGGACTCGACCGGAATTCGAACTCTGCTCTCCGATTCTTGAATCCGAGTCGCTATCGATTTCTCCACCGTGTCTCCTTGAATAAAAAGTATCTAGGATCCTCTAGAGCAGGGGTAGGCAACCTTTGGCACGCGTGCCAATCACGGCACGCTGATGATTTGTTCCTGGCACGCGAAACTTATTCATTCGATTCCTGTTTTTGAATTACTATTATTCTTTATTGTCTTTTATGTGTATTCCTCAATACGAGACGCTATCGATTTCTCCACCGTGTCTCCTTGAATAAAAAGTATCTAGGATCCTCTAGAGCAGGGGTAGGCAACCTTTGGCACGCGTGCCAATCACGGCACGCTGATGATTTGTTCCTGGCACGCGAAACTTATTCATTCGATTCCTGTTTTTGAATTACTATTATTCTTTATTGTCTTTTATGTGTATTCCTCAATACGAGACGCTATCGATTTCTCCACCGTGTCTCCTTGAATAAAAAGTATCTAGGATCCTCTAGAGCAGGGGTAGGCAACCTTTGGCACGCGTGCCAATCACGGCACGCTGATGATTTGTTCCTGGCACGCGAAACTTATTCATTCGATTCCTGTTTTTGAATTACTATTATTCTTTATTGTCTTTTATGTGTATTCCTCAATACGAGACGCTATCGATTTCTCCACCGTGTCTCCTTGAATAAAAAGTATCTAGGATCCTCTAGAGCAGGGGTAGGCAACCTTTGGCACGCGTGCCAATCACGGCACGCTGATGATTTGTTCCTGGCACGCGAAACTTATTCATTCGATTCCTGTTTTTGAATTACTATTATTCTTTATTGTCTTTTATGTGTATTCCTCAATACGAGACGCTATCGATTTCTCCACCGTGTCTCCTTGAATAAAAAGTATCTAGGATCCTCTAGAGCAGGGGTAGGCAACCTTTGGCACGCGTGCCAATCACGGCACGCTGATGATTTGTTCCTGGCACGCGAAACTTATTCATTCGATTCCTGTTTTTGAATTACTATTATTCTTTATTGTCTTTTATGTGTATTCCTCAATACGAGACGCTATCGATTTCTCCACCGTGTCTCCTTGAATAAAATGTATCTAGGATCCTCTAGAGCAGGGGTAGGCAACCTTTGGCACGCGTGCCAATCACGGCACGCTGATGATTTGTTCCTGGCACGCGAAACTTATTCATTCGATTCCTGTTTTTGAATTACTATTATTCTTTATTGTCTTTTATGTGTATTCCTCAATACGAGACGCTATCGATTTCTCCACCGTGTCTCCTTGAATAAAAAGTATCTAGGATCCTCTAGAGCAGGGGTAGGCAACCTTTGGCACGCGTGCCAATCACGGCACGCTGATGATTTGTTCCTGGCACGCGAAACTTATTCATTCGATTCCTGTTTTTGAATTACTATTATTCTTTATTGTCTTTTATGTGTATTCCTCAATACGAGACGCTATCGATTTCTCCACCGTGTCTCCTTGAATAAAAAGTATCTAGGATCCTCTAGAGCAGGGGTAGGCAACCTTTGGCACGCGTGCCAATCACGGCACGCTGATGATTTGTTCCTGGCACGCGAAACTTATTCATTCGATTCCTGTTTTTGAATTACTATTATTCTTTATTGTCTTTTATGTGTATTCCTCAATAGGAGACGCTATCGATTTCTCCACCGTGTCTCCTCGATTATGAAATAACTCGGATTATTGCAGAACCACCTACATTCCTGATGCAACAGAACATCAGGGCAACCTCCTTCTCCTCGTCCTCACATGCTGCCCTAAAAAATATATATCCCTTGGAGTTTTACTAACACCACACCTCCACCCCAGGAACCTGATCTTTCACCTTCAAAGTTCTAGCGAAATTTTCTTATTTCTTGATACTTTTCTTAGCATTAGGAAGGCACCTTTCGCTATCCCATTCCTTTTTCGGATTTCGATGTCACACTTTCGATCCTTCCCAGATATTTAAAATTATTGTACCTTTGGAATTCGAACTCGGCTCTCCGATTCCTCAATCCGAGACGCTATCGATTTCCCCACCGTGCCCCTTCGAATAAGAAGGAAATCGGATCATTGCAGAACCATCTGCATTCTTCATGCAACAGAACATCAGGACAACCTCCTTCTCCTCGTTCTCACACCCTGCACTAAAAAGATTATACGTTGGAGTTTTACTCCGCCCCTTACTTGAGCACCTGATGTTTCACTTTCAAAGTTGATGGCAAACCAAAGGCATTCCTTGTATGCCATTTCATCGAACAACTGGGGCAGTATCAGATCTTATATGGCGGAAGCTCTTTTCTCAACGTTCTTCAAAAACATATTGCCTCCAAGACTGCTGCCTTTATCTCGGAATGGATCCGTCCCGGACTGAAGAATTTTATACTCCATAAAAAAAGATTCCAGCTAAGCCCTCTCTTCACTTCCGAATGTACTTCAGCCATAGGTTAGCATAACTGGTACTACCGGAAGTGGGCAACTTTTAGAATTCGAACTCGGCTCTCCGATTCCCCAATCCGGCACGTTATCGTTTTCTCTACCGTGCCTCGTGGAATAAGAAGTAAATAGGATTATTGCAGAACCACCTGCATTCCTGATGCAACAGAACATCAAGACAACCTCCTTCTCCTCGTTCTCACATCCTGCTCTAAAAAAATTATCCGTTGAAGTTTTACCCCTTACTTGAGCACCTGAACTTTCACTTTCAAAGTTGATGGCAAACCAAAGGCATTCCTTGTATGCCATTTCATCGAACGACTGGGATAGTATCAGATCTTATATGGCGGAAGCTCCATTCTCAACATTCTACAAAAACATATTGCCTCCAAGACTGCTGCCTTTATCTCGGAATGGATCCGTTCTGAAATGTAGAGTTTTATACTTCAGAAAAAATGAATCCAGTAAAAAAAAAAAAAAAAAAAAACGAAAGGAACAGCCAGTCCTCTCTTCACTTCCGAATGTGCTGCAGCCATGGCTCAGCATAACCGCTACTACCAGAAGTGGCCAACCTTTGGCACGCGTGTGACGACGATGACTTGTTTCAGGCAAGTGAAACTTAAGTCCGTAGATTCCCTTTTTTACTTACTTTTATTCTTTCTCCTCTTTCATGTTTATCATTATCACGTGTATTTTGATTTTCTGCCCTTTACACATTGTACAGAACGTCACGGTCATTAGCTAAGAAACGATGTCATTCAAATAAAGAAGATATTAGAGAAATGAAAGACTACGAGACTGAAAACATTGGCATGATTAAGAAAGGCAATAAAGCCTTTTGCATTTTCTGTTCCGAAACAATCGTTTGTAGAACTTCTTCTTTAAGGAGACATTTTAAAAGTGTTCAGAAGAACTTGAGCATTAAAACTGAGGAAGGAAAAAAGAGAATTAATTTCTCCTGAATGGAGCAAGACCAAACAAAAAAAAACACAAAAAAAAACACAGGCTGATACCTTTAAGAAGTTAATTTCAGATAAGCCCACTTCCAATTTAGTTGCTGCTAGTTGTGAGGTTTCAAAAATCTTTTGTTGGCACGTGGAAAAATTTTATGTCAGAGATTTGGCTGGTTTTGGCACGCATTCTCAAAATGGTGGTCCACCTCTAACTACTCCAATATCTATCGCAGGGAAAGTTGCTGCAGAACACTCAATGCATTCGAACTGCTCGCGGTCATTGCCAGAGAGCTCTAGAAAACGCAAAGCATAGTTATACCCAAGCAGTCTCAGTGTTTTTCAAAGGTTTTTTTTTTTACTGCGACTCATAGCAAGAAGGACAATTTCAATTGCAGCCCCTTATAATTACGTGAAATCAAAGACAAACTCAGCTCAAACGGTTCATTTATTTAGCATCGAAAATTTATATGCATAGATTTTACGATCTGAACCTATTGGAATTGTAATATCTCTATTCGTATTATCTATTTGGATGAATATAAAATTATTACATTTAGAAAAAAAAAAGAAACTTCAAAGAAATTTAGACACGAAGGGAAAGTAAATAATATTTGAAAAAAATTTCATTTAATGAGATCGATGTGCTTGCTTATTAATAAGCAGTTGATTCCATTTTGGAAACACATGCAGAAAATGCTACACGCGTATCAGGTGCAGTGTCAAGACTGTTTCTATCCTTCGTCTTAAATTGAGTTAATGGGGAAAATCACAGTTCACTCAAGTAAAAATAAAAATAAAAGGTAATATTAATGAAATAGCCTTTTAAATCAGTAATAGAAATTAGCCTTTGTTAACACAAAACTTAATGAAACGAGAATATATATATATATATATATATATATATATATATATATATATATATATATATATATATAATGCGATGAAAAACTACCGATGAGTTATGAGTACTGTACAATATTTAGAGTTGTTAATATTCTGCCCTTTGCTCTCACTTGCGTAAGTTCTTTTTCGTTCTTTCTTTCTTTATTTTTTTGTCACGACCCATTTTACTTAACTTGCGACCCATTGAAGGATCGGGACTCACAGTTTGAAAAACATCCTTACTTACGCGTTTATTTGTTACAGCAAGACACCCTCTACTTAGCAGCCGCTTTCGCACAGAAGCAACGCCGCTAGTTTATTTCCATGGCAAATGTTCGACAGTTCAATTCTTTAGATCAAACAGTTCAAAACCTTGCCGTGTGTTCGCGTCATGCTATCGTCCATGTAAGAGAATCACTCACATTTCCTTTGTATTCGAAATTTAAAGAGCAAGTTCCACTCTGATACCTCGTGTAACAGCCTCCCACGAAGATACTTCCCTGAACACTACACTTTTTGCCACTTCAGCTCAAAGATCAAATAGTTGTCTTCATTCCCTATCCTCATAATCTTCAATTCTTAATATCCTCTATTTTATTCATGTGACACATTTTGTTCAGTAATCATCTGCCTTGAGTGCCTCTCAAGTGTTGTACTAGTTAAACTTTAGCAAAAAGAGAGGTGGAATTGCTGACTGCGATTGCGACTCTCTCCGATTATCTCCGGTATTTAAACCTCTACATCGACACCTACCCACAACGTGACTAAGCATTATAGAATTCAGTCCCTGTTATATAAACACACGACCGGAATTCCATACCTTCCGGTCGGGTGGAACTTGACCCCGAAATTTCTTTTTATTATCCCTTTATTTCTTTTTTCCTACAAAAATCGGATTGAGTATTGTTGCTTTTAGTACTTATAAGATAGATATATTCTTATATTGCCATGCAACCTAACCCAGATTAGATCATTTACAGGCTTCGTAGGTGTACTAAGCCAGTTTATCCGGGAACCATTGTATCATGTCAGCTGATATTGTCAAACTGATATGTTGCAGCTGACCTCTGCTCCACTCCGTATTGTAGCATGTCACATATTTAATTACGTAATCCTTTGCCTTGAGTCTCTATCGAGGGCTGTACTAGTTGAACTTTAATAAAAAATTACTCTCTCCGACTATCTCTATATCGACAAATGCTTCGTGACTGAAATTATAGAATGCAGCCTGGCAATATATACAGAAGATCGGAATTCTCTATATTCTGGCAGAGTGGCACTTGATCCCGAATTTTTATTTATTTATTTATCCCTTTATTTTATTTATTTATTTATCCCTTTATTTTATTTCCTTTTTCCTCCGAAATGCGTAAAGCAGATGGTTGCTTTTAGGCACTCATATTTCGATTTTACAGTTGGTTGCCATAAATCCATACCCAGATTAAATTATTTACAGGCTTCGTGGGTGTAGTAAGCCAGTCAAGTGGGGAACAACTGCATCATACTTGCTGATGTTGTCGAACCGATATGTTGCAGATAACTTCCATTCCTCTTCGCATGGAAGAATCAAGTTCGGCCAGGTTCTTATAGTAGCGCAAAGATCAATACCTGCTAAAATAGACCCCATAGCAGCCCAAATCGTCTCTCGAACCCTGTCAACATTAATATATTTCTTCCTGACTACGGTCTTAATTAAATGAAATCCAGCGAGCTTAAATATGACGGATTTCTGGTGCCATCAGTTGGATTCTTGGAGCTGCTGCTTGCGATACGGACTGATTTCATTCTCCGATTACATTCCCAGGATCAAATTTAGATAAAAATTCACCGGCTCTAAAATGCTTTTCGCAATGAAATCTGAACGTTTGTGTTGTAGACAAACTGATGAAGGTGACAGGTCGATTGCTATCAAGTCAAGAATAGTTCGGAAGATTTCTCAAAGTAGGTTAGGTTTTCTTTTGTTTTTTTCATGTTTTTTTTCATTGAAGATATTGAAGGATAAAAAAAAAGGAAGGAAAAAAAAATCAGGCCATTTTTCGTGGGAGGTAAAAAAATAAAAATAAAAAATAAAGAAAAAGTCAAAGAAAACGAAATATGAATCCCTTGCATGAGAATGTTAAGGTGTCGCTACCTGGCTTAGGGATCGAAATCGCAGACGCCATATAGACAGAACTGTTTTAACTAGTTGGCGTCGTACTGAAAAAAGTCAAATGCATTTAGAATTTAGCGGAATAAACAGACAAGTGACATAAAGATTAATAAAATTATCATGATGAGAAGAAATATCAACCCCTCCCCCACAAAAAATGGAATGGCCGGCGATAAGAGCTTATACAGAGTGCGGTAGAAATACCTCCCACAAATATCCCCCCACTTCCCGAAGTACTACCCACATAATGGCAAGATTAACCACAGGGTACGGGAGAAATAACTCCCACAAATATCCCCCCACTTTCCGAAGTACTACCCACATAATGGCAAGATTAACCACAGGGTACGTGAGAAATACCTCCCACAAATATCCCCCCCTTCCCGAAGTACTATCCACATACTGGCAAGATTAGCCACAGGGTACGGGAGAAATAACTCCCACAAATATCCCCCCTTCCCGAAGTACTACCCACATAATAGCAAGATTAGCCACAGGGTACGGGAGAAATAACTCCCACAAATATCCCCCCACTTCCCGAAGTACTACCCACATAATGGCAAGATTAACCACAGGGTACGTGAGAAATACCTCCCACAAATATCCCCCCCGTCCCGAAGTACTATCCACATACTGGCAAGATTAGCCACAGGGTACGGGAGAAATACCTCCCATAAATATCCCCCCACTTCCCGAAGTACTACCCATATAATGGCAAGATTAGCCACAGGGTACGGTAGAAATATCTTGCACATATACCTCCCAGAATTACCACATAATGATAAGATATTTGCCAGGGGTTGCGGCAAAAATAACTCCCACATATACCCGCCAGAAGAAATACCACATATTACCATAAATACAGGCTGCGCAGCAATACATGTTACATATTAACTCCCAGAAATACTTCCTCCATATTGATAAGATGTTATTGGCAATGCTGTCTCCATCTAGCTAATGTCTTAAAATGTGGGAGATAGGTCTGCCTAATTGTTTGAAACACAGGCACAAGACCGTACCTGACATCTGTAATACTTTACCTTTACGAGAATCGGATTGGGCTAGAAATGGATTATTGCTGGCATATTTGAGATGAAGATGCTGAGCCCTAACTTTTGGGCCGTTGAGATTGTCTAAAGTCGTTTATGTCAGAGTTTGTTTTTTTTTTTTTTTATAGGCACACCTGGAGTTGACCTACAGGTGAGTAACTCGTTGTGCATTCTCGGGTTAACGTTTTCTGCAGGAATGAAGTGGGAAAGAGCACGAGGTTTCCCTCTTCGAAGATACAACAGCAAACTGAAAAGAACACTGGAAGCCATTGGGCTTCGTAAGCACAAGACTCTACCAACTGGCGATATTCCATCAGCATCGAAAGAAAAATATTCGAAGCCCTGAAAAGGGAAAAGGAAAAAGTCAACCGACACGAAAGAAAGAATCCCTATTTACTCCAGCCTGGTCGGTTAGATAAGGTCAAATTGGCAGCTGGTCATAAAAAAATGATCCGCAATCTGTTATTAACTGGAGCAAAGAATGGCTTGTTAATTTTGACGTCTCCAAAACGAAACTGCTCTCTTTTAGAATTTTATACTACCTTGTTGATATTAATAAAATCTAAACTATCGATTGATACAAACATGAACGGGTCTAGCAGAATGGAATGTTGATAAATATAACTAGATAATCAAAAATAGAAGGTAAAAACATCACAATAAAATGATGCTTCTTTCCATCCCAGACAACTTTGAATGTTCTCTGGTAACCAGTAGTAAAACAAATTACTACGCCCGTCATGGAGTCTAATAAACAACAACAAACAAGGTAAATTACGAAATAGTCGTACATAAATTAAGCAAACACAAACATTGAAAAGTTTGTTAATATCTGAAAAGAAAACAAAAAGAAAAATTGAAAATATCAATCGGGATTTAAGATTAAAATTCCGCGACGAACGGTATTTTTCCAAGAACAGCCATTTTGTCGACAAGATTTAGTCGTAGATGCTTCACTGGAATTAATTAGTTAGACATGTATCAGTAACTAATTATTATCAAAAAAAAATTCTAACATTCAAAAAATATTGTATGGCTTTAAATAATCTGTAATCAGTTGATAACCTGTAGAAAACAAATCAATCGACCAATGAATCAGACAATATGGCTTCTTCAAGTCCAGATTTAATCATTACGTGTTCTTCATATACAAAAAATCGTCTCTTTCTTCCTTCTACTCGCATTATGCAATAAAATAACTTATACTACCTTATTGACATTACTAACACTTAAACTATCGATTGATACAAACATGGACGAGTCTAGTCGAATGGAATGTTGATAAATATAACTAAGTAAGCAAAAATTGAAGGTAAAAACATCACAATAAAATTATGATTCTTTCCTTCCTAGACAACTTTCAATGTTCTCTGGTAAACAGTAGTAAAAACAAATTACTACGCCCATCAGGGAGTCTAATAAACAACAACAAACAAGGTAAATTACGAAATAGTCGTACATAAATTAAGCAAACACAAACATCGAACATTTGGTTTATATCTGAAAAAGGAAACTAAAAGAAAA
This sequence comes from Acanthosepion lycidas, assembly GCA_963932145.1. Classification (NCBI taxonomy): domain Eukaryota; kingdom Metazoa; phylum Mollusca; class Cephalopoda; order Sepiida; family Sepiidae; genus Acanthosepion; species Acanthosepion lycidas. Next base: position 23,265,016 of record OZ010613.1, read on the forward strand.
ATTGAAAATATCAATATATTTAAGCCTAAAATCCCCCGACAGGCAGTATTTCTCCAATAACAGCCATTCTGTCGACCAGACTTAGGCGTAGATACTTCACTCGAACTGTCGACAAAACTTCGTCGTAGATGCTTCACTGTAATTAATTAAGACTTGTATCACTAACTAATTATTAACTAAAAACAATTCTTACATTCAAAAAATATTGTATGGCTTTAAATAACCTGTAATCGGTTGATAACCTGTAGAAAACAAATCAATCGACCAATGAATCAGACAATATGGCTTCTTCAAGTCCAGATTTAATGATTACGTGTTCTTCATATACAAAAAATCGTCTCTTTCTTCTTTCTACTCGCATTATGCAATAAAATAACTTATACTACCTTGATGACATTACTAACACAAACTATCGATTGATACAAACATGGACGAGTCTAGTCGAATGGAATGTTGATAAATATAGATTTAGTTAAGCAAAAACAGAAAGTAAAAAACATGACAAGAAAAAACATCACTTCCCAGTAAACAGTAGTAAAACAAATTAACACGACTGTTATATCGTTGATGATGTCAAGCTGCTTGGGGTGCAGTATTGCTAGATGGCACGATTGCGACAAACACGAGTTGATGTCCATTGGATCGTTCCAGTAGGTACCTGACTCCTTTACAGGAGTCGGATTGGACTAGAAATGAATTTTTGCTGGCATATTTGATTTGAAGCTGCTCAGTCTTAATTTTTCGGCTCCTTGAGAGAGTCTAAAATCGTTTACGTCAGCATTTTTATTCCCTTTTATGATCACGGCCGACGTTGACCCTGTTGCGTTTTCTAAGGTTTTTTCAAGTGGAAAGATTTTATGGAATTAGTTGCGAATTAATTGATGAGATACTCGGTGGATGGTCTCGGTGTTTCTTGTGTAGTTCTTTCGAACAAGCTTGCAGCGTCTGGGACCAAGAATTACTTTCTATCTAGACACATCAAAAAAAAAAAAAACTGAGATAAAATAAAATTTGGGGCCAATTTTACTAATTTGAGGTTCTCTTTTGATCAGCCTCGCCTGTCTTTCTATATGCTTCACAACCGAGTAGTGGCGCCTGGATCAACGCAGTGCCCTCTTCATCTACCGGTACCCTTCTAGATGATGAGTGCACGCAGGTCGAAGTCGCAATCCGTCTTGGACTCAAATTATGTGAGCGTCACAGATGCAGAGCTTCCATCGATGAGGATGGTTTGCATCATCTCTCCTGTCGTCGTAGTGCCGGCCGGTTTCCACGGCATGTAGCAATAAACGACATCATCAGAAGAGATTCCCTTCCTAAATTGAACCCGTAGGCCTCGAACGTGGTGATGGAAAGCGGCCGGATGGCATTACCATTTTCCCTTTTAAAATGGGGAAGTCGTTGATTTGGGATGCGACCTGTGCGGATACATTTTCGACCGGTAATTTGATCAGGTTCGCGTTTGAGCCGGGGTCCGTCGCCCGGGACTCAGAGATGAAAAAAAAATAGTTAAATATTATTCTCTTGTTGATAGATTTTTTTTTTTACTCCCGTGGCAGTGGAGACTTCAGGTGTTATTGGCCCTCGTTCGATGGCGTTCTTTCGGAAGATTGGCGCAATTGCGTCCCGATTAAGGGACGAGACTCGCGAAACGGACTGGCTCTTGCAGAGTGTCTCACTGGCGATAGAAAGAAATTGTTCATAGTTAATTTGTTCAAACTTTTTTTTCAGTAAATTAGTTGCTAAGTCTGCTACCGGGAAAGTTGCTTAGTTTCAGAGATGAGTGTGGATAGCAACGGTCGTCGCTGTATATTAAGGAACAATGTCGCCCCAAGGATCGAGCCCTGGGGAAAACCTGTATTGATGGAATAAGATCTAGAAGACTTTTAAATGTCACAAACTCTTCTTTGTTGGCATTATGTTGAAAAGAAATAAATGCCGGTTTCGGTATGCAAATACATTCCTCAGTTCCAACAGTTCTAAGCTTCACGGCTAAGACTCGCCATTCTACGAACATTGTAGCGAACCGCCCTCATTCCCTTCGTATTCAACTGGTGAGATATTCTATGATTTGTAGAATCGACTCCCAAGAGGGTGCTTCCCCGATCAATCTTAACCTGTTCAAGTCTATGGTTAACCATTGCCGTCCGCACATATCCGCATAAACTGTGCCTCTTACTCTGTAACCTTCTACATCGAGTGGCTCTTGGGCCTTATACACGGTGAGCGTCATTGTAAAAAAAAGGATATATCAATTCGTTTGTAATAAAAATACATTTTTTTTTTAGATAAGCACACTTTTAATTTAATTCCACAAATGTAAAATAAGTAAGCGGGAGCCTGTTACACGAGGTATCAGAATGGAACTTGCTTCTTAAATTTCGAATACGAAGGAAATGTGAGTGATTCTGTTCCGTGGACGATAGCATGATGCGCCCACTTTGCAAAGTTTTGAACTGTTTAACTAAAGAATTGTACCGTTTGCCATGGAAATAAAATAGTGGCGTTGCTTCTGTGAGAAAGAGGCTGCTAAGTAGAGGATGTCTTGCTGTAACAGATAAACGTGTAAACGAGGGATTTTTTAAACTGTGGGTCCCGACTCTTTAATGGGTCGCATGTTAAATAAAATGGGTCGCGACAAAAAAAAAAAAGAACTAAAAAGAAATTATGCGAGAACAAAGTGCAGAATATTAACAACTCTAATTAGTACCTCTTACTCTGTAAACCTCCAGCTTGAGTAGCTCTTGGGTCTTGCAAAATTATATCATTATAAGCATTATTACCAAAATCGGGCTTGATTGGTCTCGCTATCGGTGGATGCGAACCAATATAAGCTAAGGACAACGCAAAATGGTAAACCGAAACTATTCCTTCCAAGACAACAAGATAATACGCACATACTGAAGATAAGGAAGATGTGGAGAACCTGAACCTAGTAAATTCTGAATGCAGATGGCATTAGCAGATCGGTGGTGTGTCATAATCACCTGAAACCCGAAGGGCCATTTCATTAAAAAAAAATGAATACCGCATTTATAAGAGACTTGTAATTAAGATTTCTATTTTAGATTTTAGGATTAAGCGTGGATTTTACAGCCAGAGTAAAGTTGTTAGGCGATATGAAATACCCACTAAGTATGGAAGACTGAAAATTCTCTACGCCCATGGACTGAATAAAAGTTTTCGCGTTGAAATTCCGAGAAGGTTACCAACAATGACAGACATCTGAAGAAGGCCAAAAACGTCGAAACCTCGTGTACAACCTTGTGCAAATTAATTGAAACAAACGCTTTAGTTTCCTTTCTTTCACCATACGATCAGTTTTAGAGTGACAGGGTGTAATCCATTTCTATTTTTTTTCTTAGATTAGATTCTTTGCAGTGGTGTTCAATAATATGAATCTATTTTCCTTGGTCTTGAAAAATATTGCGTCATCCGTAATTTCATCAGATCTTTAACAGGCTTAGACACTATTGTCTTGACTGTCGATTTGTTGTCCTGTCATTGTCTGCGATGGACGTTACTCCAATAAGGCGTACGAAAATTTTAATGCTACACGAACCCACTGGCAAGTCTTACCAGTGAGCAAAATCAAATTACTACAGCCTGGCCTAGAAACTCTCCCGATTTAAATCCATTCGAGAATCTGTGATCAATCTGCAAGGAAAGACTTCATGGAATAGACATACGAAGTATTAGCATGTGTACTGGGGAATCTTTCAGTGGAAAAATACAAAAATTAAATAATAACGGAATTATTCGTTTTGTTTCAATTGATTTGCACAAGGGTCTAAATCATAAACAAGATTCTTCAAATCTTAAGGCATATACAAATGATAATTCCTTTTTTATAAAAATTCAGACATTAGACGATTTCCTTACTCGGTTGTTTCATGGCCGGCGGTTTTCTCTGCAAGTTTGACAGGCTTTTGTTTTCTCTCCTTTCTGAGACAAAGTGTTCTTGGTATTATACATTGATACATTCGAATTAATTTCATTGTCTTTTATGACGGCAATTTGGCCGCTCTACACTCCGTCCATCTAAAATTCTGAACTAGATATTGTTAGAATTATAAATCGTTTTAGAGGAAATAGCTTCCATGGGGTTATTCCATTCATCAAAAGATTTCAACCGCGCTACTCCCCCGAGCATCACACTTTTTGAATATCTAAGATGAGTTCTACTTGAAGAATTTTTTTGTTTTTGTTTAGTTTTTGTTTTGTTTTTGGTCTTTTATACAAAATGTTTCAGACATTGATATCACACGGCTTTATGATCGTTCTTTCTTTGATTTTTTTTTTCTTTCTTTCTTTCTTTCTTTCTTTCTTTCGTTATGCGCCATATTTCTTTCTTTCTCCCGGGTCATTTCTTTCTTTCTTTCTTTCTTTCTTTCTTTCTTTCTTTCTTTCGTTATGCGCCATATTTCTTTCTTTCTCCCGGGTCATTTCTTTCTTTCTTTCTTTCTTTCTTTCTTTCTTTCTTTCTTTCTTTCTTTCCGTTCTCTGCTTTCTTTATTACTTACTTTCGTATGATTCGTATATTTCTTTCTTTTTTTCGTTATGTTCCCATCGTTCTTTCTTTCTTTCTTTTTTCATTTCTTTCTTTCTTTCTTTCTTTCTTTCTTTCTTTCTTTTGTTTCGTTCTCTGCTTTCTCTATTACTTACTTTCGTATGATTCGTATATTTCTTTCTTTTTTTCGTTATGTTCCCATCGTTCTTTCTTTCTTTCTTTTTTCATTTCTTTCTTTCTTTCTTTCTTTTGTTTCGTTCCCTGTTTTCTTTATTACTTACTTTCGTATGATTCGTATATTTCTTTCTTTTTTTCGTTATGTTCCCATCGTTCTTTCTTTCTTTCTTTTTTCATTTCTTTCTTTCTTTCTTTCTTTCTTTCTTTCTTTCTTTCTTTCTTTCTTTCTTTCTTTTGTTTCGTTCCCTGCTTTCTTTATTACTTACTTTCGTATGATTCGTATATTTCTTTCTTTTTTTCGTTATGTTCCCATCGTTCTTTCTTTCTTTCTTTTTTCATTTCTTTCTTTCTTTCTTTCTTTCTTTCTTTCTTTCTTTCGTTCCGTTCCCTGTTTTCTTTATTACTTACTTTCGTATGATTCGTATATTTCTTTCTTTTTTTCGTTATGTTCCCATCGTTCTTTCTTTCTTTCTTTTTTTATTTCTTTCTTTCTTTCTTTCTTTCTTTCTTTCTTTCTTTTGTTTCGTTCTCTGCTTTCTTTATTACTTACTTTCGTATGATTCGTATATTTCTTTCTTTTTTTCGTTATGTTCCCATCGTTCTTTCTTTCTTTCTTTCTTCCTTTTTGTTATGCTCCCATCTTTCTTTCTCTCTTCCGGGCCATTTCTTTGTTAGTTTGTTTCTTTCTTTATTTTGTTACGTCCCCTTCTTTCCTTATTGCTGTCTTTCTTATGTTCCCACTTTTCTTTCTGTCTGTCTTTCTTTCTTTTCTCTTTCTTTCTTTATATTCATTTAATTCTTTCTTTCTTTCTTTCTATCGATTCCTTTCTTTCTTTATTTGCCTCTTGGATTCCATTTCTTCTTTCAATTGATTCTTCTTCCTTCATCTTTGTTCCTTTGTTTTTCCTTCTTTCTCTTTATCATCTTCTTCTTCTTCTAGTAATTCTTCCCTCCCATTTTCCTTTCCTCGTTTCTCTTCTCATCCTTTCTTTTCCCTTCCCCTCTCTTCTTCTTTTCCCTTCTCTTCTCTTCTTCTTATCCCCTCTTTTCCCTTCCCTTCTACTCCTTGTCATAGACTAAATCCAGAAACTTGCGTAGGACGAGATCGAACGGGATACCCATGAACATTGCCAACGCTCCGTCCCCATCCATACCTCCCCACCTGACGTCAAAATAAAATCGACACGGGACGCTATTTATTGAAAATGTCAAGCATTAACAGAATGCGTTTCGAATTACCTTTCCAACTTCCTTTCGCCTTCCCCCCACCCGCCACTAAACACCTTGAATCTAAGTCCTGGCTCTTTACTTTCTCATTCAGTACCTATTTTTTTTTTCGGTCGGATATTTTGTCCGACTTTAAACTCAGGAAAAGATTTGAAAATATGTTTGGATATTTTTATTTGGAAACAATCACCTTTTCCTCGCTTCTTGTTTTTACTTCTTTTAGACTCGTGTCGTTTTTCTTCTTCTTCGTCGTCGTCAGAATTAAAGTTCATCTCTCTTTTCTTCCAATCTTCTCTTTTTCTTCTTCTTCTTCATCATCATCCTCATCATCATCATCTTCTTCTTCTTCTTTATTTTAAAGTTTATCCGTTCTTTTCTTCTTCTTCTTCTTCTTCTTCTTCATCTTCTTCTTCATCTTCTTCTTCTTCTTTTTCTTCTTCGTCGTCGTCGTCGTCGTGGTCGTCGTCATCGTCATAGTTTATCCTATTTCTCCTTCCTATCTTTTTTTTTCTTCTTCTTCTTCTTCGTCATATTTAAAGTTTATCCTATTTTTTCTTCCTATCTTCTCTTTTTCTTCTTTTTCTTCTTCTTCTTCTTTTCGCATTCATTTTCTCTCTCAATTTATTTTGAAGTTGTTTTCTACTTCCCATCTTTCTTCTTGTTCTTCTTCCTCTTCTTCCACTCCGCCTTCTACTCATCCTCCTTTCTTCCACTTGCTTCTTCTTTTCTACCTCGTCCTCCTTCTCTTCCCCGCCTTCTCCTCCTCCTCCTTCTTTTTGCATTCATTTTCTCTCTTTACTTATTTTAAAGTTCATCCGTTCTTTTCTTCTAATAAACTTCTTTTTTTTTTTTACTTCGCCCTTTTTGGCTCACAATCTTCATTCATTCATTCATTCATTATTTATTTATGGCGGCGTATATCACGTTCTCCAGGTCTGAAAAGAAAGGATGGACAGAAAGACAGATCCAAACAGAAATAAATAAATGAATACTGATAGTGCAAGAAATAAAGAAAGAAATTAATCGAGAGAATGGAATAAAGTAAGAAAAAAGAAAGACAGATGTGAAGAGAAAGAAAGAAAGAAAGCTAGAAATCCATAGAAAGAAAGATGGTAAAATAAGGAACGAAAGAAAGAAAGAAAGAAATCCATTGAAAGAAAGATGGTAAGATAAGGAAGGAAAGAAAGAAAGAAATCCATAGAAAGAAAGATGGCAAGATAAGAAAGAAAGAAAGAAAGAAAGAAAGAAATTCATTGAAAGAAAGATGGCAAGATAAGGAAGGAAAGAAAGAAAGAAAGAAAGAAAGAAAGAAAGAAAGCTAGAAATCCATAGAAAGAAAGATGGTAAGATAAGGAACGAAAGAAAGAAAGAAATCCATTGAAAGAAAGATGGTAAGATAAGGAACGAAAGAAAGAAAGAAATCCATAGAAAGAAAGATGGCAAGATAAAGAAAGAAAGAAAGAAAGAAAGAAAGAAAGAAATTCATTGAAAGAAAGATAGTAAGATAAGGAAGGAAAGAAAGAAAGAAAGAAAGAAAGAAAGAAAGAAAGCTAGAAATGCATAGAAAGAAAGATGGTAAGATAAGGAACGAAAGAAAGAAAGAAAGAAAGAAAGAAAGAAAGAAAGAAAGAAAGAAAGAAAGAAAAGAAGCTATAAATCGATGAGAGAAAGAAAGAAAGAAAGAAAGAAAGAAAGAAAGGAAGAAAGCTATAAATCTATAGAAAGAAAGATGGGAACATAAAAAACGAACGAACGAAAGAAAGAACGAAAGAACGAAAGAAAGAATTTGAGAACAGAAAGATGAGGTCAAAAAGAAAGAATAAAACCGTTAGAAATAATGATGTGAATAGAAAGGAAAAAAACAAAATGAATGGAAGAAATGAAAAGAGAGAGAGAGAGAACGTAAGAAAGGTAAAAATAAAGACCAAAGCCTTTGAAGAGAAAACATGAAAAAGAATGAAATCGAGAGGAAGGGAGAGGGAGAGAGAGGGAGGGAAAGAGAGAGAGAAGTAAGAAAGAAAAATATATGACTCGAAAGAAAGAAACAAGGAAACAAAAGAGAGATCGAAGAAAGAAAGAAAAAAACCCAAATAAAACATACATTTTATAAAATAGAAATAGAAAAAAAAAACCACCTAAGTGGAATGAATGAGATTAGCGTGACAAGTTACCAAAAAGCCAGAACAATTGAAGGAAAGTGGATTTATCATCTCTTGAGATACATCCAACGCACACTTGTTAATGACGTACTCAATTCACGCAAACGAAAAGGATTTTTTCCTTCGGAGAACTGTCACCTACGTGAATAAATAATCACTTAAAAGTTGAAAAGTTTGACACAACAGGAGGCCATAAAAACTTATGAAAATTGTGACCTAAACACTCAAACTCTATTATGTTGAAACACGGTCACAGATAAAATGACGCCTAAAAATGAAAGTCGTGCGCATGTGCAGGAAAGCATAAACAGACATGCGCATCTGCAGGAGAGCGCCCGTTTATATCGAGAGATGCGTCAATTCGTGTAAATCCATGTCGGAACGGTTAACCAAAGGCATTCTTTTAATTGCTAGTTGCCAAACCATTGCTACTTGTTAGGACATTTTAATTTTTAGAGCGATGTTTCTGGTTCGAACTTTGATAAATGCAGCTAGAAAAACAACGAAAAAGAAAAAGAAAAATTTAAAAAAACACAAATGAATAAAATGGAATAAAGATAGCAAGAGAAGAAAAAAATGAATGAAGAGAAGAAATGCATGGGTCGAACGATATTAACAGAAAGAAAGGAATGAAGAGGGCGAAATGAATGAAGCGGGAAAACAGAAAGAAAGAAAGAAAGAAAGAAAGAAAGAAAGAAAGAAAAAGGAGAAAATGCAAGAATCAAAAGATATGAGCCGAAGAAAGAAATGAGTGAAAGAAAAAGAAAGAAAAAAAAATGAAAATAATAAAAAAGAAAGATATCAAGCGAACGAAAGAAAGAAAGACGGAATGAATGAATGAGTCGAATAATATTAATAGAAGGAAAGAAATGAAAAGAACGAAATGAATGACGTGGAAGAACAAAAATAAATAAAAAAGAAGAAAGAATGAATGAATCGAATGATATTAACCGAAAGAAAGAAAGAAAGAATGAAATAATGAACGAATGATTGAATAAATCGAATGATGTTAACAGAAAGAAAGGAAGGAAGGAAGGAAGCAAAGAAGGAAGGAAGGAAGGAAAAGAACAAAATGAATGAATCAGATTAACGAAAATAAAGAAAGAAAGAAAGAAAGAAAGAAAGAATGAATCGAATGATATTAACAGAAAGAACGAAAGAAAGAAAGAAAGAAGGAAGGAAGGAAGGAAGGAAGGAAGGAAGGAAGGAAAGAATGAAAAGAACGAAATGAATGAATCGGATGAACGAAAATAAATAAAGAAAGAAAGAATGAATGAATGAATGAATCGAATGATATTAAAAGAAAGAAAGAAAGAAAGAAAGAAAGAAAGAAAGAAGAAAAGAAAGAAAAAACGAAATGAATGAATCGGAAGAACAAAAAGAAAGAAAGAAAGAAAGAAAGAAAAAAACAAACAAAGAGGGAGGGAAGGAAGGAAGGATATAAAAGATGAATATGAAATAATCGAAGGATATTAACCGAAAGAAAGAAAGAAACGAATGAAAGAAAAAGAAAACAAAAAACAGAAACAAATAAAAAGAAATAAAAAATATCAAACCGAAGAAAGAAATTCACAAACAAAGCATGAATGAATGAATAATATGAAAAGAAAGAAAGAAATGAAAGTAACGAATGAGACGAAAGAACAAAACGAAAAAAGAAAGGAAGAAGGAATGAAGGAAAGGAAGAAAGAACGAAAGAACAAAACGAAAAAAGAAAGGAAGAAGGAATGAAGGAAAGGAAGAAAGAACGAAAGAACAAAACGAAAAAAGAAAGGAAGAAGGAATGAAGGAAAGGAAGAAAGAACGAAAGAACAAAACGAAAAAAGAAAGGAAGAAGGAATGAAGAAAAGGAAGAAAGAACGAAAGAACAAAACGAAAAAAGAAAGGAAGAAGGAATGAAGGAAAGGAAGAAAGAACGAAAGAACAAAACGAAAAAAGAAAGGAAGAAGGAATGAAGGAAAGGAAGAAAGAACGAAAGAACAAAACAAAAAAAGAAAGGAAGAAGAAATGAAGGAAAGGAAGAAAGAATGAAAAAACAAAACGAAAAAAGAAAGGAAGAAGGAATGAAGGAAAGGAAGAAAGAACGAAAGAACAAAACGAAAAAAGAAAGGAAGAAGGAATGAAGAAAAGGAAGAAAGAACGAAAGAACAAAACGAAAAAAGAAAGGAAGAAGGAATGAAGAAAAGGAAGAAAGAACGAAAGAACAAAACGAAAAAAGAAAGGAAGAAGGAATGAAGAAAAGGAAGAAAGAACGAAAGAACAAAACGAAAAAAGAAAGGAAGAAGGAATGAAGGAAAGGAAGAAAGAACGAAAGAACAAAACGAAAAAAGAAAGGAAGAAGAAATGAAGGAAAGGAAGAAAGAACGAAAGAACAAAACGAAAAAAGAAAGGAAGAAGGAATGAAGGAAAGGAAGAAAGAATGAAAGAGAAAAAGAAGGAAAAATTGTTAAGAAGAAAAATGAAAAAAATTCGAACCAAAAGAAAAAAATGAGTGAAAGAAAAAGCAAAATATCGAATATGTTCCAAAAAAAAGGAAAGGCATGAAAGATTTTGACTCGTAAGAATGCGCCTAAACAAAGAATTTTTACAAGCACATTCTTGCAAAAATATTAATTAACAGAAGAAAAGTGTATCCTAGAAGCACAAATTTCAAAGACGTACAGAAACATGAAATTGCAGACGCACCAAGACACACGAATAACCTTTTAAATCCGCATATACGCCGAGGAACGGGTATAGGAGGACCCAGAACAGCCATAAACGCATACAGTACCCGGAATGCGCACACAAACTCTATAAGTTTGCACGCAGGAAGCTTGTTCGCTTGTAACGCATGCGCCCTTATTCACTCGCTGACATTTACGTAATTTTTCCCCCCCAACAACGTTTCTGAAACACTGCGCAAAACAAGTTTAAAAGAAAAAAAAGAAATTGAAGCTTTGCTTAAAATGGAGGTCGAATCCTTAAACAGTTTCCCATTTTTGCTCTTTTCTTTTTTAATAAAATTATTGATTGACTCCTGATCAATACCGTGGCACGCCCCGGTGTACAGGCGTACTCGCCCAACCCCTACCACTGGCTGACAGTGTATCTAGTTGTACTCGAGGTCTGGTGTGTACGCATTTAACTTACTCGTCGAAGCTGTTTTTAAACAGTGTTGTGACATTACACACACACACACATATATATATATATATATATATATATATATACAAAGGGTGAGAGGGATAAATTGTCGTCTAAATGATGCAAAAGTAAAATTAATATTGGCATCTTATTTTAACAGATATATTTACCAAAATAAGAGAAAGAATATCTTGAAATACTAAAGAGTAAATTTATTTAATAAAACCGCTGTTGGCTTCAACCTCGGCCTCCGGACGACTTCGGAATTCCCCGAATCTCTTCAGGACGGTCTCCTTGTTTAAGGCGACGAATG
>OZ010613.1:23284027-23289027 GCA_963932145.1 Acanthosepion lycidas
TTCTTGCAGTTTCTCTCTGTGTCTGTTATTTGCATTGCATGATCTGTATATTGATTGCATAAAGCTAAATATGAGAACAGGCCTGCACAGCGCTGGGTTTTATTGATTGATCAATATGATTTTACGGCTTATCGACTGGATTTACTTAAGATTTAAAGTCAGAAAACAGTGTAAGAATGTTTTAAGAGGTAATATTTAATATATATACTTATACAAGTCCTACTAATTAACCCATAGCTTGGGAAGTAGAGGTGGATTTATACCATTCGCAAGGGTATTTACGCGTAAATCGATATAACGAACTATACCAGAACTGGACCTCGCACCGTTATCCCTTGCACCACCCGCACATCCGAGATTACAGCACCAGAAGTTACAAAACCTTGCGTTGAGCTCAGTTCTTTAAAAAAAATTGCATTACTGTGATATTTCAAACTAAGAGTATATAATATTTGTTTCAAATCAGATTTATCAATCAGCAAATATTTCTCAATCAAATATTCAGAAAAGTATATTTTATTTTTGAAAAGTTTCTAATAAAGGGAATTACGCTGTGTTGACAGATAGCTAGAAATGGCGCTAAAATCATCGATTTTTAGTGATTTAAAAGCAAAAACTCCTTCCAGTGAATTTAAATTACTTTTAAAATACAGTAAAGTGTTTTGCTCATTGGAAATTTTAAATTTAATTTGTTAGCTTGAAATTAAAACTAAGATAAAAGCTTCCATAAAGATTTTTTTTTCATTTCAAAACATTTTCAACGCGTTTCTTTAGAGATACGTTATATATATATATATATATATATATATATATATATATGTGTGTGTGTGTGTGTGCGTGTGTGTGCGTGTGTGTGTGTGTGTGTGTGCGGTGGGGTGTGTGGTTGTTTTGTGTGTTGCATGTGAACACAGTCTTATTGTAAATAGATCATTAAGAGTATATTATGTTTTTTCTTTTTAGGGAGATATTCTGTGAACGATAAGAAATAAATACAAATTTTCTGGGTCACATGAGTATCGGCGATATTTGCGTGTGGAAATTTACATTGGAATTCAAGTAAATTCAAGGATAGATAGATAGATAGATAGATAGATAGATAGATAGATAGATAGATAGATAGATAGATAGATAGATTTGAACAGACTGTCTAAGATATGGATAGACAGATAAGGAGAGAGAGAAAGAGCGAGAGAGAGAAATACCTATGATTAGACCAATAAGATAGATTGATAGATAGATATAGATTGATACATAAGGAACAGACTGAAATAGATAGATAGATAGATAGATAGATAGATAGATAGATAGATAGATTGATTGATTTGAACAGACTATCTGAGATATGGATAGACAGATAAGGAGAGAGAGAGAAATACCTATTATTAGATCAATAGAATAGATTGATAGATAGATAGAGATTGATACATAATGAACAGACTGAGATAGATAGATAGATAGATAGATTTGAACAGACTGTCTAAGATATGGATAGACAGATAAGGAGAGAGAGAAAGAGCGAGAGAGAGAAATACCTATGACTAGACCAATAAGATAGATAGATTGGTACATAATGAACAAACTGAGATAGATAGATAGATAGATAGATAGATAGATAGATAGATAGATAGATTAGGATGTTGTTCTGATAGATAGATAGATATATATATATATATAGATAGATAGATAGATAGATAGATAGATAGATAGGCAAAAGATAGATAGATAGATAGATACATAGACAGGCAAAAGATAGATAGATAGATAGATAGATAGATAGATAGATAGATAGATAGATAGACAGGCAAAAGATAGATAGATAGATAGATAGATAGATAGATAGATAGATAGATAGATAGATATTGACAAAAACTGATAGAAAAAAAAAGTACGAAAGAAAGAATTTTTCCCTTTGTTTGCCTGTGCGAATTGAGGATAAAAGAATTAAAAAGAAAAAAGGCCACTGAAAAAATAATCCATAAAATATGTTGTCCTCAATATCGCAATACTCAATCGTTCTAAATTCAAAAAACTATTCACTTGAATTTACTATAGCCTAGTTTTCATAATAATACATTTACACACACACATACACACATACACAAACACAAACACACACACACACAGAAGAAGAAGAAGAAGAAGTCGGAGCAGGAGAAGTAGGAGAAGAAAGACGAGAAGTATAAGAAGAAGAAGGAGGTATAGTGGAAGAAGAAGGTGGAGGAGGAGGAGGAGGAGAAGGCAGTGAAAATAAGAAACAGGAGGAAAAAGGTAGTAGTAGGAAGAGGAGGAGGAGAAGAAGAGAAAGAAGGAGTAGAAGGATGAAAATTATAAGAAGAAGTAAAAGAATATGAACAAGAAGAAGAATAGGAAGCATGAGGAGGAGATGAAGAAGAAGAAAAAGAAGAGGAGAGGAGAAGGAGAAAAAGATGAAGAATGTTAAGAAAGAGGAAGAGAAGAAGAAGGCTCGGAGGAGAAGGAGGAGGAGGAAGAGTAGAGGAAGCAGGATGAAAAAAGGAGTGGGAGAAGAAGGAGGAGGAGCTGAAGAGGAGGAAGAAGTAGAAGGATGATCAGGAGGAGAAGAAGGATGAGAATTATAAGAAGAAGAAGATTATGAAGGCGGAGGAGGAGTTGAGGAAGAAGTGAGGGGAGGAGAATGAGAAAAAGATGAAGAATGTGAAGAAAGTGGAGGAGAAGGAGGAAGAGGACGAGAAAAAGAAGTAGGAGGAAAAAAGAGTACGAGTCGGAGAATAAGGAGGAGGAGAAGAAGAGGAAGAAGTAGAAGAAGAAGAAGAAGAAGAAGAAGAAGAAGAAGAAAAAAAAGAAGGATAAGAAGAAAACGTTAAAGAAGTAGAAGAATATGGAGAAGAAGGAAAGAAGAAGAATATGAAGAAAGAGGAGGAGATTAAGAAGAAGAAAATGAAGGAGAGAAGAGAAGAAGAAGAAGAAGAAGAAGAAGAAAAGAAGAAGGATAAGAAGAAAACGTTAAAGAACTAGAAGAATATGGAGAAGAAGAAGAATATGAAGAAGGAGGAGGAGATTAATAGGAAGAAAAAGGAGGAGGAGAAGGAGAAGGAGAAAAAGATGAAGAACATGGGGGAGAAGAAGGAGGAGATGAAGAATAAGAAAAAGAAGAAGAATGTGAAGAAGAAGAAGAAGAAGAAGAAGAAGAAGAAGAAAAAGAAGAAGGATAAGAAGAAAACGTTAAAGAAGTAGAAGAATATGGAGAAGAAGAAGGAAAGAAGAAGAATATGAAGAAGGAGGAGGAGATTGATAGGAAGAAAAGGAGGAGGAGAAGGAGAAGGAGAAAAAGATGAAGAACATGGGGGAGAAGAAGGAGGAGATGAAGAATAAGAAAAAGAAGAAGAATGTGAAGAAGAAGAAGAAGAAAAAGAAGAAGAAGAAGGATAAGAAGAAAACTTTAAAGAAGTAGAAGAATATGGAGAAGAAGAAGGAAAGAAGAAGAATATGAAGAAGGAGGAGGAGATTGATAGGAAGAAAAGGAGGAGGAGAAGGAGAAGGAGAAAAAGATGAAGAACATGGGGGAGAAGAAGGAGGAGATGAAGAATAAGAAAAAGAAGAAGAATGTGAAGAAGAAGAAGAAGAAGCAGAAGAAGGAGAAGGAAATAGATGATGATAAAAGACCACGATTCTAAAAGTGTAACAATAAGAACTATTTAAAATGAACCTAAGAACATGTCGACGGATTGAAAACGTCAATAAAAAATTGATAAGGACGATGGCCGAAGAAAAAGAGAAAGAAAACAAAACTGCAGAGGCAGTTATTTAGAAGAATAAAGATGTATAAATAGAGAGAAAAAGAAAGAAACTAGCGCGTGAAAGAAAGAGAGAGGGAGGTGGAGAGGGGGAAGGAAAAGACAAAGGGAAACACCAGAGTAGACAGGGAAATACGAGAGCGAAAAAAATGAGATATAGAAAGAGGAAGAAGAAGGGAGAGAGGGAGAAACGAAAGACAGACAGACAGAAAGAGAGTGACAGAGACAGAAAAAAAGAGAAATTAAAAAAGAGAAAGACAAAGAGAGAGACTGGGAGGAGTTAGAAAGAGACAGGGAAGAAACAAAACAGGGAAAATATTAGAGGGTTTGAAAAATTATGGGAAAAAGAAAGCGAAAGAGAAAATGAAAGAAACAGTGAACAGAAAAGATATATATATATATATATATATATATATATATATATATATATATATATATAGAGAGAGAGAGAGAGAGAGAGAGAGAGAGGAAATAAAGAAGAGTAAAGGAGAGAAGAGAATGAGAAACTGGAGAGGAAAAAGAGATAAAGAAAAAGAGACAGAAGAGTGAGAGAGAGTTAGGTAACGGAAGAGAAAGAAAGACGAGGAAGGTGTTGGAAGGAGAGAAGAGGAGAGAGAGTGACGAAAGCGAGAGAGATAGAGAGAGAAAGAGAGAAAAGGGGAAATATAAAGAGAGGCAAAAGTGGGGCTTGAAAAAGGTGGGAGAATTCAAAAGAGAGAGAAGTGATACAGCAAAGTAGGAAAACTAAGGGGAGAACTAGAAAATGGCGGCAGCGTGAGAAAAATGTCGAAACACAAAGAAATGAGAGAAGAAAAGGCCGAAGTGAACTGGACGAGACAGTTTAGGAAAGGGAGAGAGAAACTGATGAGAGAGAGAAAAAGAAAGAAACAAATGAAAGAGAAATAGAGAGAGGGAAAGTAACGAGAAAAGGAAAGTGATGAGAGAGAGAGAAATATATATAGAGAGAGATTAACGAGAAAAAGAAAGTGATGAAAGAGAGAGAGGAATAGGGAGAGAGAGAAAGTAACAAAAGTAAAGGAAACAGAGAGAGGGAAAGTAACGAGAAAAAGAAAGTGATGAGAGAGAGGAATAGGGAGAGAGAGAAAGTAACAAAAGAAAAGGAAATAGAGAGAGGGAAAGTAACGAGAAAAAGAAAGTGATGAGAGAGAGAGAGAGAGAGGGGAATAGGGAGAGAGAGAAAGTAACAGAAGAAAAGGAAACAGGGAG
>OZ010613.1:23294027-23366527 GCA_963932145.1 Acanthosepion lycidas
AATTATTTTTGCACCAACCTAATAATTTCTCTTATATAAACTATCTACTGATGATTTTTACTAGCATAAAATTGTTTTTTGCTTTATTTTTTGACTGTTTTAAAACTAAGTTGGGTGGTTAATATTTTTAAATATAGGTCAAAGTTATTTTAACTGCCTAAGTGAAACAGGCACTACCACTTCTACCACCTTTTAAATCTTGCAGTTCCTCCTTATTCCCCTTCCTCTCTGGCTTTTTATCCTTGTCTTTTTCTTTTTACATTATTGTTTTTCTCTCTCTTCCTCTTCTTTGTTTCTTCAATGTCTAGATTCTCACTAATTTATTGGAAATCTATATAAACTTATGTCTAGACATTTATTTGCAGCTCCCACTCTTTTCTTTCTTTCTCTCTCTCTCTTCTTTTTCTCTTTTTCTTTCTCCTTTTCTATCGTCCTCGTCTACATTTACTTTTTAAATGTCTAAATCTTTCAGCTCTATTTTTCATTTTCTATCTTCTCTGAATTGATAAGGTCCACAAGAAAATCTGTGGATGGAAATAGCTATTTTCTCAATGAGTTAGCCTTGGTTTTTTAATCTATGTATTTGAAATTATATATATATATATATATATATATATATATATATATATATATATATATATATATATGTCTGTGTGTGTGTTTGTGTGTGTGTGTGTGTGTGTGTGTGTGTGTGTGTGTGCGCGCGCACACACACACTCTCTCACACACACATATATATATATATATATACATGTGTGTATTAATTATGACAAAAAGGACTGAAAACTCAAGGTAAATTTTTGGTCGATGCTAATTTAATGTCTAACAAACGAAATTCAGTAAATGTTTATTTTTTTCCTTTTTTTTTTCTTATATCATCATCATCATCATCATCATCATTCCTTTGACTTTTGTAATCGTAGTGGGTGGGGGCGATCGAGAATGCACAAGCCATATTGAATCTCCTCCCCAACGGTCTATCAACGGCAGCAATTCTGGTATAATCATACCTGTCCATGGTTTAAAATTGTCCAACCATTCTTTTTGTACGTTGGCCGCCCTCTCCTACGTCCACCTTCAACGGTTCCTTGCATAATGATCTTGTACAGGCTGTCGTGCCTTGTAATGTGTCTAAACCACGCCATTTTTCTCCATTTGACAGTGGAGAAAAGTGGTTCCTGGTGTCCCACAAAAGTTTCAACACTTTTCCGCACAATTTCATTCGTTTTATGTCCCCAATAAAAAATGCCAAGGTTTTTCACATTCATTTATTGTTAAACGCTTGAATTATTCTCTCTGTTTCTGCCAAAAGTGTCCACATTTTACATCCATAGAGGAGAATGGAGACTACCAGAGATTTGTACAGTCTGTACTTCGTTTGAAAGCTGATTTTGGGCCTCAATATTCTTACCAATTTGGCAATCGCTGTCATGGCTGCAGCAATCCGTGTACAGATTTTCGAGTTGTTTATATATATATATATATATATATATATATATATATATATATATATATATATATATATATATATATATATAACGCAGTCGTGGCTTTTGGGGCGCAGTTCCGGGGTTATCTGAATACTTGGATGAGTATCGCTGCGGAACCGAGTGAGTAGCGGCGCTATATCGAGTCTAGTCTTCTTTGTCAACGAGTCCCGTGGTACAGTTGGTATGACGTTTGCGTTGTATCGAAACGATCAGGGTTCGATTCTCTGTAGTGGATGCGCACTGCTGATGAGTCCCAGATAAGACGAAATAGCCATCCAGTGCATTCTGTTGAGGATTCTTCTAGGCTCACTCTCTCTCTATATATATATTGTTGAAAAATGAAATCGTTACATTTGCGTTGATAAAGCTTAGCGAAGGACGAAATCGTCAGGTAAGATAATTTTTCATAGTGTCCTTTTACAGGTATGTTTACAGAGTTATATCTTAAATTTTATTCTCTCTCTTTATATATATATATATATATATATATATATATATATATATATATATATATATATATATATATATATATATATATATATATATATATATATATATATATATATATATATATATATATATATATATATATATATAAAACACATTATAAAATGGACAAATCCGACAATTATTTGAAGACATTTTTATGTTCAACGTTCTCTTTATAGATATAAATATTTAAGTAAATGCTCTGTTTATAATAAACAGTATTAATGACATTTAGCAGCCTGAATGTCCGAGAAATTGTCACAGAAAATATTCGTCCTCGACAGGTTTCGAACCTGTATCCTATACGGAACCGTCATTTAACTTGACGTGCCTTTACCGATTTGGTCATAGAGAAGCGTTCGGTTAGCAGAGTCGAATTTATAAAAAGAATGTAAAACATAAAAAATGTCTTAAAATAAATGTCGGACTTGTCCATTTCATAATCTGTGACGTCATTTGTTTATATTTGATACGCCATGAGCAGATATGAATGAACGTGAAAGATTCATGGAAGATTGAAATTTAAAGACAGTAAAGTCTAACCGAACTCTCCTCCGTGGCCAAATCGGTTAAAGGCACGTCAAGATAAATGATGGTTCCGTATAGGATACAGGTTCGAATCCTGTCGGAGGACGAATATTTTCTGTGAAAATTTCTCGGACATTCAGGCCGGTAAACGTTGTTTAATACTGTTTATTATAAACAGAGCATTTACTTAAACATTTGTATCTATAAAAAGAATGTATAAACATCAAAAATGTCTTAAAATATACATATATACACATTTTTAAGAAAAAAGACTTTTGAATTAGAGATCGGAAATTATGTCCCGTTGTAGTCATACAAAAATTTCCTTTTGAGTTCATTTGAAGCGGGTTAAAATGAACGTATGTATATTTCATTTAACTCGCATTAATACATTTCTAATACACTGGATTTCCCCCTCCCCCTCCGACACCTCACGTCGAGAGTTCATTCATTTATTTAATAAAAGATATAGCCTTCATCATTTTTATTTTTAAAACTTAAAGCGTTAGAAAATCAATTGACCACAATCGCCTAGAGTTACCGAAAGTTTGAAACCAAGGTAGTGGAATAAGCTGCTTTGCTAATATGATATGATATGATATATATATATATATATATATATATATATATATATATATATATGTGTGTGTGTGTGTGTGTGTGTGTGTGTGTGTGTATGTATATATGTATGCGTGTGTGTGTGTATGTTTGAACTTAATTTCAGTCTTTCACGAGATTCCGATACTTAGCTATGAATAATTAATGATGAACAAGTCATTTTCGTTTAGGATCGATTTCACCACGATGCTTCTGTTAAACCGGGACAGTAATTATGCATTCTTATTGATCAAAGTAGAGTCCAATAGTTTTTATAAAAGTCTCGGGGTATTCCAGTAAGATATCTTTAATCATTTCTAAGATACAACGTTTCAGAGCTTAATCTAAAAAATGGACAATTTTGCTTTTACAGGTTTTGAACAATTTCGCTGTTACACCCGGCACACACACACACACACACACACACACACATATATATATATATATATATATATATATATATATATATATTACTCTCCAGTTGTTTTTCGCCCAGCAGTCCAGTTCTTAGGATCAAACAACCGCATGACTTTAACTCCTCTCTCTCCTTCAGAGAGAGAGATGTTTAAACAGACTTAGACCAGTCCATCATATGGGGGTGTTCAGCTATTCCACAACAGCATATTAAGCATTTTGTACGCTTATTATCTATCTTATAGACACTTCAGTATATTATTTTTTGTAGAAAAAGATATTTTATTCAGTTCATGTTAGTTCTTTTGTATTATAATGGCTCTATTTATATCAAAACAGGTAGTTTCTTTGATGGAGACTTATAGATAAGAAAAGCTAGACTCACTAGTTTTTCCGTGAGATTAAAAATACACTTCGTAGTATTAGGAATCCTACTAGGCTTTGTTACTGGGGACACACTTTTAACAATATATGAGGTGCAAATGGCATTGTGTTAATGGCAAAATCAGGAAGAAAACTGCAGGAGGTCTGCGATGAATTGATTGAGTGATTATTTTTTATGGCTTATCAACCCATTACAAGTTATTTAAAGGCATTTTTTTAGATTGTATGATTTTTTTTAGATAATATTTTTTTTAGTGATACACGTTTTACTGATTAATTTGCGCGTAAATGAACGTGACGAACCCAACTTGGATTTGACCTCGGCTCCCCAAATAATATTTCCGAAACGTTATCCATCCTACACGTTCAAGTACTGGTATCTTGAAACGGTCAGCCCTCTAGGCTCGACGTTGTTTATCTTCGGTGATCATACGGGAACCGATGTTTCAACGTGATGTGGCTCTAAGCCTTGAAGCTCCGAGAGATAGAATCAAGGGAAGGTAAGAAGAATAGACTAAGTATCGATTGAAAAACACTGAATACATCGTTGTCAGCAAGAGAAAAATAAAACAAATTTGAAGTACTACACGGAAATATCAAAAAGCAAGCAAATACAAATGTTTAAATGTCTAGGAAGTATTTACATTAAATACAAATGTTTAAATGTCTAGGAAGTATTTACATTAAATACAAATGTTTAAATGTCTAGGAAGTATTTACATTATTTACATTGTTCGGACTGTTGGCCTCATTTTTATTGCCATATTCACGAACTTTCGGCCGTTGTACGCCCCTGTCTGCTTCATGTGACTGAAATTTCGAATTGAACTCTTTATTTTCTTCACCAGAGGGGGGGGTTCAGATTGTTCTAGTTCCACAAGCTGTCTCAGTTATCTAACTTTAACTCAACTCTCCATGCTTTTGTTCACCATCATTATTTTATTAAACTCACAAATCTCTGGGTTAAGTCACTGGATTAAACCAACGCTTTTAGCCACAGGGCCATGCGTTCTTCAGGACATCAGCATGTGAATTCTTGGCACTTATAAATTTAATGTCTAAGTAATCATTTATTACCAGAGCTCATATTGCAATTTTTATTGTTGTTACTGCTTTTCACTAGCCCTCCGTATTACTGGTTCCTATATTGTATTCATTTCTATGCTTGGCCGTCTTAAGAGATTTTTGTGGCCTAGCATATGTGCAGATTACTTGAGCTTTGGTATTTTCCAGTGATGTTCTCTGTCTATCATTTTAACCTCATCTCCCTCTTCCATTTGAAACGTTGTGAATATGAGAATAAAGGTGACGGCAAGAGCCAGAACAATGTAAATAATTACAATACCTCATCTCAGAAATATAGATCCAATACCTCATCTCAGAAGTATAGATCCTGAAGAAGGCTAGAGTTTACAACTGCCGAAGCGTCGTGAATATGACAACAAAGATGAGGGCAACAATCAGAACAATATAAATAATGTAAATAATTACAATGCCTCATCTCAGAAATAGAGACAGATCCTGAAGAAGGCTAGAGTTTACAACTGCCGAAGCGTCGTGAATATGGCAACAAAGATGAGGGCAACAATCCGAACAATATAAATAATGTAAATAATTACAATGCCTCATCTCAGAAATAGAGACAGATCCTGAAGAAGGCTAGAGTTTACAACTGCCGAAGCGTCGTGAGTATGGCAACAAAGATGAGGGCAACAATCCGAACAATATAAATAATGTAAATAATTACAATGCCTCATCTCAGAAATAGAGACAGATCCTGAAGAAGGCTAGAGTTTACAACTGCCGAAGCGTCGTGAATATGGCAACAAAGATGAGGGCAACAATCCGAACAATATAAATAATGTAAATAATTACAATGCCTCATCTCAGAAATAGAGACAGATCCTGAAGAAGGCTAGAGTTTACAACTGCCGAAGCGTCGTGAATATGGCAACAAAGATAGGGCAACAATCTGAACAATATAAATAATGTAAATAATTACAATACCTAATCTCAGAAATAGAGACAGATCCTGAAGAAGGCTAGAGTTTACAACTGCCGAAGCGTCGTGAATATAGCAACAAAGATGAGGGCAACAATCCGAACAATATAAATA
Source organism: Acanthosepion lycidas (assembly GCA_963932145.1). NCBI lineage: Eukaryota > Metazoa > Mollusca > Cephalopoda > Sepiida > Sepiidae > Acanthosepion > Acanthosepion lycidas. The sequence continues at coordinate 23,300,046 of OZ010613.1, forward strand.
ATGTAAATAATTACAATGCCTCATCTCAGAAATAGAGACAGATCCTGAAGAAGGCTAGAGTTTACAACTGCCGAAGCGTCGTGAATATGGCAACAAAGATGAGGGCAACAATCCGAACAATATAAATAATTAAAATAATTACAATGCCTCATCTCAGAAATAGAGACAGATATCTAGGAAGTGTTGAAACAAATGACGGAAAATATAACGGCGTGGTACGAAAGAGTATCGGAAGTGCGAAAGATGCCTTCCAAAAGCTAAGCAAAGTATTAAGAAACAATAAAAAATCAGTTAGAAACAAAGAAACGTGTACAGGAATGTTAGGAAGTACAACTCTTGCTATATTGCAGATAAGATTGGACAATATCCTCACAGGTGAAGGAAAAAACTAGAGCCAACAGAAAGTGTTAATTAAAATGAAAACGAAAAGTATATCTACACTTAGAACAAGAAACTTGAAATTTCTAGGACACATAATGAGAAAAGAAGGCTTGGAAAATTTCGCACACATAGGGCATATTGAAGTCAAAAGGCCCAAAAGAAAGAATTGAATAATCCTTATCCACTGGGCCATCCAAGGACACATGGCACAGTCGATAAAGGGGTTAGCTAGATCCAGTGATTAGATCCAAAGTGTTGTGAGTTTAATACCAGGCTACAGCAGTGGTGAACCACAAAAGCTTAGAAAGTTGAATTAAAGAGATATAACTGAGACATTCAGAAGAGGCATGTTATGTGGAACTAGAACAATCTACTCCGGCGGACGAAATAAAGGGTTCGTTTCGGAATTCCAGTATCTGAAGAAAGCTGGAGCTTACTACGGCCGAAACGTTGTGAATATGGCAATGTAGATGAATAAAACTGTTCGAATAATGTAAATAATGTAAGTAATCATAATGCCTCATCTCAGAGATACAGGCAAATATTGAAGAAAGCAGGAGCGTACAACGGCTGAAACGTGAATATGGAATGGAAGGTGAAGATAACAGCCCAAATAATGTAAATAATGCAAATAATGATAATAAATCATCTCAGAGACAGGGAGAGATATTGAAGAAGGCCGAAACGTCCAAAGGTCGAAATGTTGTGAATATAACAGTACGAATAATGTAAATTATGTAAATAGCGAATAACGTACCAAATGAGTTTGCTTGAATGTATGACAGAACATGAAAAGATCAAACAAGTTAGATCTATAAAGATGCAAATGGATGGCAAAATTTGGAAGAGTCATAGGAAGTTGTGGAGAGCCAAGATTGCCTACATTCTGAAGAGATACGGCAATAGAAGAAGATAGTATAAGCAATATAATCTGAACAAAAGAGTCCTTAGAACTTTGATTAATAATTTCCAAAATTAAATTAGACCAAAAAATGTCTTTGACGTTCGTGCTTGCGTCTTTGGAGTTAAATAATTTATCTAAAAGGTTAATTTTTTTTTGTGTGTGTGTGTTACACTAAAAGATGGTTTCGCAACACGGTCGCAAGTAATCACTTATTTGTAAAAACAGACGTTGGCTTAAATTCGAAAATCTAGCGCTCAATGTTTAACCAGTGAACTGTGTTATTCATTGGGTAAATAGGACACGCTATCTGTTTCATCTCACCGTCTTCGTCAGCAAGTTAAGACCTGTTAGATTAAGCAAAGATCAACTGATATTTTATTACCCCCCCAGGTTTGGCGGAGCAAAATTGAGAGAGATGTTATTTTAAAACATATTTGAATGTATTGGCTCTAACGGAAAGCAGCAGATGTCTTCAAAATGCTTTTACACATACTAGGCACTACCGATTGTAGTATGAAATTTTGATGGCACCTTTGTGAGCCATTGCTATGTGGATCACTACTATGGAATATCTGAAAACTATGCATTACGGTAAGCATTTTTCATACTCAGATTTTGATACCCCCATGCATATATATATATATATATATATATATATATATATATATATATATATATATATATATATATTTACAGGCTTAACTCTTTTCTTTCCATCATTCACTTTCTTTCCCTTTACCATGTATGTCTCTCTTTCTCTTCTCCCTATAAAATCTTATATTGAAATCTCTTTCTCCCGCATTTTTTTTTTACCCCTTTCAATATTAAAACCTTTTCCCTTTTCACTTTTCTCTCCCTTGTGTCTGAATAAATTGAACTGAAATTTGTTCTGAATAGATTAACGAATATATATATATATATATATATATATATATATATATATATATATATTATGAAATGGACAAAGTCCAACAATTATTTTAAAGACATTTTTTATGTTTATACATTCTTTTTATAGATACAAATTTTTAAGTAAATGCTCTGTTTATAATAAACAGTATTAAACAATATTTACCGGCCTGAATGCCCGTGAAAATTTCATAGAAAATATTCGTCCTCCGGCAGGAATCAAACCTGTATCCTATACGGAACCGTCATAAAGCCTGGCGTGCTTTTAACCGAATTGACCACAGAGGAGCGTTCGGTTAACAAGGTCGATTTTACTTGTCTTTAAACTACAATCTTCCAGGATTCTCTCAAAATAATTGTCGGACTTTGTCCATTTCATAATGTATGAGGTCATTTGTTTACATTCGGATGCGCCATGAGCAGATATGAATGTACGGGAGAAAACATTGATATACCTGAATTGAGAAGAAACTATCAGTCGACTACATGAAAAAAGAAAACAAAATAAGACATCTAACAGTGTTCCCGCTGTACTTGGATACAATACATTCTGCTGTTTGTTGTCTTTTGTGCAAAAGTCCTGCCTGCAATTACTTCGTGGTCTTTAGAACCTCATCAATCGAAATCGAGGGGAGAGTCCATCATATATATATATATATATATATATATATATATATATATATATATATATATATATATATTGTCATCCAAACTGTTTCGCTGTATCACAGGTCATCAGTGTGGCTAGACGGCCGGATGCCTCTAGCTAGGATCGAAACCCTGCTGAATTGTCGTCAGTCAGAGATTTTACCCCAATGCTTTTTGTACACGGCAGGGAAGAAGGTGAATTTAAGCGTATTTAATTTTAGGTAAATACACAGTGACTGAGAGAACTCGATTCGATTTACCGAAGACATGCATTATTAGCCATAATAGTCACTGTTTACAAAACCCACACTGCCTCCACAGAGAGCTCAACTGAAATAAATTTTTCAGGAGCATATTTTTCAGGAGCATATATATTGTCATCTGCAGACAGACTGTTTCGCTGTATCACAGCTCATCAGTGTGGATAGACGCCCGGTTACCTCTAGCTAGGACCGAAACCCGGCTGAACTGTCGTCAGTCGGAGATTTTACCCCTAATCTGTTGTATATATATATATATATATATATATATATATATATATATATGTATAATTTACTAATTTGAAATATTATAAATTTACTAATATATATAAAAAATGAAAGTGGAAACCATAGAAAAAACAGAAGTAGAAAAATAATTTGGTATACACCCCCAAACAGCCAAATCGTAAAAAAAACAAATTAGGACAAAAATTCCTCGCATTTATAGTAAAGCATTTTTATAGTGGAAGTAAACTAAGTACTATTTTGAATAAAAACACACTAAAATTGAGTTACAGCTGTACGGAAAACTTAGAAAAAATTATTAAGAAACATAATGCTAATATCTTAAATAAACACTTATACCAAAACCAAAAAAATTTAGACAATGGAAAAATAAAAATAAAAACTGATGGAAATAAACAAAAATTATGTAACTGTAGAAACCCTCAAAATTGCCCACTACTAAATAAATATCGCACTGAATCATTAGTATACTAATGCAATATCTCTCCAATTGAAAATCCTGAAAACATAAAAATATATATAGGTCGCACAAGCCATGAGTTCAAAAAAAGATTCAACCAACATCAAAGTTCATTTAGGCTAAATAAATATAAAAATCACACATCTCTATCGAAGTGCTTCTGGCACCTAAAAGAATCAAATAAAACACCTACAGTAAAATGGAAATTAATAAGAAAAACTAGAATATGTAGGTCATTAAATGACCCATGTCCTTTGTGCATACATGAGAAACTATATATTACTAAGTTTATAAAAAACAAAAATTTACTGAATCAGAGAAATGAAATATCTATTTTATGCCGTCATTGTCAAAAACTTTCCTTAAATAATATTTAAAAATAAAAATAAATTTTAAAAAAGTGTGACCTAGTAATATACGTACTTATAATTAATGGAAAAATATAATTTTATATACTGTAAGTAATTCTATTACATTTACAAAAAAAGTCTATTAAAATAACAATGAAAATACTTTAAAGTAGTATTTAAAATTTTAGTTAAAGCGAATTCTAACATAAACATCTTTTAAAATTGTAGTTAAATAAAACGTATTCTAACCAAAACACCTCTCACTAAGTACTATAAGATGTAGGCCAATGAATGTCCCATGTCCTCTGTACAGACATGTGAAACTATATATTACTAAGTATAAAAAAAGGTTTACTAAATCAGAGAAATGAATTAGCTATTTTTACCGTAATTGTCATAAATTTTACTTTTAACAAAGGTAATATACATACTTATACTTGATATATAAAAATAATTTTACTTACTGTAAGTAATTCTAATACATTTACTTCTTTTAAAAAAGAAACATACTCTATTAAAATTAACAGTGAAAATATTTTAAAGTTGTATTTAAAATTGTAGTTAAATAAAAAGAAATTCTAACCTAAACATCTTTTAAAATTTTTAAATTGTAATTAAATAAAACGTATTGTAACCTATAGATCTCCCTCCAAGTACTAAAAGCACTTAAAAGAATCAAATAAAACACCTACAGTAAAATGAATTTAATATGAATAGTTAGAAAATGTAAGCCATTAAATGACCCATGTCCTTTGTACTTACATGAGAAACAAGATATTACTAAGTTTATATAAAAAATAAAAGTTTACTAAATCAGTGAAAATTAGCTATTTTTGGCGTCATTGTCATAAAGTTTACTTAATAAAAAAAAATTGATACCTAATAATAAAAATACTTATAGTTGAAGTGAAAATAACTCTACATACTGTAAGGGATTCTAATACATTTACTTGTTCTTAAAAGAAATATAGTACAGTGTAACCCGGATATAAGACAGTTGTCGGGACCGGAGATGAAGTCTCTTATATCCAGGTTTCTCTTATATCTGGGTTTGTCTATTTTGTTTAGGTAAGTATGGCTCTAATTTGGGACCAGAGAAAATCTCTCTTGTATCCGAGTTTCTCTTATATCCGGGTCTCTTATATCCGGGTTACACTGTATAATAAAAATTAATAGTGAAAATATTTTTAAATTGTAGTTAAATAAAATGTATTCTAACCTGAACAACCCCCCACCCCGAAAAAAAAATCTTTAAATATACATATAGAAAAAATGCCGTAAGAATTTCTGCCGTTAACAATAAAATTAAAAAAAAAAACAGACGACATGCATTTAACGGATGTCAGATTTCATTGAAAAATACATCCCTACCCCCTACCAAAACGTAGCTAATAACGGATACATCCAAATATAGACATATAGAACACCCAAATACCCCTGTCTAGTACATAAGAATCAAGTGAATTAATCTGTAACCTTGGAAACGTGAATTATGATTTTAGCTGTGTCTTTAAAACCCAGTAATTTTAAAAGTTACTCCAAAATTCGCTTGAGGATGAAGTGGAACTAATGTCTTTAATTTAATTACAAAATTAAATTCGGACTTTCCATTTTTGAAACATGGTTAGAACTGTGTAGCGGAAAAAACATATTTTAAATCAATTAATTTATAATATTAATTCTCTGTAAATTTACATTGAGCACTATTTTGTAAAAATAAAAATATCTATAAGAACACCGGATTATATATCTTACTGTTCTTTCTTATATATATATATATATATATATATATATATATATATATATATATATATATATATATATATATATACCCCAGTGGTGGCCAAAACTGTTGTAGCTGTCGCACACTTGGTTCCCAATACTCTTGGTTCCCAAGACGCACCCTCCTCTGTCAAGATGAAGAATATCGTCGTAGTCGTCGTCGGCTTTTTCTCGTATCCAAGAATTTAATTTTTTCCTGATGGCTTCCTTTATGATGATGATGGCGTCTGTGACTAAGTAGACCAATTCTTAAGATTCTGTATCGTAATGTTGATGGAGGGAGAGGTCGATTTTGTCAAATCGTTCTCTCCTGTTCTTTCACATCTTTCTTTTCTCTTCTGGCGGCTTCGAAGTTTTTGCTTCCAATAGCAATGGAACGCCCATAGTCGGTACGGTCTTGTTCTTGTATTTCGAACAATTTAGGCTTAAGTCCAATGGCTTCCAGTGTTCTTTTGATTTGCTCCTTGTATCTTCGAATAGGGCAATCTCATGGTCGTTTCCACATCACTTCAGCCGAAAACGTTAGCCCGAGAAGATGCAACGAGTCACTGTCTTGTAGGTCAACCTCGGCCGTGATGATTAAAGGGAATAAATAGACGCTGACGTAAATGATTTTAGACTCTCTCAAGGGGCCGAAAAGTTAAGACTGTGCAGCTTCAATTCAAATATGCCAGCAACAATCCATTTCTAGTCCAATTCGATTCTTATAAATATAAAGTATTACAAAAGAAGTCAGATAGCTAGTGGAACGGTCCGAGGGACATCAGTTCGTGTTTGTCGCAATAGTCATCTGGCGATACTGCACACCAAGCAGCCTGACATCATCAACGATTAGACTCCATGACAGGCATGTTAATTTGTTTTACTACTGTTTACTGGGAAGTGAAGAAGCATGTTTTTCTTGTCATGTTTTTATTTTTTGCTTTTGCTTACCTTAAGTTATATCTATCAACGTTCCATTCGACTAGACCCGTCCATGTTTGTATCAATCGATAGTTTAAGTGTTAGTAATGTCAATAAGGTAGTATAAGTTATTTTATTGCATAATGCGAGTAGAAGGAAGAAAGAGACGATTTTTTGTATATGAAGAACACGTAATGATTAAATCTGGACTTGAAGAAGCCATATTGTCTGATTCATTGGTCGATTGATTTGTTTTCTACAGGTTATCAACCGATTACAGGTTATTTAAAGCCATACAATATTTTTTGAATGTAAGATTTTTTTTTAGATAATAATTAGTTACTGATACATGTCTTACTAATTAATTCCAGTGAAGCATCTACGACTAAATCTTGTCGACAAAATGGCTGTTCTTGGAAAAATACCGTCCGTCGGGGAATTTTAATCTTAAATCCCGATTGATATTTTCAATTTTTCTTTTTGTTTTCTTTTCAGATATTAACAAACTTTTCAATGTTTGTGTTTGCTTAATTTATGTACGACTATTTCGTAATTTACCTTGTTTGTTGTTGTTTATTAGACTCCATGACGGGCGTAGTAATTTGTTTTACTACTGGTTACCAGAGAACATTCAAAGTTGTCTGGGATGGAAAGAAGCATCATTTTATTGTGATGTTTTTACCTTCAATTTTTGATTATCTAGTTATATTTATCAACATTCCATTCTACTAGAATCGTCCATGTTTGTATCAATCGATAGTTTATGTGTTAGTAATCTCAATAAGGTAGTATAAGTTATTTTATTGCATAATGTGAGTGGAAGGATTAGATATTATGATTATTTGCATTATTTACATGATTCGGACTGTTATCCTCATCTTCATTGCAATATTCACAACGTTACGAACGTTTTATGCTCCGGCCTTCCTAAGGTGATTGAAATTTTGAATCGAACCCTTTATTTCGCCAACCGGGGTAGATTGTTCTAGTTCCACGTGCCATGCCGCTTCCGGATGTCTCAGTTATTTCCCTTTAACTCAAATGGTTTTTGGTTCAACACTGCTGTGGGACATATAATTATTAACTCTGGACTTGAAGAAGCCATATTCTTTGGTTCATTGATCGATTGATTCGTTGTCTATAGCTTGTGAACTGATTACAAGTTATTTAAAGCCATACCTCCTCTAGACTTGTTCATATTTTTTATCAATTGATAATTTAGATTTTAGTAATGTTAACAAGGTAGTATAAAATACTAAAAGAGAGCACTCTCTTTTTGGAGGCGTTAAAATTAACAAGCCATTCTTTGCTCCAGTTAACAACAGAATGCAGATGATTTTTTTTTAGGATCAGCTGCCAATCTGACTTTGTCGAATCGGAGTAAATAGGGAACCTTTTTTGTGTCTATTGACTTCTTCCTTTTCCCTTCTGGGGACTTCGACATTTTTGGCTTCGATAGTGATAGGAGATCGCAAGTTGGTACGGTATTGTGCTTGTGCTATGAAAGATTTAGGCTTGTAGGAGTATTATAATAATAATAATAATAATAATAATAATAATAATGATAAATAAATAAATAAATAATAACAATGAAAATTATAAATAAAACAACATAAAACTTTGTATAAATTAATTAACTAAAAATTAAAAATAATCAAAATACACCCAGCATCCGATAAAAACTGTTCCTATCGGAAATACGAACAACACGCCAAATGATATTAATTTCAATCTCTTCGCCACGAACCTTGGTACGAGCAACAGGTGTCTAACTTCTCTTCGTGATATGGCTTGTAATATTACGGATTAAATTCTCCCTTTTATCACATGTACCATAAAACTATTGTAACCTAAAAAATACACACACCAATACACACAAAAATATAAATAAATTGTATGAAATTAACATACAATTTACTATGTCTTCCTGTTATTTGTGTACGTTTTATTTTCTATCAAGTATGCTTTTATCTCGTTGAACACGTGGCTACTTTCTACTAATATGATGTGAGCGAATCCCCCACAGGCTCATGTCCAATGGCTTTCAGTATTGTTTTGAGTTGGTCTTTGTATATTTAAAGAGGGTAACCCCGTGGTCTTTTTACTGAATAAGACTCGACGTGCCAGCCTTTATTCTTCCGTTCTTGCTTACATGTACTGACCATCGGAGATGGTGTTTAATAATCAGCGCTACGATGCTTTGACAGTTGGTTCTTTCCAGCAACTTTTGGTATTGGTCACATATTAATTCTATGTGATGTTCAAAATTGAACGCAGCTTTTGCTGGTGAAAGCTTTCTAATCTTTAAACATCGCGAAGATATAGAGTTCTGGTTTTAGCAGACATATAGCAAATTTGAACTGGCAATAGCCTCATAGACCATGATTCTTGTTAAGTTTAGATCTTTGTTGTTGAAGACCCGTTTGATTAACTTTCCAAATGCGCCTGATGCAGCGCACATTCTCTATTCCACATCGTTTTCTGGCATGCACTAGTTTGATAAAAAAGCTTCGTAGATATCGAAGATGATCTAATAGTTGGAGAGGTGTATAATTATATCAAAATCTGTCTGTACCACAAAAATAAACACCGGTCATATTTAGATTAAGTTGCAATTAAATCATTTAATTTTGTTCAATTATGTTGTTTCATAATAATTAGCGCAATAATCATTTCGTAAATTATAGAATCAAAACAAAAAACTCAAGGATACATGGCACAGTGGATAAAGGCGTTAGTTAGATCCAGTGATAAGACCGAAAGAGTGTGAGTTCAATACCTGGTTAAGGCGGTGGAGAACTTGCAGAGTGAATTAAGCAGGAGATAACTGATAACTGACATCCATTACTGACATGGCACGTGGAACTAGAACAGTTTACTCCAGTGAGCGAAATAAAGGGTTCATTTCCACATTCCAATAACCTGAAGAAGACCGGAGCGTACAACGGTCGATACGTTGTAATAAATATGGCGACAAAGATGAGGACAATAGTCCGAATAATGTGAATAGTGTACATAATATCTTATCTCAGAAATATAGACAGATACTGAAGGGCCGAAACGTTGTAATAAATATGGCAACAAAGATGAGGACAATAGTCTGAATAATGTAAATAGTGTACATAATACCTCATCTCAGAAATATAAACAGATACTGAAGGGCCGAAACTTTGTAATAAATATGGTAACAAAGATGAGGACAATAGTCCGAATAATGTAAATAGTGTACATAATACCTCATCTCAGAAATATAGACAGGTCCTTGTGCTAATTAAACTAAGAGTAGACATTAAAAACCCATTCTATTGTAGATAGGCGGAAATGACTTAAGGACACATGACACAGTGGATAAACGTTGTGATAAATATTGCAACAAAGATGAGGATAATAGTCTGAATAATGTAAATAGTGTACATAATACCTCATCTCAGAAATGTAGACAGATATTGAAAGGCCGAAATATTCTAATAAATATGGCGACAAAGATGAGGACAATAGTCCGAATAATATAAATAGTGTACATAATACCTCATCTCAGAAATATAGACAGATACTGAAAGGCCGAAACGTTGTAATAAATATGGCAACAAAGATGAGGACAATAATCCGAATAATGTAAATAGTGTACATAATACCTCATCTCAGAAATATTGACAGATACTGAAAGGCCGAAACGTTGTAATAAATATGGCAACAAAGATGAGGACAATAATCCGAATAATGTAAATAGTGTACATAATACCTCATCTCAGAAATATTGACAGATACTGAAAAGCCGAAACGTTGTAATAAATATGGCAACAATGATGAGGACAATAATCCGAATAATGTAAATAGTGTACATAATACCTCATCTCAGAAATATTGACAGATACTAAAAAAAAGTTTTTAAAAAATACTCCGAGTTTTTACGTATTTTCTGAAAATATGAAAAAAAACTAGGAATATTTTTTCTACTTTGATTTGAAAATGACATTTCTTTCTTTCATTAAGCAATTCCCGCCTTTTCAGCATTCTCATGTCTCGCGAACTCAATTCGATCAATTTTTTTGTTTTTTTAATTTAAATTTACAATAATAAATGCTTTGACTAGTGAAGCGTTATTGCCTCATTCATTTCATTTTTACAGTTAGCCTGATGTTTCGCAAATAAAATAACAAAAAAACAAAAAAATTCGATCGAATCGAGTTCGCGAGACATGAGAAAGCTGAAAGCGCGGGAATTGCTTAAAGAAAGAAACAAACGTCATTTCCAAACCAGAATAGAAAAAAAAAATCGATTTTTTTTTTTTTATAATTTTGAATTTATATCCTATACAATGTAGCTTAGTCACCGTTTCATTTATCTCTCAAGAGTGATCAAGGATTGCAAAAAGCTTTCCGAAATATGTCTGTATTTAACAACAAATCATCCGTTGGAATTACAAGTTTTTATTCTTTTTAAATCAACTTCACCAATGGAATCAAGCGTTTTTACAATTTTACAAAAATTATTTCTGCTCATTTCTAACGTAAAATGTTAGCAATTAATTCACATTAAATAAATGAATTCTCTAAGTAATTTTCATTTTTTATTTTATGTGTGGTGTCTCTTCAGGAAATTTTTATACTACAGTGTAACCCGGATATAAGAGAGTTGTCTCTTATATCCGGGTTTCTCTCATATCCGGTTTTGGTCTATGGCTCTAATTTGGGAAAAGAGAAAAGCTCTCTTATATCCGGGTTTGGCCTATTTTGTTTAGGTAAGTATGGCTCTAATTTGGGAACAGAGAAAAGCTCTCTTATATCCGGGTTTGGTCTATTTTGTTTAGGTAAGTATGGCTCTAATTTGGCACCAGAGAAAAGCTCTCTAATATCCGGGTTTGGTCTATTTTGTTTAGGTGAGTATGGCTCTAATTTGGGACCAGAGAAAAGCTCTCTTATATCCGGGTTTGGTCTATTTTCTTTAGGTGAGTATGGCTCTAATTTGGGACCAGAGAAAAGTTCTCTTATATCCGGGTTTGGTCTATTTTGTTTAGGTAAGTATGGCTCTACTTTGGGACCAGAGAAAAGTTCTCTTATATCCGGGTTTGGTCTATTTTGTTTAGGTAAGTGTGGCTCTAATTTGGGACCAGAGAACAGCTCTCTTATATCCGGGTTTGGTCTATTTTGTTTAGGTAAGTATGGCTCTAATTTGGGATCAGGGAAAAGCTCTCTTATATCCGGGTTTAGTCTATTTTGTTTAGGTAAGTATGGCTCTAATTTGGGACCATAGAACAGCTCTCTTATATCCGGGTTTGGTCTATTTTGTTTAGGTAAGTATGGCTCTAATTTGGGACCAGAGAAAATATCTCTTATATCCGGGTTTGGTCTATTTTGTTTAGGTAAGTATGGCTCTAATTTGGGACCAGAGAAAATCACTCTTATATCCGGGTTTGGTCTATTTTGTTTAGGTAAGTATGGCTCTAATTTGGGACCAGAGAAAATATCTCTTATATCCGGGTTTGGTCTATTTTGTTTAGGTAAGTATGGCTCTAATTTGGGAACAGAGAACAACTCTCTTATATCCGGGTTTGGTCTATTTTATTTAGGTAAGTATGGCTCTAATTTGGGAACAGAGAAAATCTCTCTTATATCCGGGTTTGGTCTATTTTGTTTAGGTAAGTATGGCTCTAATTTGGGAACAGAGAAAAGCTCTCTTATATCCGGGTTTGGTTTATTTTGTTTAGGTAAGTATGGCTCTAATTTGGGACCAGAGAAAAGCTCTCTTATATCCGGGTCTCTTATATCCGGGTCTCTTATATCCGGGTTACACTGTATTGTTGTTACTTTGTATTATATTTAATTTTTTCTTTTGTATTTTTCGGCCAATTTTCTTTTCTTTCTCTTTGTATTGTTTATTGCAAACTTTGTCAATTCTGTTTGGCATTTCTACATATTAAATTTAACCATGGCCAATTGCTCAAGAAAAAATTATTTCTAACGGATAATTTATTGTTAAAACACAAATTCACCCAAAGACGAGTAGCTGAACAAATGATAACAGCAAGTACCGAAAATGTCTGTAAGAGAATTGGTGCATCACATGGCCTTCCATACTTCAACGGAAAATACGACAAAACTAGGAGTAATTTTTGTACTTCTAGATTTTAGAAATGACATTTTTTTCTTTAAGCAATTATCACGATTTCAGCTTATGCATATTTCACGAACTCATTTCGATCATTTTTTTTTTTTTTTTTGTTAATTTAAATTTATATTTGCATACAATGTAGCTCTCCGAAATACAGGGTGTCCATAAAGTTCGTGTGCACTTTAAAAAATTTATAACTTTATTTGCATTTGCGATAGAAATAATTTGTAAAAAGGATTAGAAAGAAGTAAATCTAACCTTTTCAAGGTTTTATTGAAATTTTATTTAAGTTTCCACATGTCCTCCATCATTAGCAATACAAAGGGTAATACGATTTTGCAGTTAACGGAAAACATTTGCCTACTGATTTACAGTAATGCCTGAAATCACATTCGTTATTTTAGCTATGCTTAAAATTAGGTACATTAAACTTCATGACATTTTTTACAGATTATTTCTATCGCAAATACAAATAAAGATATAAATTTTTTAAGGTGCACACGAGCTTTATGGACACCCTGTATATCTGTATCTCTGTCTATAAAAGGCATGATATGTGTGTGTGTGACGAATGCACGGCCGCAATTTTCGACGGATTTGCACCAAAATTTACATGCACATGCTCCAAGTTAGCGGGAAGGCCAAGACTGACCTTGCATTTCCCAACTCCCATCGATAGTGGAAATAATCGAGTTTTTCATGCTTCTACGGCAGTTTTAATGTAGTTTGCGACCATTTTATACTGGCCAGAGTGAGAGTGGCTGGCTGCCACAAATAGACAGGAAGATTCTATTGGCCAGCGTGTGAGCCAACAGCTTACTGACACGAATGTTAACTAGTATGCTAACCATGCAAAAAAAATCGATAGCTGCATTCGTCACAAGTGGGAAAAATTTAAATCTGCATGGCACTTTACTCCAATTGGCACATTCGCTTGCTTAAACTCAACGTTTATTCTGATTCCGCAGAACTGGGCTGGGTGTGAAAAAGTATTTGTTGTTAACATTCTTTTTTCATTCGGTTTTTCCAGTTCTGAGTCCTTTTTTTAAAGCTGATCGTTTTGTGTTCATTTTGTTTAGTTCTTTTTTTCGTAATAGATTTAATGTTTAGTATAGAGCTTCGAAAAAATTTGTAGTGTTAGATAGACAAGAAGTAAGACATGTAGCAACATCAGCACGGCAAAGGGAACTCCTTTAAAGGCAAGGAAGGGCAAAAATATTTCAAGTCAAGTGATAGCGATTGCTGTATGAGTCGTACGATTTTTGAATCAAGCCCGGGCAACGCCGGGTCATGCTGCTAGTTAAACAATAAATTATCCGTTGGAATTACAAGTTTTTATTCTTTTTAATTCAATTTCACCAAAAGAATCAAGCGTTTTTACAATTCAAAAAAAAAGAAAGAAAGTGTTCTTTGAGAAATCAAGCATTTCAACTCCGCGCCGTTTATTTAATATCTCCATCATCTATCCACCTTGTTTCGTAATTCTTATTACTAACCCAAATCTCCCACATCCAGTATTTCCCTTGACTATTAAACAAAAAATGAAGGCCGCGAAAATGTCACTAAACTTGGTTGAATAGATTATTTTTCCCGCTGCAAGCGACAGCTTGTATTCATTTATTTGTATCTGAGTACTTCACACCACCCCTGTGCTCTATCGTCAGCCTAGCCGAGCGTTGTCAATACTTGGTGAGGTAAAATAAACTGGGTCGACGTAGGAAAGGCTGTATGGCTCTGCGGACAACTCGAGGTAAACAGCGATTAAAATCAACAGCTGTAAGCCGAGAAAATTATTACTTCATGTGAGAACTGCGAATTGCGTGATATAAATAAAACAGCCAAGACGGGCCGGTGGCACTCGTTAACAAAATGCCTTCGTCTCTTGAATTCTTTTTGAGGATCCTAGTAGGACTAATAAACAGCTGACTTAACCGAATAGTCGTGACATGCATATTATGTAACTCGGTGGTTAAAACAGTAGTTAGCCTGTGTCTAGCGTAAGCGAGCGTTTAAGAACTCCGGTAGAGAATACGATGCCCAGATCAGTGCTAGGCAATGTTCATAATAGTTCATCTTTAAAAATGTGTCTAATACATTGAGTTAATCTCACAAAGAGGCTACTGTAATGGCAATCATTTTCAGTACCTAAGTAATACGCATATATATATATATTAAGTTGGTGCAAAAATAATGACGTAATAATGTCGTTTTTGACGTTAAAAAATACGTCAAAAAACGACATTATTACGTCATTATTTTTGCACCAACCTAATATATATATATATATATATATATATATATATATATATATATATATTATGAAACATTTTTTTTATGTTTATACGTTCTTTTTATAGATAAAAGTATTTAAGTAAATACTCTGTTTTTAATAAATAGTATTAAACAACATTTACAGGCTTGAATGTCCGATAAATTTTCATGGGCTATATGAAGGTTCCGTATAGGATACAGGTTCAATTCCTGTCGGAGGACGCACATTTAGGCCGGTAAATGTTGTTAATTCTGTTTATTATACAGGAGGATTTACTTAAATATTTGTATCTATAAAAAGAAACTCTAAACATATTTGTAGCTATAAGAAGAACGTATAAACATAAAAATGACCCTCTCTCTCTCTCTCTCTATATATATATATATATATATATATATATAGCTAAGGCTCTCAAGCCCCATGCGAGTGGATGCAGTCTGCGTGAGTGAGGATAGATAAGTAAACATTACGAAAGTGAATTTGGCAAACTTGTATCTTCGTGCCGGCAAACAAAATGAAGTGTCAAAAGTACATTTTTTCCATTGACACTGCTATTATTTTAACTAATATAAATTTCACCGTACAATTCGACCTGGCGTACAATTCGACCTGGCGTACAATTCGACTTGGCTACAAGTCGACCTCGAGATTTTTGGCTCAAAATTCTGAGTTAGGTCTATACCTACTGTCACAACTTAGTAATGGAGTCCTTAATAATAACGGCAATACAAATTAGTCTGATGACTTCTCTAGCGATAGAAGTGGTACTTCTGTTTTTTCATTCATATCCAATATGGCCGACACAGTACACCCTTGTCTGAACAATAGCTGAAATGGTGCTTCTATTTCCTTATTTACCGGTTACAATATCTAGCATATAAATCGATTCGCAAATATACGGTAGGCTACCAGTGGTCGAAAAATTAGGATTGCTGGTAAATGAAATTAGGATACATTGCCGATTTCGAATTCCAATCGAATCCATAACATTCACTTACGTGCTAATACCCTTAGTAAAAGGTATGAATCCTCTTCTTTTTCCAGCAGGACAGACCGGGTTCTATAGCCTTGGATGGCAACTGGACTATCGCAGAAAGAAATGGCAAACTACTGCGTGAAAAAAAAACTGCCTCCTCAGTCATGTATCGGAAGATACAAGATCGCCTAAGCGTGTATCACGCATGGCACATAACTGACTGATTGATGTGCTATTAACCTTGGGAAAGGTATGGATCCTCTTCTCCTCCCCCCAGCAGGACAGACCGGGATCTATAGCCTTGGATGGCAACTGGTTTATCGCAGAAAGAAATGGCAACCTACTGTGGGAAAAAAAATCTGCCTCGTCAGTCATGTATCGAAAGATACATGATCGCCTAAGCGTGTATCACGCATGGCACATAAGTAATCCTCCCTGACCAAAATGTAGAACACTCAATTTACCATATATCGCAGCATACAAGTCGGCCCCAAAATTTTTAGCTCAAAATTCTGATTTAGACCTATACTAACTGTATCGATTGCTTCCCTAAACCATACGGAAGGCTACCAGTGGCCTAAAACTTAGGCCTGCCGGTAACTTGGGCTGCTGTATACGATAACCTTTACGAAAACTACATATGGTCACATCGCTTGCCTTTATATTGAGACACTAACCAGACCTGATCCTTCGATCTCCCTATGGTTGGTCGGAACAATCTTCTTTCCACATTGTTCGGTCCTGCACTGCTGTCCCTAGATCCCTAAACTCCAACCCTGAGTCCCGAGATATGGTGTCTGCGAAAGTCAATTTTCGTGAGAAGAGAGTTCCAGAAGGATGCTATACGTGTAAGAATGTAAGAATGAGACGATTTCTTTGCCCGCTTGGTAGATAGATAAAGATAGATAAATCGATAACCTCATCATCATCCTTATCCTTCGACTGACAATCCGTTTCCACATTGCTCGGTCATGCATTGCCGTCCCCAGGTCTCCCATGTCCAACCATGAGTCCCGAGCTATGGTTTCTGGGAAAGTCAATTTCCGTGTGAATGCCATAGGAGTAAATATGAGACGATTTCCCTTTCCACTCGATAGATCGATGTAGATATAGATAGATAAAAACATATCATCATCATCATCATCTTTTGGCCTCCCTATGGTTGATCGAAACCCAATTGGTAATCCATTTTCACACTGTTCGGTCCTGCATTGCTGTCTCTAGATCCCCAATCTCCAACCCTGAGTCCCGAGATATGCTATCTGGGAAAGTCAATTTTCGTGAGAATACACTTTCAGAAGGATGCCATAGCAGTAAGGATGAGACGATTTCCCTATCCGCTCGATAGATCGATGTCGATATAGATATACACATATTATCATGGTCATCATCCTTCGACCTCCCTGTGGATTGGCCGGAACTCCAAGGCCAATCACTTTCCACATTGTTCGGTCCTGCATTGCTGTCCCCAGAATAAGGATGAGATGATTCCCCTGTCCGTTCGGTTGCAATGGCTTTTTGTTTGAGCTTAAGACAGATTGGTCTCAGGTCTCTGTAAATTATGTTAAGAGTTGCATGGGATCTCCAACTGATACGCTGGATTTAACTTAACGAACATTTAAAATTTGTCAGGTCTACTGATAAACACATTAAAGTCAACACCACCTCCTATAAAATATTAATACCCTAGATTACACATCACTCCAGGTAGTTTTTGATAGTAGCGCAATGTATCGTATGCAGTTGTCTCAATAGCTGCCCGAGTTAAACAGCACTTCGATCATTGTTTATATTTGAATGCTAAATATGTTCACCAAACAATTTTTTGTTGGTGGGGGTATATTAGGGGCAGCCTGCTAGAGGTATGGTACGTGCTGTATAATAATTGTTAGGAGTGCTGGAAGATTTCCTCCAGGATGAAGAAGAGACCCGAGGGGACGAAGATGTGGTTCTACAGAAGGATGCTGAGAATTTCGTGGACCGAGCGTGTGAGCAATGATGAGGTCTTGGAGAGGATGCAGACAAGGAGGATGCTCAGGCTTAACACCAGGAAGAGGCAGCTGAAGTTTCTGGGACACATAATGAAGAAGGACGGCCTTGATAATCTGATACTCACGGGTCGAATAGAGGGAAAGAGAGACAAGCAAAAGCAGCGGGTGACATTCCTGGATAAAAGAATGTAGTCTGGGGGAGATAGCAGAGGGAAGGAACTTGTTGAGAGCTGCAAGGGATAGAGGGAGAGCCACGATCGCCTACGTCCTGAAAGGACATGACACATAAACAGAAAGACGGTAAATGCTTGCATTTTTATAACCGCCGTATAAGACGATCCCTACTCGTGGAAAGATTGTTATAGGCTTGAAGACACGACTTGTACGCCGCAATTTAAGGTATCTTCATTCAACCTCGATCGTTTATTGTTTTGAAAAACGATGTTTAGAATCGTAACAAAATCGAAACACATGAAGGGGAATTTATGTATTTTCTTTGTTCTTGAGAATTGGCGACAAAAATAAAAACTATTTATTTATGAGACATTTTATTCCCACTATCCATTTATTACATTGGATATTGGAATGGTTGGCAAAAGAACGGCTAATTGTCAATCTATTCGAACTTTATAAAATGGTAAAAAATAAGGATATTTTAATAATTTACTAAATGCTTAATGATTTATTAATGAAAAATTGTTTTTATATTCCTTTCTTTACAAATTGGTTAGCGATAAACTATTGCATTGCATTAGGTTTTTTTTCTTTTATTGTGTTAGTTTTGTTACATTGGAATAAAGTGTCACTGCCGACACTTGAGTTTGAACATAGATCGCCAGTGAGCAAACACAGGCGATCCCATTATTGAATTGAGTGGATCACGTGACCATAGAGGAAACGCATATATGGAAGGTAGCGTTACGTCTAACAGATCTGTATTTCTAGTATATCCTCTATTTCTATACGGATCGTCATTTCTAATCTATCCTCTATTACGACACGGATTGTTATATCTAGACTATCCTATGCTTAGTTAATCACTACATGTTTCGACCGGGCAGTAATGGTCATATCTCAGTTCGGACACAGCTTAGAGACGCCACAACTTGCTCGGCACATGAGCTGTGCTAAGCAGGTTTGATTTACAGAGAGATTCATAGAAATAGCCTCAAACGCGCCAAACACAAAAGGGACAATATAAGCAGCTGTTTGCTGCAATTCTCTGTTTTCGTCTGCTAAGTCGTGGTAACTCATTATTTGCTTTTGCTTTTCTTCCTGTACTAAATTTCAGGAACAGAAAACAATTATGGTGGTGGTAGCGGTTTGTGGTTAGTAGTAATATTATTATTAGTAGTAGATTTCCCTACTTGTATTTACTTTGATTTTTTTTTCAAATGAAGCATTGTCAGCCATTATTATTAATTTTTGACTGGTATTTACTTTCATCTTCATTTTTATTAGGTGAACGAACCATTGTCAGTCATTATTATTAATTTTAAACTAGCATTTACTTTCATCTTCATTTTTATTAGATTAAGTATTGTCAGCCATTATCATTAATTTCTAACTTGTATTTACTTTCATCTTCATTTTGTATTAGATGAAGCATTGTCAGCCATTATTATTAATTTTTGACTAGTATTTACTTTCATCTTCATTTTTTATTAGATGAAGCATTGTCAGCCATTATTATTAATTTTTGACTAGTATTTACTTTCATCTTCATTTTTTATTAAATGAAGCATTGTCAGCCATTATTATTAATTTTTTATTAGTATTTACTTTCATCTTCATTTTTTATTAGATGAAGCATTGTCAGCCATTATTATTAATTTTTGACTAGTATTTACTTTCATCTTCATTTTTTATTAAATGAAGCATTGTCAGCCATTATTATTAATTTTTTATTAGTATTTACTTTCATCTTCATTTTTTATTAGATGAAGCATTGTCAGCCATTATTATTAATTTTTGACTAGTATTTACTTTCATCTTCATTTTTTTATTAGATGAAGCATTGTCAGCCATTATTATTAATTTTTGACTAGTATTTACTTTCATCTTCATTTTTTATTAGATGAAGCATTGTCAGCCATTATTATTAATTTTTGACTAGTATTTACTTTCATCTTCATTTTTTATTAGATGAAGCATTGTCAGCCATTATTATTAATTTTTGTCTAGTATTTACTTTCATCTTCATTTTTTATTAGATGAAGCATTGTCAGCCATTATTATTAATTTTTGACTAGTATTTACTTTCATCTTCATTTTTTGCTCAGTGAGGATCGAACTCACTCTTCAGTTCTGACCTAACGAGATATGCTTGCTAACCTTTAGGCCACATCGAAGATCATCCTCACAAAATATTTTATTCTCTCTTTTAAACTCTCAGAAATTCTTCATTTCTTTTGCTATTCCTTCGATACAATCCTTTACCAAGTTTCTACTTACGATCTGAGGTGTTTTTTTGTTTGTTTGTTCACCCATTTGCAATTTCGAGGGTTACTGAAGAGGGTTGTTTATGGACATAAGAATTGTAGGTCATTATGATATATACGAAGGTCAGCTTGAAAGTTCATAGGCTGACCAATATATAAATGTAAAAAGACCAGTAAGTAAGCTAAACTGCCAGCTGTTGCATTCTGATAAATGGCATGCCTTCTGGTGGGTTTACGTACATTTATATCTTGGTCAGCCTATGAACTTTCTAGCTAATTCTCGCAGAATGAACAGCGTTTGGCCTTTGACTTACAGACGTTAAGTTTGTAGTGGTCAGGGTTTGTTCCATAAAGTAGCTGCTCTTAGAAATAAGGTTTCTAAGCAGAACTTCCTCCTTACAAATGGAATACGAATGGAATGAGGATGGCTCGTCACTGTGTACATGGCATCGTGGGTTTTATCTGTAAAGGTCTGATTTGATTTAATTGTTTAACATCATAACAATCCCTCATGAGCCATTTAATGCCAAACTTTCATTTTCTTGGGAGACAGGAAGTAATAAAAATATGATATATGTTGTTCTGCTTTCACAATTGAATACTTGGTAGATGATGCTCACCTTTTGTACATATACATGTTTGTATGGATATAATTACTAGAGGCAGTAATATATGTGTTTTATGTTGTTTTGTTGAAGAAATTGTAGGATATTATATATAATAATGTCATGGAAGAGTTCTTTTGTATTGGTAGTTTGTTTAACGGCATATCAACACCTCTATGGGTTATTTAATGCCAGAATCTAAATAATTTGAATGCAATTGTATGCTTACTACTACAGATAAAAATTGTTGCTGGTATTTTACTGTAAATATATATTTCTGCTACTTTATATATATATATTCGAGGATACCGCATGCCTATTGCAGACGCACGCTCAGGAACATTTGTATATGTTCAACACTCATATAGACCACCTGTGGTGTATATTGCAAATATCCTTAGTTACAGTTTATGGGAAATAGCGTATTCATTATCTAGAATGATCAACAATCTGAATAAAGCCAGCACGCTCAACAATCGGTCACGATGACTTGAGAATCCGTGCTAGAACTGGAACTGCGGGTGGCGTCTAACCAGTTTCACTCAGAGGCATCGGCCAATTCGTGACATGGTTTACCGGCACTATATATATATATATATATATAAAGACATTTTTTATGTTTATACATTGTTTTCATAGATACATATATTTGAGTAAATGCTCTTTTTATAATAAACAGTATTAAACAACATTTACCGGCCTAAATGTCCGAGTAATTTTCACAGAAAATATTCGTACTCCGACAGGATTCGAACCTATATCCTATACGAAACTATCATTTAGCTTGACATGTCTTTACCGATTTGGCCACAGCGGAGAGTTCGGTTAGCAAGGTCGAATTTATTGTATTTATACTACAATCTTCCATGAATCTCTCACGTATATTCACATCTGCTCATGGCGTATCCAAATGTAAACAAATGACGTCACACATTATGAAATGGACAAAGTCCCACAATTATTTTAAGACATTTTTATGTTTATACATTCTTTTTAATAGATACAAATATTTAAGTAAATGCTCTGTTTTATAATAAACAGTATTAAACAATATTTACCGGCCTTACGGAGTACGAATATTTATAATATTTATGCACTGGTCCACGTGTCCTTGAAGAGATAACTCACGCCTTTACCCACTATATATATATATATATATATATATATATATATATATATATATATATATATATATATATATATATATGTTTTAAGACTTTTATGGTTATACATAGTTTTTTATATATATATTTTTTGTCGGACTTTGTCCATTTCATAATCTTCGATATCTATATCTATATCTATCTATATATATTCGTTATACAACTAGTGTTGTATAACGAATGAAAGATTTGATTATAAGATTTTCTATCTCAGGAGAAACGTGACCTTTGCAAAATCGGACTGAATTTTTCGTTGTCTTGCTTTGGAATAAATCAGTCCGTTGCTGTGAGAATGAATGTATGATCTGTAAGATATTAGTCGTTCATCTGTTAGCGGCAGCTGCGAGTTGTGGCCGGAAAGCAGAGGTTGAATGCGACTGCCGTTGGTGGGTTAAGCGGTTACGACAACGCGGCATTTGTGTAAGAAATGATATATGTTTGTTGGGCAATTTGTCGGCCAACGATCGTCTTCCGAACAGTATGAAAGGATAGAATGAGCAGTTGTGAGATCAATGGAAAGAAATGAACAGAATGATAGAAAATACAGGAAAAATATAAAGAAATAACTGCCTTAAAACGATTCTAGTGATAAAAAATATGGGGGGAAATAGAGACAATTTAATTAGGGCTGAAAGAAAGAAAGAAAGAAAGAAAGAAAGAAAGAAAGAAAGAAAGAAAGAAAGAAATGACCGGGGAGAAAGAAAGAAAGAAAGAAAGAAAGAAAGAAAGAAAGAAAGAAAGAAAGAAATGACCGGGGAGAAAGAAAGAAAGAACGATGGGAACGAAAAAAAGAAAGAAATATACGAAGCATACGAAAGTAAGTAATAAAGAAAGCAGGAAATGGAAGAAAGAAAGAAAGAAAGAAAGAAAGAAAGAAAGAAAGAAAGAAAGAAAGAAATATGGGAACATAGCGGAAAAAAAGAAAGAAAAATAAAGAAAGAAGGTAACGGAACAAAAGAAAGAAAGAAAGAAAGAAAGAAAGAAAGAAAGAAAGAAAGAAAAAGAAAGAAAGAAAAAGAAAGAAAAACGCTATAGAATTAGAAATTCCGAGATATAAATATTGAAGGAGAAAGAAAGAAAAATAGACAAAGGAAGAAAAGATAAAAGAAGAAGAGAGAAAGGAAAACCGAAAATAAAAAGAAAGGAAAGCAAGAAGAAATACAGAAAAAAATGAAAGAAAAGGAGAAAGACAAGTAAAGAAGGTAAAGAAAGAAAGAAAGAAAGAAAAAATAATAGATATGCGATAGAAACAGAAAAGATGGGCACTACAAATAAATAAAGAAAGAAGGAAGAAAGGAAGGAAGGAATTAGAGATCCAGAGAATAAGTATTGAAGGAGAAAGAAAGAATTACAGACACATAGAATTGAAGCAGAAAGAAAGAAAGAAAGAAAGAAAGAAAGAAAGGAAAAAGAAAGGAAAAAGAAAGAACGAAAGGAAAAAGAAAGAACGAAAGAAAGAATAAGAGATTCAGATATATAAATATTGAAGGAGAAATAAATAAAGAAGAACGAAAGAAGGAATGAAAGAATTAAATATTAAGAGATAGAAATATTGAGAAATAAATAAATAAAGAAAGAAAGAAAGAAAGAGAGAGAGAGAGAAACAAACAAACAAACAAACAAACAAACAAAGGAAGAATTAGAGATTCAGTGACATAAATATTGAAAAAGAAAAAGAAAGAAAGAATTAGAGATTGGGGGATATAAATATTGAAGGAGAAAGAAAGAAAGAAAGAAAGGAAAAATAAAGAACGAATGAACGAAAGAAAGAAAGAAAGAAAAGAAGAAAAGAAAAGAAAAGAAAGAATTAGTGATTCAGAGATATAAATATTGAAAAAGAAAGAAAGAAAGAAAGAATGGAAAAGGAAAAAAAAGAACGAATGAACGAAAGAAAGAAAGAAAGAAAGAAAAGAAAAGAAAAAAATAGTGATTCAGAGATATAAATATTGAAAAAGAAAGAAAGAAAGAAAGGAAAAAAAAGAAAGAAAGAAAGAAAGAAAAGAAAAGAAAGAATTAGTGATTCAGAGATATAAATATTGAAAAAGAAAGAAAGAAAGAAAGAAAGGAAAAGGAAAAAAAAAAGAACGAATGAACGAAAGAAAGAAAGAAAGAAAGAAAGAAAAGAAAAGAAAAAATTAGTGATTCAAAGATATAAATATTGAAAAAGAAAGAAAGAAAGAAAGAAAGAAAGGAAAAAAAAGAAAGAAAGAAAGAAAGAAAGAAAAGAAAAGAAAAAATTAGTGATTCAAAGATATAAATATTGAAAAAGAAAGAAAGAAAGAAAGAAAGGAAAAAAAGAAAGAAAGAAAGAAAGAAAGAAAAGAAAAGAAAAGAAAAGAAAGAATTAGTGATTCAGAGATATAAATATTGAAAAAGAAAGAAAGAAAGAAAGAAAGAAAGAAAGAAAGAAAGAAAGAAAGAAAGAAAGAAAGGAAAAAAAAGAAAGAAAGAAAGAAAAGAAAAGAAAAGAAAGAATTAGTGATTCAGAGATATAAATATTGAAAAAGAAAGAAAGAAAGAAAGAAAGAAAGGAAAAAAAAGAAAGAAAGAAAGAAAAGAAAAGAAAAGAAAGAATTAGTGATTCAGAGATATAAATATTGAAAAAGAAAGAAAGAAAGAAAGAAAGGAAAAAAAAGAAAGAAAGAAAGAAAAGAAAAGAAAAGAAAAGAAAAGAAAGAATTAGTGATTCAGAGATATAAATATTGAAAAAGAAAGAAAGAAAGAAAGAAAGGAAAAAAAAAAGAAAGAAAGAAAGAAAGAAAGAAAAGAAAAGAAAGAATTAGTGATTCAGAGATATAAATATTGAAAAAGAAAGAAAGAAAGAAAGAAAGGAAAAAAAAGAAAGAAAGAAAGAAAGAAAGAAAGAATTAGTGATTCAGATATATAAATATTGAAAAAGAAAGAAAGAAAAGAAAAAGGAAAAATAAAGAACGAATGAACGAAAGAAAGAAAGAAAGAAAGAAAGAAAAGAAAAGAAAGAATTAGTGATTCAGATATATAAATATTGAAAAAGAAAGAAAGAAAGAAAGGAAAAAGGAAAAATGAAGAACGAATGAACGAAAGAAAGAAAGAAAGAACGAATGAACAAAAGAAAGAAAGAAAGAAAGAATGAATGAATGAATGAATGAATTAGGGATTAATATGTATAAATGTTGAAAGAGAAATAAATAAATAATGAATGAATGAATGAAGGATCGAAAGGGAAGAAAGAAAGAATTAGAGATTCAGAGATAAATGTTGACGCGTAAGAACGAAGAAAGAAAGAAAGAAAGGAAAGAAGAAGGAAAGCAACAAAGAAAGAAAGGAAGGAAGGAATGAAGGAAGGAAGGAAGGAAGGAAGTAAAATCTGAAATGAAGTGTAAATAAAGTATGAAAGAGAAAAGAAATAAAAGTAAGAAAGTTTCAAAATGCAAATAAAAGAAAAAAAGAAAAAAACTAACCTAATAAAAACGGAAAAGCAATACCACAATGCAACAGCTGCAGCGAACGCTCTGACTTTAATCTGATAGGGAATTCAACAGTTCGATACTGCGCTGTCGAAGTCTGTACTTCTGCCGTTCTGAAAAAGAAAGAATGAAGAATGTATTTATCACAAGCAGCAAGAGATTACTTCGCTGCAAACGTTTCCAGCATTTTGTGAGGAAATCTTTTATTCATATAAATGCATAGCGTCATTATTCAGTCATCACTGTATTTCACTGGCTTTTTATACTCATACGCCATCTTGGCACAACGTAAGTTATTATAAATATTTCGAATAAAAAGAAAACATGAATAGCTGATGGTATAATTTATTACAGATATATATTTATATCTATGCTGTAAATTTTGTTTGGTTAATGCCAGTTCCATTCTGGAATTAAAAGCAAAAAAAAAAGAAGAATGGACGGTGATTTTCTAAGCGTCGTAGAGCTGTGGCACAATGTATGCTTCTCAGCAATACAAGTAACACAGGGCGTGAACATTTCGAGCAACAAAGAAAACACAGTTGATGTATGTACGGAGAATAATAAGAATAAGATTCAGACTACTACTACCACTACTAATGCTACTACTACTACTACTATTACTACTAATAATAATAATACAATACTACTACTAATAATAATAATATTACTATTACTTATAATACTACTACTAATAATAATGTTAATAATACTAATACTACTACTGCTACTTCTACTACCACTAATAATAATAATAATAATAATACAATACTACTACTACTGGAAATAATAATAATACAATAATACTACTAATAATACTACTACTACTACTACTACTAATAATAATAATACTATTAATACTTCTACTGCTACTACTACTCCCACCACCACTAATAATAATAACATACTACTACTAGTAGTAATAATACTAATACTACTATTACTAATAATAATACAATAATAATAATGATAATACTACTACTACTAATAATAATACTAATAATACTTCTACTACTAATACTACTACTGCTACTACTTCTACCACTACTATTAATACAATACTACTACTACTACTGCTAGTAATAATAATAATAATCCTACTACTACTACTACCATAATAATAAAAATGCTACTAATAATAATAATATAATAATATTAATACTACTACTAATAATAATAATACTAATAATACTACTACTACTAATACTACTACTGCTACTACTACTACTAATAATAATAATAAAATTGTCAGGCAGAAACAAGCTCTCCCCAAATTCGTATGACGAAGTCCAAAAACACATTGTGCAAATATACAACGCTGCTCTGGAAACACTGTTAACAGATAAAACCCCTTGAAAATATCACAGAAGTTAACAACGTCTTAGACGCAAGCGCAAGAGGCTCAAGCGGAAATATAAAATTAAATCCCTAATTGACATTCCAGTCAAATATATTACTTATGTGTTAATACACTTGGGAAAGGTATGAATAATCTTAATAATCTTCTTCTTCTTCTTCTTCTTCTTCTTCTTGTAGTAGTAGTAGTAGTAGCAGGAGCAGCAGTAGTAGTAGTAGTAGTAGTAGTAGGACAAACCGGGTTCTATAGCCTTGAATGCCAACTGGTCTACCGCAAAAAGAAATAGCAACCTACTGCTGGAAAAAAAACTGCCTCGTCAGTCATGTATCGAAAGATACATGATCGTCTATGCGTGTATTACGCATGGAACACAACTGAATTGACATTCCATCAATCAAGGAAATGCTGAAACAGAAACTTCAGTTAAAGGCACAGAGAACAAGACCGTAGTAAAAACGTTGTAGGTTCTATCGCCAAAATAAAAATTCCAAACGGACCTTAATGTGCAGAAATTTTGAGAGAATATTTGGAGCAGCCCAAAGGAATATAACCCAAATGCAGAATGGATCCGTCGTAAAGGAGAACGAATGCTGGATACACCTCTGCAAGAATGGGAAAATATAACCACAAATTATGTTAGGCAAACTCTAACAAAATCCCCCAAATGGAAATCCCCAGGAAATGACAAGGTGCCCAATTTCTGTCACCCCTTCTGTTTTGTTTGTCCTTAATCCCCCTTACGTATGAACTAATCAAAAGAGGCTATGGTTATAAACTAGACAAAAAATTATTCAATCACCTACTCTACATGAATGATCTCAAACTTTTTGCCAAAGACGACAATGAATTGAAGGGTCTCCTCTGTATTGTAAAATGTTTCAGTGACGACATAGGTCTGGACTTCGGATTATATAAATGTGCAAAAGTAACATTCAAGAAAGGGAGAATTACAGAAACACCTTCAGTAGCTTTAGACTTTGTCACAAAGATTAGGGAATTGGAACAAGGTGAAGCCTATAAGTACCTAGGAATTAGCGAAGGAGATGGCATACAACATCCCCAAATGAAGAAGGTAAGAAAGGAGTACTACAGGCGTGTGCGTCTGGTACTAAATACCTAGCTAAACTCAAAAAATAGAATATCAGCCATTAACACCTTGGCTGTCACTGTGGTGCAATACAGCCATAATGCCCTTAACTGGACCATAGCTGACATTAAGCGAATGGACGCCAAAACGAGAAAGATTCTCACTTGCTACCGCATGCATCATACCAAAGCTGATGTTGATAGCCTCTACGTGCCAGATCCGAAAGAGGCAGAGGATTAGTTCAGCTAGAACTGTTCTATAAAACTACAACAATTGGCCTTTAAAGATACTTGGAAACTACAAAAGACTGGATGATGATACGTGTCAAAGAACATGAAAGTAGTAAGTGTCTTTACTCCATAATAAAGGAAGCCAACTAATTCAAAATGGAGTTCCAAATGCGCACAGAAATACAAGTAAAGCACAGTACACCGTATAAGCTGCAAAATACTTAATGAAGAGAGCAAAGACAAATGGAACCGACCAGATACAGAAACAATGGCAAGAAACCGCTTCATGGCCAATACTCTGCCCGTACCAAACAAGATGACGTACACAAAACTCGTACGCATCATTGGCGAAATCCTTTCACAAACAAAATTTTAAAGGTGCATTAACCTACAAATCACTCGATGAATGTTATGGTCCTTGTTTTAAAATCATAAACTGTATAAAGTCTTTCGCAAGTACTTTCAACTGTACATTCAGTCATCCTCAGGCTGAAATTATTTTGTTTTTGTTAAAATTCAGGTAGCATCCGAGACGAAAAATTTAAATGCGAATCGAAATATGATTTCTTTTTTTTTTTTAATGTGTTATTGTTAACGGATACAAACTTTTGGAGCATGCAGTCGCAACGCTAAGGTTGATTTTTTTTTTAATTGTAAGAGAGTGCGTTTTTTTTATTTTATTTTATTTTATTTTTTTTTTACTAATATGGCTATTTGAGAATGTTTGTTGTTGTAGGACTTTATCGGTCTATGTGGCATGAACTAAATAATTCAATAAATAGAGTAATGTCTCAGTTGCTATCCCGCAAATTTTGCAGGCTCCAAAAGTTTGTAAGATATATATATATATATATATATATATGTATATATATATATATATATATATATATATATATATATATATATATATATATATATATATATATGAAATGGAATAAGTCCGACAATTATTCTAATATAATTTATTGCCATTCGTTATTTATATATACACAAATATTTAAGTAAATGCTCTGTTTATAATAAAGATTTAAAAGCAGTAAAATCGAACTTGCTAACTAGACTCTGCTTCGTAGCTACATTGGTATAGCACGTCAGGCTATATGACGGTCCTGTGTAGGATAGAGGTTCGATTCCTGTCGGAGGACACATATTTTCTATGAAATTTCTCGGACGTTCAGGCCGATAGATGTTTATTATAAACAGAGTATTTACTGAAATATTTGCCTCTATATAAAGAACGCATAACAATAAGACATATTAAAATAATTGTCGGACTTCGTTCATTTCGTAGTGTTTGACGTCATTTTTTTTTACGTTAACATCCACTTCGAGCAGATGTGGACGGTCGAGGGAAATCTTGGAAAATTTGTAGTTTAAAAGCAATAACATCGACCTTTCTAACTGTACGCGCCTTCCTAGCTAAACTGGTATAGCACATCTGGCTATATGATGGTTCCGTGTAGGATAAAGGTTCGATTCCTGTCGGAGGATGCATATTCTCTATGAGATTTCTCGGACGTTCAGGCTGGTAAATGTCTTTAATACTGTTTATTATAAACAGAACATTTGCTTAAATATTTCTGCATATATAAATAACGTATAACTATATATATATATGTGTGTATATATATATATATATATATATATATATATATATATATAAAGCAATCGGCTATAAATAAAATCGATGTTGTGATCGATAGACAGCTAGGTAGATGTAAACACGACATAGTAAGTTGGATTGTCGATATTTTTTTCGTCAAACCGCTTCTTTTGCTAAAACGTTGAAACAAATGGCGTATATGTCTATATTCTAAGAAACATGAAATCTTATATTTGCTTAATAATGAAACATTCTCTTAATCAATACCGGGACATTCCCTATAGATATGACATCAAACAACGCTCGGAATTTAAGCACGAAATACGAAGTCAAGTACGTTTTACAAACTTTGAGAAAGAGAAAGAAAGAAAAAAAGAAAGAAAAAGAAAACAGAAAGCAATAATATGAAGAAAAATCGCATTAAAAATATCTTCCGTTCAGTTTATGGTAGACAATTTTGCATACGAGAGATTTCCGAATATATGTCAATGCTTTCAATGAACAGGTAAGGTTTGGATTGATTTTGTTTTGATTTACCTCAATGGGTCATTTGGCGTTGATGGCTCTCCACAATTTCCTGTCCTTTGTAGCTCTTAATAAATTTTGCATTTTGGTTATTTCTCCCTTTTGTGATGTCAACCAACACTCATGTGCTTTTCGTAATGCTTGTGGTAGTAGAGACTTTGTAATTGCAGATAAAACTATATTAACGCCGTTGAACAATACTGGTGCCAAACGCCTTAGAATAAAACTCACAATAATAGTACTTGTTCGATAATACTCGCTCGAACAGTAACCACCGAATAGGGATCTGAATAATAATCTGTACATTGATGACTTAGACGCCACGCTAATTCACATATGGCAAATGTCCATTGACTAAGAAATATTTAACTAAATTTTGTGATGTCAACGAATACTCGTTGACACCTTTGTAATGTCAACGAATACTCGTTGACACTTTCGTAATGCTCATTGTAGTAGAGACTTTGCAATTGCAGATACAACTATAGTAACGCCGTTGAACAATACTGGTGTCAGACGCCTTCAAATATCACTCGCACTATTATATTTTCTTGTTTGTTGATAAGCCATAGAAAACGAATCAATCAGTCAATGAGATACTGATTAGCTACGCAGGCATGTCTTTTAGATTGATTTACCTTCTCTGTAGCAGAAAAGTATAGAAGCCACCGTGTCCACAAAATGAGGGATCAGTTTATATATTGATTTAAATATAGAATTTGTCCCCCACTTTATATCCACATTATAATTTCTTGTTTGTTGATAAGCCGTAGAAAACGACTCTATCAGTCAATGAAATACTGATTAGCTACGCAGGCATGTCTTTTAGATTTATTTTCATTCTCTGGAATATAAATGTATAGAAACTACCATAGCCACAAAGTGAGGGATCAGTTTATATATTGATTTTAATATAGAATTGGTCCTCCACTTTATATCCATATTATAATTTCTTGTTTGTCGATAAGCTAGAGAAAATGAAATACTGATTAGTTACACAGTCATGTCTTTTATCTTTACTGGCACGCTCTGCAACATAATGTGGATTCCGGGATGAAATCCAGCCTCCAATGAATGACAAACGCAGGAATGAAATATGGCTAATAAATATATGGACCTAATAATACAATTGGTAATACGGTTAGTAGATCCAGAAATGCGGTTAGTAGCAATAATAATATATATACAGTCTGGGAAATTTACTATCGAAGTAGGCCTTCCTTCTGAGTCTACGTGCTCGCAACTGTGACTCCTACAAAGCGGTTACCTCACTCTCTCACTGTATCACTGTTCACTGTAAAAGTGTATCTGCCGGACTTTCGGGTATTCACCGGCAGCAGTACAAGTACACACTGGGCGAGTCCACTTGTATACAAAGGGGTGGACCCCTTAACAATAAATATATAGAAATTAATGTGGTCACAAAGTGAGGGATCAGTTTATATATTGATCCTTCAGTTTATATCCACATTTTTTTTTTTTGCATCTTTTATCAACTTCTGATTAGGCATGAATGCACCTGTTTTCCCCCCAGCTATGGGTTAATTGCATCGCTCAAACATTATTATCCAAAAAAACTAACAAAAAAAAAAGCTCTTATAATCTATATAATAAATGCGAATATTAGTGTGTCCCCTAGATGCGTGACCCATCTAGGTAATGAACAAGCTCGGCATTGCTTAATCTCGGTAATCGTACGGGAACCGGTGTTTCAACGTGGTATGTCCGAGGGTCTAGGTTCTTGGTGTTATAATTGGCTTTTAGAATGTCCCATTCGCTCGTCCAATGCGTGTTCGGAACTCGCTATCAGTTGCACTATTCCGTACAAACTGGTTTTCCCAAGCCGTCACCCATCTACGTAATGAATATGCTCGGCGTTGCTTAACTTCGCTGATCGTACAGAAACTGATGTTTCAAAATGCTATGGTCGTAAACCTGACATACATAAAAAAAATTTTTTTAAACAAAAATGATGTAAACTTTTGCATTAATGTACGCAGAAAATGGTATTTTTCGAACAGCATCGAAGATTTGGAAGCGACAGTTTGGCGATATTTGAAGATATTTTCTCCATTAAAAGACTGAAGGCGTCTTTCAGAAGCAACACTATTTACCGACTGATGGTTTAATGCGTTTTATTGAGAAAATAAATTTGTTTCTTTATTCGCAAATAGAAAATTAGAAGATATCTCCGAAAATAATTCTGACATTTAATATAACATAAATAGCCAACTGAGAGCAAGGGTTTCTTCTTCTTCTTCTTCTTCTTCTTCTTCTTCTTCTTCGTCTTCTTCTTCTTCTTCTTCTTCTTCTTCTTCTTATTATTATTATTATTATTATTATTATTATCTCTTCTTCTTCCTCTTCTTCTTCTTCCTCTTCTTCTTCTTCTTATTATTATTTTCTCTTCTTCTTCCTTTCTTCTTCTTCTTCTTATTATTATTTTCTCTTCTTCTTCCTTTCTTCTTCTTATTATTATTTTCTCTTCTTTTTCCTTTCTTCTTCTTCTTCTTATTTTCTCTTCTTCTTCTTCTTATTATTATTTTCTCTTCTTCTTCCTTTCTTCTTCTTCTTCTTATTATTATTATTTTCTCTTCTTCTTCATTTCTTCTTCTTATTATTATTTTCTCTTCTTCTTTCTTTCTTCTTCTTATTATTTTCTCTTCTTTTTCCTTTCTTCTTCTTATTTTCTCTTCTTCTTCTTCTTCTTCTTCTTATTATTATTATTATTTTCTTTTCTTCTTCTTCTTCTTCTTATTATTATTATTATTATTATTATTTTCTCTTCTTCTTCTTCTTCTTCTTCTTCTTCTTCTTCTTCTTCTTCTTCTCACCTTCCATCAAGACATACGTTCTTAGCAATTATTTTGCCATTCATTCACACAAGCTCTTTTTCTTCTTCTTTTCTTATATTCTTCTTTTTCTTCTTTTCTTCTTCTTTTTCTTTCTTCTTCTTCCTCTTCTTCTTCTTTTTCTTCTTCTTCTTTTTCTTATATTCTTCTTTTTCTTTTCTTCTTCTTTTTCTTTTCTTCTTCTTCTTCTTCTTCTTCTTCTTCTTCTTCTTCTTCTTCTTCTTCTCACCTTCCATCACGACATACGCTTCTAGCCGTTATTCTGCCATTCATTCACACAAGCCCATCAGATAAATGGCTCGATGTATTCCCCTATTTCTCTTACCTTCAATATGCCCTGTGGAATGCCCCAGGAATTTCAGATGACCTTTCCTGACTGTAAATATTATTTTTCTTCCTGTTGACATTTTCAATAAGTCTCTACTTGTGGTTTACTCGCACCGGCAATTCAATTCTCAGTATCCTTCTGTAGAACTACATTTCTGCTGCCACTAGATTGATTCGTTTTCTACGGCTTATCAACCCTTTCCAGGTTATTTAAAACCAGAAAATATGTTAGATGGTAAACAATCGTAGTAATGAAAACTTGGGAATCCAAAAATTTCAGGATTGCTGTTCCGGATCCGCCCCGGAATGTTTCTTATTTGCTCACGGGGTCAGTCTGATTCCAAAATAGTATGATATGATGAGCTACGGCCCCTAGGAGTAAATATGAAAAAATGTGACACAGTGACCCACTGACATTCGCATTTATTATATAGATTGTAATAACTGTTTTTTGGATAATAATGTTTGAGCGATACAATTAACCCATATCTGGGGGATAAAAACAGGTGCATTCATGCCTAATCAGAAGTTTATAAACGATACAAGAAATTAAAAGTGTGTGTGGGGGGGATCAATATATGAACTGATCCCTCACTTTATGACCACATTAGTTTCTATACATTTATATTCCAGAGTGTGCCAATAAATCTAAAAAACATGACTGTGTAGCTAATCAGTATTTCATTTTATCTGGCTTATCGACAAACAAGTAATTATAATGTGGATATAAAGTGGAGGACGAATTCTATATTAAAATCAATATATAAACTGAACCCTCACTTTGTGGCCATGGTAGTGTCTATATATAATAAAGAGAATGTAAATAAATCTAAAAGACATGCCTGTGTAGTATTTCATTGAGTATTTCATTGACTGATTGATTCCTTTTCTATGGCTTATCAACAAATTATAATGTGTATATAAAGTCGGGGACGAATTATATATTACAATCATTATATAAACTGATCCCTCACTTTGAGGCCACGGTAGTTTCTATACATTTATAATAAAGAGAATGTAAATAAATCTAAAAGACATGCCTGTGTAGCTAATCAGTATTTCATTGAGCGATTGATTCCTTTTCTATGGCTTATTAACAAATTATAATGTGTATATAAAGTGGGGACGAATTATATATTACAATCAATATATAAACTGATCCCTCACTTTGTGGCCACGGTAGTTTCTATACATTTATAATAAAGAGAATGTAAATCAATCTAAAAGACATGCCTGTGTAGCTAATCAGTATTTCATTGACTGATTGATTCCTTTTCTCCGGCTTTCAGTGTATTAGTACTTTGCTTAGCTTTTGGAAGGCATCTTTCGCTAGTTGAATACCTGTTCGGATCTTGGTGGCGCATTTTAAATCCTCTGTGAAAACGCTTCCCAGATATTTGAACTTCTG
This sequence comes from Acanthosepion lycidas, assembly GCA_963932145.1. Lineage (NCBI taxonomy): Eukaryota > Metazoa > Mollusca > Cephalopoda > Sepiida > Sepiidae > Acanthosepion > Acanthosepion lycidas. The sequence continues at coordinate 23,335,283 of OZ010613.1, forward strand.
CATCTGCTTGATGTTTATCATCTTCAATTCGTAAATCACATCCTTTTTTTTTTTTTTTTCTCTTTTTGCCGTCCATATTTTCCGTATTCATACAATGGGAGATTAGCCATTTTTTTTTTTTTTTATGTTTTCTTAAACCACGAAATGGTGACTTAGTCATTGTTAAAAATACTTCTCTTGGGGCCTAGTACATTTATTCCAGAGTCGATTCTAATTAACAAAAAAAAAAAAAAAAAAAAATAGTCTGCAATATTTTATGGGGTCTCCATCAGCTGACAAAGCCAAGGTAATGCAACGTTTTGGTAAAAAAAAAAAAAAAAAGAAAGAAAAAGAAGAAACAAACGGCAAGAGATAACTTAGAAGGAAGTGGTTTTTACGAAAAATCAACACCTATTGGAAAATTTTATATCGAAATTATCGTAATTCCCATGTATAATACGCATTTTTTTCTTAAAAAATAATAAGCGAAATTAGGGGTGCGTATTATGCACAACTACAAAAATATCTTTAAAAAATTGCCGTTTCATAGGTCGATTTCAGTTGCGAAATGACTACTCACTCCAAACATGCGATAATTTGACACTAACATTCGGCAATTGTGACCCCATAAGGATGTCAAACACAACTTAGAAATATAAATTAAAATAAGAATTATCATAAAACTAAATTAGAATAATATTATTCTATGCTTAAAACCACTTTTTTAAATAAGTATAGGAAACGCTACCGTAATCAAATTAGAGAGGTACAATTTATAGGGTTTGATTACGAATAAAAGGGGTGCGTATTATGCGTGAGTAGAAACATTTTCTCACACATTCAGCACAATTTTAGGGGTGTGCATTATGGATGAAGGCGTATTATACATAGAGAATTACGGTATCTGTTAGTTGATTTGTTACGAAGAGCAATCAATTAAACAGCTTAATATAAATCTTATGGAACTCTCCAGTCATACTGTTCATTCGACCTGGCCGGGAAGTTAGGAATTTGCACATTTTATCGAACAAAAACAGGTTAATGAGTCTGCGTAGTGGGTACAATATAGGTATTTCCGTTTCCTTTTACAATCCTGATGGTCGGGAATTTTGATAATTATCTTCAATTACAGCTTGAACAAGAGTAAGAGAAACGTTGGACGTAATTAAATTGGAGAAGTACAATTTATAGGGTATGATTACCAAAAAAGAGGTGCGTATTATTCGTGAATAGAAGCATTTTCCCACACTTTTAACACAATTTTTGGGGTGCGCGTTATGGATGAGGGTGTATTATACATGGAGAATTACGATAGTTTTTTTTTTAATTATATTTAGACTCAAATATAAGTATTTGCGTGGTTCGGGGATAAATAAATATTCGTCGTTAATAGTTGACTGCGCCTTTAAATACGTATTTTTCTCCAGCTCTCGAAATAAACATACCTGCTTAGTTTTAAATTCTAAAGTAAACAAAGCAATTTCTAAAGAAAGGGATGGATTTCTTTTTTATTAACCAGAGAGATTTTTATCACTTAAACGTTATTTTTAGTGGATACTCGTATTTTAGTAAACGCCCCGTTTATTTATCCAACATTATTTATCTGAGTCCACAGAATCCACTAAAAATAATGCTTAAGTAAATCAATCTGGCAGATTAAGAATTTGTTTAAAAAATCCATTCCTTTCTTTAGAAATTGCTTTGTTTACTTTAGGATACGGAATTGATCAGATATGTTTATTTCGAAAGTCGAAGGGAAAAAATGTATTTAAAGGAACTATTCAGATTTTCCCTGGCCATCGACGCACTTTCTTAGCCTAGAGGTCAAAGCACGCCAGATATTAGACTGTGTAAACATTACCTTAGTTTGAAGATATGTATATATTCATTGTTTATATTTGAGTCTATAACAATTCATTGATTCGGGGATAGTCAAACATTGATCGCTCGTCTTTGAGTTTGTAAATATTTACTTGATTCGGAGATCGATGTCTTGCTTATAACTGAGAAGTCTTTAATTATTAACGCTGTTCGAAGTTATGAGAATACAATTTACTTATATTTGAATCTATGACTATTGATTCGTTGATAAGTAAATATTGGTCATTTACATTTTAGTCTATAAGTATTTACTTGGCGCGGGGGCAGGCAATTATTGGTCGCTAATATTTGAGTTTGTAAGCGTTAGATAAAACAAGTCTATGATAATGAATGTATTTTCTTTTTTTCTTTTTTTCAGCGATAGACAAATTGTAGCGTTTTATATTTCTGTTTGTAAGCATTTTTCTTTATTTCGCAATAGATAAACACGAGTCGATTATATTGATTGCAAGACTTCACATTTTCCAGGGATAGGCAAATTTTGGTTGTTTACATTTGAGTGGAAAAGCATTTATTTTCATTCGCCATAGATAAAAAAAAAAAACACGTTATTTGTATTGAACTAGCTTAAAAGTCGAACTTCGTTCCATTTTTAAGGTAGCTCCTCTGGTCCACTCTTAGAAAACAGCAATGATAGTTTTGAAGAAATAACTTCCCCAATTCATACAATGGAACTTTAAAACCTCGCATTAATTCTGATTCAGGCTATAAGTGCAATTCCGACCAAAAGCTCGATCTGGGTCGAAAGTCCCGTTTAGCCGAACTTCCAATCCAGGCCTAAGTTACAATTCAAGTTGAAAGTTTAACCGTTTCGACAGTGAAAGGGTGGGACGGAGATGCCAACCTAGTAGCACGTTTAAATTCATGCAGTCTGGGAACCAGTGAAAGTAGCTCATCCGAGCAGTTACCGTGAAAGTATTTGTAGAAAAGACAGAGGGAGGCGACGTCACGTCTCTGAGAGAGCGACTGTAGACGAGATGCTAGCTCAGGACCAACCACGTTGCATATCCGTCTCTGGATCTTGTCGAGGACCTCAAGGCGAACAGCGGGGCACCAGACCACATATGGCAGCAGTATTCCATGTAAGAGCGAATGGTTGATTTATAGATTTGAAGGATGGACTCGGCCGAGAAAAACTTTTTTGGCGCAACACGGGGAACCAACTTTCCTTGCGGTGGATGAAGCTATTGATTCAATGTAACTGTTTCATCTCAGGTCAGCGGATAGTGTGAGACCAAGCAGTCGCAAAAGGGTAATCTCTTGGAGTTGAGCATCAGGTATTCTAATGGGTGGCAGTGATGGTTTATTGAGTTAAGAACTAAATATAATATTAGACAAGATAATCAGTAATTAGCTATAAGAAACTTAAAAGCAGGACACCATGCAGACGTTTAATCTGGCTCATACGGCGGTCTAAATGCGCCCCAGGTCCCTGAAATAAAGGGACCCCTGATCCAGCTTAGAAAACAGCAAAGATAATTTTGAATAACTTTGAATTCCTCAAATTTTTTTTCGGCGATAGACAAATTGTAGTGGTTTATATTTCTGTTTGTAAGCATTTTCTTTATTTCGCAATTGATAAACACGAGTCGATTATATTGATTGCAAGACTTCACATTTTCCAGGGATAGGAAAATTTTGGTTTTATTTACATTTGAGTGGAAAAGCATTTATTTTCATTCGCCATAGATAAAAAAAAACATGTTATTTGTATTGAACTAGCTTAAAAGCCGGACTCCGTTCCATTTTTAAGGTAGCTCCACTTGTCCACTCTTAGAAAACAGCAGAGATAATTTTGAAGAAATAGCTTTGAATTCCTCAATTCACTCCATGGAACTTTAAAACCTTGCTTTAACTCTGATTCAGGCTAAAAGTCCAATTCAGGCCAAATGCTCGATCTGGGTCGAAAGTCCCGTTTAGCCCAACTCCCAACTCAGGTCTAAATTCCAATTCAAGTTGAAAATTGAGTTCTTCAAATCACAAACTCTGCGGAAATTCAAAACTTCACGAAACCTCTCATTTGTTCTCTGATTCCTTGAGATTTTGAAGAAATAAAATTGATTTCCGCGCTTCACTAAGTTTTTGTAGTTACTTTGAACACAAAATAAGTTAAAAACTTTTAAAACCAGTAATTGTTTAGCATTTAACTTAAATTTTGAATTTTTAAATGTTCCTTCGCCATCGGGACAGAAATCCAAATAATGAATATTTAAACACCAAATGAAGGGCAGATTTTCAATCCCGCGATCATCTTGATTCCAAAAAGGTATAATAAGTTTCTGCAGAGCAGGTGTGTTTCGAGTTAGAGAAGGTTGGGATTCACGGACAGACAGACACAATTTGACGGTTATTTATTTAGATGAAAATTTCATATTTTAGGGATGATCAAATTTTGTTTGCATTTCCTTGAGTCTATAAATATTTGATTGGTTTGAGAATAGGTAAATGCTGGTCGTTTATATATTTGAGTGTATAAATAATCTCTTGATTCGAGGATAGGTAACCATTTCTCGGTTATATTTGAGTCTATGAACAATGTCTTGGTTCGAGGATAAGTAATCATTGCTCGTTTTTAACTAAGTCTATAAACATCAATTAATTTTTTGGATAGGTAGATATAGGTCGTTAATATTTTAATTCATAACTTTTCATAGATTCTGCGATAGGTATATATTAATAGCTTACACTTTACTCGATAGGTATTTACTTGCGTCGGAACAGGTAAATATTTGTCGCTTATATTTATGTTTGTAAGCATGTAGTATACTTCGGAATAGGTAAAACTTTTCTTCTTATTCTCAATGTTCATACATATTTCAATTTTATTCAATGAACTGGTGTAGCAAAAGCTATCTCCAATGACATAGTCATTATAGTAAAAGATATTTACGAGTGCATTATTACAATTAAAATCATTTCCAATGCATACTTATAGCAACATCATTTGCATTGTATACTTATAGGAAAATAATTTCCAATGCATTCTTATAGTAAAATGATTCCCAATGCATTCTTATAGTAAAATCATTTCCATTGCATTCTTATAGTAAAATAATTTCCAATGCTTTCTTATAGAAAAATCATTCCCAATGCATTCTCATAGTAAAATTATTTCCAATGCTTTCTTATAGTAAGATCATTTCCAATGCATTCTGATAGTAAAATCATTCCCAATGCATTCTGATAGTAAAATCATTCCCAATGCATTCTTATTGTAAAATTATTTCCAATGCATTCTTATAGTAAAATCATTTCCAATGCATTCTTATAGTAAAATCATTTCCAATGCATTCTGATAGTAAAATCATTTCCAATGCATTCTTATAGTAAAATCATTCCCAATGCATTCTTATTGTAAAATTATTTCCAATGCATTCTTATAGTAAAATTATTTCCAATGCATTCTTACAGTAAAATCATTCCCAATGCACTCTTAATGTAAAATTATTTCCAATGCATTCTTATAGTAAAATTATTTCCAATGCATTCTTATAGTAAAATTATTTCCAATGCATTCTTACAGTAAAATCATTCCCAATGCACTCTTATTGTAAAATTATTTCCAATGCATTCTTATAGTAAAATTATTTCCAATGCATTCTTATACTAAAATAATTTCCAATGCATTCTTATAGTAAAATCATTTCCAATGCATTCTTATACTAAAATAATTTCCAATGTATTCTTATCATAAAATCATTTCCAATGCATTCTTATAGTAAAATCATTTCCAATGCATTCTTATAGTAAAGCCATTTCCAATGCATACTTGTAATAAAATCATTTTTAAAACTAAAACGTAATTTTTAAAGATGTCCTATATTAAAATATTTTCTACTGCATTTTTATATTAAAAATCAATTCCAGTGCATTCCGATCGAAGATAACATTTTCAAAATATTCATATGGTAATAATTACCGAAGTCCTAATCCGATTAAATCTATTCTTTATTCTGCTTTGCCTTCATTTTTATCTATGGGTGTCACGGAGGACTTCGTTACTGTAATGAATTCAATCCACTTCAGTGGCCTTATTCTTTAGAGGGGAAATGGTAACGAGTATATTGAAATTGTTGTGTTTATCAGTAGATAATTCGAAACCCATTTCCATCACGGTAGCACCAAATGACTTTTATTTTAAGGGCGAACAAGATTGTCGTGTTAGGGGGAAATCGAGCTCTGAAGAATCGTACATTTAGGTGATTAATCGAATTTCAATCATGGCTGATGACAGATGATTAATCGATAGGAAATTTTATGTTTTCTTTCCTTTCTCTTGCTTTTCATTTCTTAAATTTCCTTGAGTGCGTTTGCTTTTCATTTCTTGTTTTTTCTTTTCGTTTTCTTTTTTTTTCTTTTTTTTTCTTTCTTTTTCTTTTTTTTTTTCTTTTCTTTTTCTACTACGTTTCAGATTTCACTATCGGTTCATTCTTCCTCTTTTTCTTTTTCTTTTTTTGATCGATTCTTTTTTTTTTTTCTCTTTTTTGCTTTCTTTCTTTTAATTCATTTAATTTTTCTTTTCTTTTTCTTTCTTTCTTTTTCTTTTCTTTTACTTTTCTTGTTTTTGTCCTTTTACAACCACATCTCTAATCACATCACCGGCTGTTTCTTCCTTTGTTTTTTTGTGTTCTTTCTTTTTTTTTTTTTTTTCGTTTTTGTCTTTTTTCTGCTGTGTTTTTAATTACTTCATTGGTTCGTTCTTTCTTTCTTTCGCTTTTTCTTTCTTTTCGTTTTTGTCTTTTTTTTCTGCTATGTTTCTAATTTCTTAATCGCTTCTTTCTTTCTCCTCTTTGTGTTCATTCTTTCTTTCCTTTCTTTTCTTTTTCTGTTCGTTTTGCCCTTTTCTATTGTTACTAACTACTCAATTACTTCTTTATTTCGTTCTTTCTATCTTTCTATCTATCTCTCTTTCTTTCTTTACCATTATTTTCTTTTCGTTTTTGTATTTTCTTTTATGTTTCTAATTACTTTATTGGTTCTTTCTTCTGTTCTTTGCATCTATCTATCTATCTATCTCAGTCTGTTCTTTATCTATCTATCTATCTATCTATCTATCTATCTATCTATCTATCTATCTATCTATCTTTGGCCGTCCATATCTATCTATCTATCTATCTCACTCTGATCATATCTATCTATCTATCTATCTATCTATCTATCTATCTATCTATCTTTGGCCGTCCATATCTATCTATCTATCTATCTATCTATCTATCTATCTATCTATCTATCTCACTCTGATCATATCTATCTATCTATCTATCTATCTATCTATCTATCTTTGGCCGTCCATATCTATCTATCTATCTATCTATCTATCTATCTATCTCTCTATCTATCTATCTTTGGCCGTTCATATCTATCTATCTATCTATCTATCTATCTATCTATCTATCTATCTATCTATCTATCTTTGGCCGTCCATATCTATCTATCTATCTATCTATCTATCTATCTTTGGCCGTCCATATCTATCTATCTATCTATCTATCTATCTATCTTTGGCCGTCCATATCTATCTATCTATCTATCTATCTATCTATCTATCTATCTATCTATCTATCTCACTCTGATCATATCTATCTATCTATCTATCTATCTATCTATCTATCTATCTTTGGCCGTCCATATCTATCTATCTATCTATCTATCTATCTATCTATCTATCTATCTATCTATCTATCTATCTATCTATCTATCTCACTCTGATCATATCTATCTATCTATCTATCTATCTATCTATCTATCTATCTATCTATCTATCTATCTTTGGCCGTTCATATCTATCTATCTATCTATCTATCTATCTATCTCACTCTGATCATATCTATCTATCTATCTATCTATCTATCTATCTATCTATCTATCTATCTTTGGCCGTTCATATCTATCTATCTATCTATCTATCTATCTATCTATCTATCCTTTTATCTTTCTTTTTATTTTATTTTTTCTACTGCCTTTCTAATTACTTTTTGTAGGATCTTTCCATTCTTACTATCATTATCCTTTCTCCATATTAGCTACTGAACTTAAGAAACCTATTTTCCCGAACAGAATTCTTTTAAGAGAAATATTTCCTAAATTTCAAACTAAAGAGAAAATGATGATATAATCAAGATGTTGACATTCCCCACCACTTCAAACATAAGGTTAGGAAGGAAACTCCTATCAATACTGGAAAGAGCGATAACAGCTACTGAACTTGAGAAGCTTATTTTCCTGAACAAAATTATTTTAAAGGAAGCATTTTATAAATTTCAACCAACATTTGGACAAGCTGTTCGGTCAATGAATGCCGAATAAGGAAAGAGTTAACATTACCAATACTGTTTTATGTAAACATTCCGTCAACATTACCATCTGTTAATTTCCTGCCGTTTCTTCTTCGTCCTTTTGTTCACTTTCTGTTTCCTTCATTTCGGCGTTTCATTCATCAAATCCTTCTTTTATTTTGAACTTCCCTCCAACCATCTCGTGCTTTCCAAATAGAAAGATTTTAACCGCGCTTATCAAATATGTATAATAAAATTTTATTTTTTATAGGCCTTTATGAATATTTGGATTTTACCATGTGAGTAAATCCGAAGGAGATTCCAGTATAACCGTGAGCAAAGTTAAATACGACTTGTTCATTCGATTGTCATTCACGAAGACATTTTTTTTTTCTTTTTTCTTATTTATCAACGCCTTTTTTTTTCTGTAACTAACTCCCGGCTTTTTTCTTTCGCGTTTTCCTTCTGAATTCTATAATGTCATTCATTTTAACCTTATTACACATTTGTATTCAAAAGCATATTTTCTGTGAGGCATCGATAATTTTTTTTTTTTATTTTTTTTCTATTTTTCTTATTTTTTATACTAATCCTTATTTTTCCTTTTCGTAACTTTTTTTCCAGACAGTTCTTTCTTTCTTTCTTTCTTTAATTTTTTTTTTTTTTCGTTTTCCAACTTCTCAAAATCATTCATATCGTCTGCTTCCTATTTTGCTTAAGATCAGATTTCAATTTTCGTTCCCTTATCGTCGTCCCAAACTCTTTCTCTTTCTTCACAGACGAGTTTCTTTCTTCTTTGTCGAAAATTTCCTTTTTTTTTTCACTTTTCTCGTTATTTTTTTCATTTCTTTTCCGCCATTTTTTTCCCATCTATTTCCTTATATTACGCTTTCTGAACATCATCCAACTTTGTTCACGGCTCCCTTTTCTTCCTCGTCTTTTTTTTATTTATTTTTTTCTTTCCTCCCCTTTTTTATTCATTCTTTCTTGATTTTTTTTTCTAACTCGGTCTGTCTGTCTTTCTTTCTTTTTTTCTTTCTTTCTTTCTTTCTTTCTTTCTTTCTTTCTTTCTTTCTTTATTCGTTTATTTTTTTTCTCTTTCTTTTTTCCCTTCTCTTCATTTGGTTATTTTTTTCTCTTTCTTTCTTTTTGTCTTTAATTCCTTCTTTTCTTTCTTTCTTTCTTTCTTTCTTTTTTACTTCCTTCTCTTTTTTCTTTCTTTCTTTTTTTCTTTCTTTCTTTCTTTCTTTCTTTCTTTCATTCTTTACTTCCTTCTCTTTCTTTCTTTCTTTTGATATTTCTTTCTTTCTTTACTCACTTCTCTTTCTTTCTTTCTTTGAATATAACTTTCTTTCTTTCTTTTTTCTTTCTTTCATTCTTTCTTTCTTTTTTCTTTCTTTCGTTCTTTCTTTACTTCCTTCTTTTTCTTTCTTTCTTTCTTTCTTTCTTTCTTTCTTTCTTTCTTTCTAATCCGATCAACCCTTTCTTCTGTCTCAGCTCTTCTTTCTTTCTTTCTTTTTCATTCCTTGTCATGTCACCTTCGTTTCTTTTACATTCAGTGTTATATTTTCTTTCTTTCTTTCTTTCTTTCTTTCTTTCTTTCTTTCGTTCTTTCTTTCTTTCTTTCTAATCCGATCACCCCTTTCTTCTGTCTCAGCTCTTCTTTCTTTCTTTCTTTTTCATTCCTTGTCATGTCACCTTCGTTTCTTTTACATTCATTGTTATATTTTCTTTCTTTCTTTCTTTCTTTCTTTCTTTCTTTCTTTCTTTCTTTCTTTCTTTCTTTCTTTCTTTCTTTACTCACTTCTCTTTCTTTCTTTCTTTCTTTCTTTTAATATTTCTTTCTTTCTTTCTTTCTTTCTTTTTCATTCCTTGTCATGTCACCTTCGTTTCTTTTACATTCAGTGTTATATTTTCTTTCTTTCTTTCTTTCTTTCTTTCTTTCTTTACTCACTTCTCTTTCTTTCTTTCTTTCTTTCTTTTAATATTTCTTTCTTTCCTTTCTTTCTTTCGTTATTTCTTTACTTCATTCTCTTTCTTTCTTTCTTTCTTTCTTTCTTTCTTTCTTTCTTTCTTTTAATATTACCTTTCTTTCCTTTCTTTCTTTCTTTCTTTCTTTCTCTCTTTCTTTACTCACTTCTCTTTCTTTCTTGCTTTCTTTCTTTCTATCTTTCTTTCTTTTTTATTTCCTTCCTTTGTTTATTGTCATTATTATTTTTTTCTTTCGTCTCACTTTCTTTCTTTTCTTTCCTTCATTTCTATTCATCACTGACTTTCCTTCTCGTATGGACATCTTTTTTTTTCCTTTTCATACAGATGTCGTTTCAATTTCTTAGTTTTGCTTTTATTCTTCTTTCTTTCCCCTTTTTATTGTACCTCTTTTTTTTTCAATTTTTGCGTGCTTTCTTTTTTGTTCCCTTCACTTTCTTTCTCTTTTTCCGTTTCTTTCTTTTTTCTTCCTTTTTTCTATCTTTCTCTTTCTTTATTTCTTTTTTCCTTCCTATTCTTTCTTTCTTTTTTTATTTTTCTCTTTCTTTCTTTGTTTTTCTTTTCTCCTCTTTCTTTGTTTCTTTCCTTCTTATCTTTCTCTTTCTTTCTTTATTTATTCATATACTTTCCTTCCTTTTTCTTTCATTTTCTTTCTTTATTTCATTCCTCCCTTATCTTTTTCTTTCTTTCTTTATTTCATTCCTTCTTTATTTCTTTTTATTTCTTTCTTTCTTTCTTTCTTTCTTTCTTTCCTTATCTTTTTCTTTCTTTCTTTCTTTCTTTCTTTATCTTTTTCTTTCTTTCTTTCCTTATCTTTTTCTTTCTTTCTTTCTTTCTTTCTTTCTTTCTTTCTTTCTTCTCCTGTTCAAATTCTTTTTATTTGCTTTTTTCATGTTTTTTATTTACCTTTCTTTTTACCATACATTTTTTTTCCTTCATTTTTACTCTTTACCGTGTTTCGTTTTTTTTCTTGACATATACATTAATTCCTTATTCACTTTTCTTTCTCTTTCCTTCCTTCTATTTCCTCCTCATTTCTGTCTTTCTGTCTTTCTTTCTTTCTTTCTTTTCTTTTCTTCCTTTCTGTCTTTCTTTCTTTCTGTTCTTTACTTTCTTCCTTTCTTTTCTTTCTTTTTTTCTTTCTTTTCTTCCTATCTTTCTTTCTTTCTTTATTTTCTTCCTTTCTTTCTTTCTTTTCTTTTCTTCCTATCTTTCTTTCTTTCTTTCTTTATTTTCTTCCTTTCTTTCTTTCTTTCTTTCTTTTCTTTTCTTTCTTTCTTTCTTTCTTTCTTTCCGTTGCTCCTTCCTCCATTACTTCTACCTTTCTTTCCATTTTCTTTCTTCAGTCTTTGTTTATTTCTTTTTTCTTTCTTCCTTTCTTTCACTTTTGTTCTTGCATTTTTATTCCTTATCGTCCATCTTTCTTTTATAAATTCCTCTTCATTTTCGCAGATGTACGGTTAATATATTTTATTGTTAATAACCTTTCATTCTATTTTCGAAAGAGAAATCTTCTATTTCTTCCTTTCTTTCTTTCTTTCTTTCTTTCTTTCTTTCTTTCTTTCTTTTTCTTCCGATGTTTTCGCTTCTTGAATTCGTTCATTTTTGTTCATTCATTTCGCTTTGTTTTCTTTCATTTAAGAATCGCTTTTTTTTTCTTTTTTTTTTTCGTTTGGTCTCATTTCAGGAAAATATACGTTAAGTTGTTGCTTTTTTTTCCCTTTAATACTTCCTCTCTTTCCTCTTTTTTTTTCCTCTTCTTTTTTTTTTTTTGTTAACCATAATCCGGCATCCTCATCAATCAGTTGCTATACCATCGATCACGCTGCAACAAATAAAACGCACATCGATAAATAAACGAAAAGCATATTTATTCGAAAATTAAAGCAAAAAAAAAAAAAAAATATAGAGAAATTAAAACAAACTAAAATGATAAAAAAACAAACAACCAAAAAAAACAAAAAAAAAAATCACGGAAAAGCCGAATAGAAAACTTCCTTCCAATCATAACTCATCTTTCACTGCCACTTCTAATATCTCCTCGGCGTCTGTTCAAAGTCGATAGATTATCAGAAGCATTCCGTCTCGTCTTTGCAATGGAAGCTCCGTTTGCCAGGATTACGGCAATGCATGTATTAGGTTGGTGCAAAAATAATGACGTAATAATGTCGTTTTTTGAGGTATTTTTTAAAGTCAAAAAACGACATTATTACGTCATTACTTTTGCACCAACCTAATACATTCGAAAGAAGCGCTCGGGTTTCACGAAACGATCGTGTGTCAGATATGCAAAAAAACCATACAACCGCTTAACTCAAATTACACGCTCCGTCACTACGAATGCGCCATTGCTTGTCGCTCTGTCTTTTTCTCACTTATGTCAGTTTCTTGTTATATCTATACCTTACCTTACTTATGTAAAAACAAACTTTTCAGATTAACCTACATACCCCTCCCTCGACTGTCGGAAAATATAGACAAGTTTAGGTGTGTATGTATTAGGTTGGTGCAAAAATAATGACGTAATAATGTCGTTTTTTGACGTATTTTTTAACGTCGAAAAACGACATTGTTACGTCATTATTTTTGCACCAACCTAATATTAGGTTGGTGCAAAAATATTGTCGTTTTTTTATGTGTTTTTTAACGTCGAAAAACGACAATATTTTTGCACCAACCTAATATATTTCTTAATGAAATTGACCGAACAACCTTCGTTGTTAGACTATGTTGGGTTTTTTCTCTCTCTCTTTTTTGTTTTGGCTTGTTTTGGCTTGTTTTGTTTTTTTTGTTGTTGTTTTTTTTTTTTTACTTTATGAGTTATTATTATTATTATTATTATTAACATTATTATTATTATTATTATTAACATTATTATTATTATTATTGAAAGATAGCACATACGCCAACAATAGTGACCTGTAGTTACAAATGTACGGGGCCCTAGGTGCCAATCATGGGACCCTGTTTGGACAAACAATCAAATTCACACATATTACACAGGAACAAAACTTGACATAATTTTTATTTTACTAATGTTACTCAAATTAATAAAACAAAGAAACAAAACAAAACAAAATTCTTTAAGAACAAAATATTTTAAAAGATTTATAATAATATTTTAATCAAATTTAAACACACGCCTATATATTTGACTTGTAATAGATAGCGGTATGGAATCGGAGAGCCGAGTTCGAATCCCAGTCGAATCCATTATATTCACTTTCGTGCTAATATTCCTGGGAAAGGTATGAATCCTCTTCTTCTCTCCCAGCTAAATAACAGGACAGACTGGGCTCTATAGCCTTGGATGGCAACTGGTCTACCGCAGAAAGAAATGGCAAACTACTGCGGGAAAAATTTGCTTTCTCAGTCATGTATCAAAAGATACATGATCGCCTAAACTTATATCACGCATGGCACATAACTGACTGACTGACGTGCTAATACCCTTGGGAAAGATATGAATCCTCTTCTTCTCACCCCCCCAGCTATGGGTAAATAGCAGGACAGACCGTGTTCTATAGCCTTGGATGGCAACTGGTCTACCGCAGAAAATAATAGCAACTTATTTCGGGAAATAACTCTGCCATGTCAGTCATGTATCGAAAGATACATGATCGCTTAAGCGTGTATCACGCATGGCATATAACTGACTGACGTGCTAATACCTCTGCCTGGATTCTATCCTCTTGGAAATATGTTCGGTCTATCACTGATATTGAGCGCTTTCCATTAAATACCGCGTATATATAAGATATTAATAATATATATAAAAAATTGCATATATATATATATATATATATATTGTGTGTGTGTATTTAGGCAGCATCTTTTCATTGATACACGTTTCATTAAATATTATAGACAAGTGTTGTCTATTTATTTTATGCAAAAGAAATTCGCAATATTGATACATATTTTTTAATACAATCTAAGCTTTCGACTTACTTAAGCCATTATCAAAGATGTCAATTACAACATATTAAACAATATACGGACAAGACAGTGATGATAGTCTGTCAATGTTTACATAGAAGATTTCTAAGCAACGATAAACACGCGCATATAAGACGCTAGAAGCGAAAATCGCACCGCATCTCATGACGTCACACATGACCACACGAGAGTGAATTGTAGAAGTATGAAGTATGGAAAGCCGTTGGTATAAACCAATGGCTTCTGTTACCAATTATAGACATTTAAGAATATTTGTAGAGATGCCATAATTGATTTTGTTTAGGTTGGGTTTCAAATGTTTGATGTATAATGCTTCAAGGATTTTCAGTTTTTGTCTATTGTTTTCATGTCGAAGTATAATTGTGTTTTCGACAAGTATTTTACGGAATTGTGTATGCGGGCAAATATGGATCAATATTGTCAATTTCTTTCTTCGTTCAACGATAATGTTATTAAACATATCAGATGTTACGAAAAAAATTCGCATAAAATAAATAGACAACACTTGTCTATAATATTTAATGAAACGTGTATCAATATATATATATATTTAACATACACACACACACACACATATATATATATATATATATATATATATATATATATATATATATATATATATGTTGATCATCGTGATCAACTGCATACAAATATTACAGAAAGTTGTCAGTCTGCTGCTGCTTTTTTCAGTGGCGGCCTTACCTGCCACTGTGGTTTCGTCGCACGCAGTAAAGCAGGCCTTGCTGTCCGCTGGCGGAGACATGTAGCAATTGAACCTCAACCACTCGACCAAAATGGCACAACCACATGTTTCATCTGTCTAAAAGTTCCCAAAACACCTGCAGGCCTTGGGAGACACATACGTGCCCATAAAGTTGAGCACGTCTTTATTTTACTGACATGAGAGTCCACAATATACACACGCACATAAACACACACACACACACACACACACATATATATATATATATAAAAGTGAACATAGAAGTCAACACTTAGAGGCCTCTAAGTGTTGACATTTATGTTCACTTTTATATTTACACACGCTCTATCTCTTATATTGAGCACTTTATTCCATAAATATAGCACAACTTAAGACTATATTTCTTCATATATATATATATATATATATATATATATATATATATATATATATATATATATATATATATATACCGAAAATGAAATAGATTAAGTACGACGATTATTAATATATATTTTCTGCTTATACGTTATTTTTATAGATACAATTTATTTAAGTAAAGGCTCTTTTTTTTTATTAAACAGTATTAATTGCATTTGCTAACCAATCGCTTCTATGTAGCTCAATGGTATAGCACGTCAAGTCAAATGACGGTTTTCTTATAGGAATAAAGTTTTGATCCCTGTCGGGGAACGCATATTTTTTACGAAAATTTGCTTCCCTGATAGCTTTAATCTTCAAATATTTAAATGTAATGTCAATCGACATCTTCTGATGTCTTAATCTTGATCCCCGTCCTTCTCTATATCCTCTCCTCAAACAACCCTCTTTATTCTTGCTCTCACTCCCTGTAACCCCTTGCGTGTTAGTTCCACCCCCTCATTGCTTTGGATGATATGCTTAAAAAAATAAAAGAGGAGTAGGCTACTTACTGCAGTCGAATAAAGAACCGACCATTTTTCCTGCTTCCTTCGTGATGGATCGTATGTACGAGTTCCACTTGATGTCTACGGTGGGGTTTAAGACCCATTAGACGCTTAAGGTACGTGCCTCCTCGAGGGCACATCCATTGATCGTCGTCCTTGGTTACGCTTCAAGGATAAATATATTAGATTGGTGCAAAAATAATGACGTAATAATAATAGGCACCATTTACTACGAAAATATTCAAATTTATATTTACTAAAATTGATATTATTATTATTATTATTATTCTAAGCTTGGGGTCAAGGTTCGCGCACACTATACAAAAACAAAACGAAACAGATTTTAATTTTTTTAATTGTAAAAACTTCTTTGGATATCATCTGCACTTAGGAAATTTGAATAACTTCCTGATGGTAATTGTCCATTCTCAAGGTTGGAGTGGTTACGAGGTACGCTAAACAATTTGATTTGAAATTTATAATTTTAAAAGAGTGACGAAAACTTAAAGAAAAAGACAAAAGAAACTTTGACTTAAAATTTATAATTTCTTGGGATAAATTTACTTGCGATAAGTAATTTTACATTATTTGGGGCGAATTAATATTAGATTGGTGCAAAAATAATGACGTAATAATGTCGTTTTTTGACGTATTTTTTAATGTGAAAAAAACAACATTATTACGTCATTATTTTTGCACCAACCTAATAATTTAATAGTTGCAAACATCTGTATAGAGTAGTTGGAACTTGCTGTTGAAAAACCAAGCAGACCTGGAGAAACACCTGTCATCGAGGTTAACTAACTTTATTTTTCAGTCTTTATGATGGTCGATACTTGATCTATCTCTTACTGTTACATCCGCGGGCAACGCCGGGCTCTAGTGCTGTCTATCATAAACGAAAATGACATGTTCGTCATTTATTAATTTTACCTAAGGATCGCATGATCATTCAAGATTAAAGTAAAGCTCATATATATATATATATATATATATATATATATATATAATAAAAGAAACTAAAAGCGGTTGTTTGAATTAATTTGCACGAGGGTATATATATACATATATATATATATATATATATATATATATATATATATATATATATATAATATCAATGGTCATATATATTAGGTTGGTGCAAAAATAATGACGTAATAATGTCGTTTTTTGACGTATTTTTTAACGTCAAGAAACGACATTATTACGTCATTATTATTGCGCCAACCTAATCTTTTAATTGCTGCAAACATCTGTATAGAGTAGTTGGAACTTGTTGTTGAAAACCAAGCAGACCTGGAGAAACACCTGTCATCGAGGTTAACTAAATTTGAAAAGAATCTACTCAAACATCTGTGAGAATTAAACACCAACACTAAATCTCGGTTCAACATGCTCCTCGTGTGAACTTGTTTGCAAATCTCGAGCAGCACTCTTGTCTCGTACGAGACAAACATATCAATGAACTGAAAGACACTCATACGTCGAAAACGACGGGAGAGTTCATCAGATATATATATATATATATATATATATATATATATATATATATATATATATATATATATACTAGCAATAGAGCCCGGCGTTGCCCGGGGATGTAACAGTAAGAGATAGATCAAGTATCGACCATCATAAAGAATGAAAAATAAAATTGACAAAGATTATTGTTTAAGGTTGACGGACACGCATGTCTTAATTAATATTATTATTTTTTTTTTTTTTTACCAATTGGTCAAACCCAAACTCAAACAAAAACATTGTTTTCAATCGTTATGAGTCTACCGATTGAATAGAATTTTATTATAAACAATTGTCTTGTAAATGGAATTTTTAAAGCATTCTGAATGTCAAAATAAAGAAAAAAAGTGTGCAAGACAATAAGAAACACTACCTGAAAAAAAAGTGAAGTTTTGTTGAAATCGGTTGAAAAATGTAGGAAATCCAATCCCATATATAAACGAACACACACACACACACCGCCAACCTGGGTTTTATAATAAGTATAACTCGATATGAGTTGTTTCCCTTTCATTCTCGCGATAGCGATGCTTCTTAATCGTGTTTTCAAATTGATTTCATGCAAAAACAATTTTTGGCGCTGTCAGAACCACCGCAAGGTAATTTTACGTAGTCCTGTGAAGTTTTGTTGAAATCGGTTGAAAAATGTAGGAAATCCGATCCAATATATAAACGAACAGACACACACACACCCAACCTGGGTTTTATAATAAGTATGATATTCTCTCATGACTTCATTCTCTCTTTTTCTCTTTATGTGTTTTTTCTCCTCTAGCCTTTCGATATCAATATATAACTTCCATTAAGTTAACCGTTTAAATGTGTCTGGACCTCCTCAAATAATTTTAAGTATGAAAGAATAGGAATATTAAATTACATCTAACTCACTCTTGTCTTCTCTCCCTCCCCTCTCCTTCTCACTTCGTTAATTTACATATGCTTAATACGGTCCGTCAAAAGATTAAATTTCTTTTCATTTTCTGTTTCAACCTTTGAAAGTAAAGTATGATGATCCGCAGGGCTGTGGTGAAATAATTTATTACATGGAACCTTAAAGTGGTCTGTTTTTATTTAAATTATTTGCTCTGGATTTACATTGAGCTCTCTGGATTTTATCCTCCTTGGGTTTACTCATACGGATTACCTAGTTTTTTCACAAACTAACTAACTAACTATATATATATATATATATATATATATATATATATATATATAGATATATATATATATAATAATTTTATCATATAGACAAAACTATTTTCCTCACTACAAAGATGCAACTTCGTTTCAGTGAATTCCAACTGCACTTCGACGGGTGAGAATCGAAAATGGTTAATATATATATATATATATATATATATATATATATATATATATATATATATATATATATGGTGTATGGTAGTATTTCGGGGCCCAATCGCCAATGATAGAATGGAACGTGTTTCATTTTCGGGGCATTGAGGTCTTTGAATTAGACCAGATGAGAAATAAGCTGCCAATATCTGGTCTTCACTTGTTTTGGACGTGCAACCCTATATCGTTTTATCTTCGGCACAGATATTCGCAAAATAACGACCAATGTCCCTATTTATTATTGATGCTGCAGTATTTTCTGAAAGTTGTTAGGCTCAAATATTTAACGATACGATAGAGCAATTTCTTCGGATAATTCCTGGTCGTAGAACTCACCGGAAGTTCTATGAAAATCGTTCACTTAGGCGTGAAGATTCATCAATGAATTCAAAGAAGAAAACCGTGAAACATTCATGGATCTTTTAAAGCTATTATTGTGTTTTGCTTTTGTCTTGTGCAGAGCGAGTCGCCCCAAGGCATCAGCCGAGACTTCAAGAGAACAAGATTTTTGGCATCAGAAAAACAAATAAATAAGATTCTATGAAGTTAAACAGAGAAGAATATTTAATTATCGGCACTGCCTACACATCTACGCCTTCTTCCTCCTCCTCTTCTTCTTCTTCTACTTCTTCTTCTTCTTCTTCTTATTATTATTATTATTCGCCTCTTCAGTTTACTTCATTCATCATTCTTTTTCTTCTTCTTTTTCTTCTTTATCTTTTTCTTCTTCTTTTTCTTTTTCTTTTTCCTCTTCTTCTTCTTCTTCTTCCTCTTCTTCCTCTTCTTCTTCTTCTTCTTCTTCTTTTTCTTTTCCTTCTTCTTCTTCTTCATCTTCTTCTTCTTCTTCTTCTTCTTCTTCTTCTTCTTCTTTATCTTCTTCTTCTTCTCCTTCATCTTCTTCTTCTTATTATTATTATCGCCTCTTCAGTGTACTTCACTCCCCATTCTTTTTCTTCTTCTCCTTCTTCTTCTTCTTCTTCTTCTTATTATTATTATTAATATTATTATTATTATTGCTACTACTACTACTACTACTACTATTATTATTATTATTATTATTATTATTATTATTATTATTCGCCTATTCAGTGTACTTCATCCCTCATTCTTTTTCTTCTTCTTCTTCTTCTTTATCTTATTATTATTATTATTATTATTACTACTACTATTATTATTAGTAGTAGTAGTAGCCTCTTCAGTGTACTTCACTCCTCATTCTTTTTCTTCTTCTTCTTTTTCTTCTTTTTCTTCTTCTTCTTCTTATTATTATTCGACTCTTCAGTGTACTTCATTCCTCATTCTTCTTCTTTTTCTTCTTCTCCTTTATCTTTTTCTTCTCCTTCTTCTTCTTCTTCTTCCTTTGTTTCTTCTTCTTCTTATTATTATTACTATTATTATTATTATTATTATTATTATTATTATTATTATTATTATTATTCGCCTCTTCAGTGTACTTCACTCCTCATTCTTTTTCTTCTTCTTCTTCTTTTTTCTTCTTTTTCTTCTTCATTATATACTTCTTCTTCTCCTTCCTCTTGTTCTTCTTATTATTATTCGCCTCTTCAGTGTACTTCATTCCTCATTATTCTTCTTTTTCTTCTTCTTCTTTATCTTTTTCTTCTTTTTCTTCCTCCCCCCCCTTCTTCTTCTTCTTCGTCTTCTTCTTCTTCTTCTTCTTCTTATTATTATTATTATTATTATTATCCTCATAATTTCCTTTGATTTCACTTGTTAAATTATTTCTTTCTGGGTCCCAAGGAGGGCCCTAAGTTCAGAAATTGTATCACGCCATATTCCATTGAAAATTTTTGTAAAAAAAAAAAAAAAAAAAAAAAGAACATACAAAAACACAAACATTTTATAAAGATAAATTCCTACGTAAGGCATGAGCTGTACTTGTGATGACAACATGTTTCATTACTTTAAGTCATAGGCTATCAGGGATCCTTTCGGTGCGTCCATCAGCGCTTTTTCCAATCAAATACAGGAATCCAACTCCAACTGGAATTATTGATCTCTTCATATGGCACATCTTTTAGACTCCCATTTCAAGATCCTTTTGATGGTTTTTGGAATATCTTCAAAGTTAGATTACAGTCTGTAGGAACTGCCATATTAATACGAAAGCATTTGTGGTCTTTGATCACTATCTCTTGGCGATTAGCTTTGATTGTTTTATGTAATTGTAAGGCTCCAATATTTTATATATTGTAAGGTTCCATAATATTGTTACAGATCATAAAACGGGTCTGGGTGGGGTTCTTTCTAATTTCTTGCAGTTTCCTTTTTTCCAGAAATGCTTCAGATTTTAACAGTGCTGATAATGGTTGGCCCTGTCATGCCGCATATTTTTTCGGTGGATACTAACACCGTGAAACTTTCGATTTCAGCTTTTAATCCAGACCTTCGTCGCAACTGATGGGTATGGCTTTTGTCTACATCAGCTTGCTTGGATTAAATAGATTATTGACCAAGAAGAGTCTTTTTTTTTCTAGCTATCTTTTCTTCATTTGGTCCATTGCATTTGTTTTTTTTTTTTTTTAAGTTTTATTCTAAAGTAAAACAACCTAAGATCAGTCGCATTTTATATCGATAAAATCCTTCGTTAGGTGTGAGCTTTTCTTGTGATTTTTGTTTTTTTTTGTATTTCTTTAAGGCATGGGCTACCAGAGTTCCATTCAATGAGTCTTTTTTCCCAATCAATTCGAGTGCTCCAACCACAACTAGAATTATTGATGTCCGCATGTACCATATTTTTAGATATCCACTTCAAGATCCTTGTTTTTTGAAGATCTTCAAAGATACTTTGCAATCTGAAAAGACCGCCATGTCAATAAGAAAGCAGATTCTCCTCTTGTGGTCTTTGATTACGATGTCTGGTTAATTAACTTTGATTGTTTTGTCTGCGTGTATTGTAAAGTCCAATAACATTGTTACAGTTCCTATGTTTGAAACCGGATCTGGCTAACTTTTATACCAATTTGTTGTTGTTTCCTGGCCGTAGAATTTGCAGATTTTCCAGTGCAAATATCGCCCCCACCCTCGTCATGCCAAGTTTTATATTCGGTGGCTGCTAGAACTGTCCAGCCTAATGCAAGATGGTCAATTGTTTCTGGATATTCATCACATAATCTGAATTTCACTCTTTATATTATTACGTCTATTGTCCTCATCTTTGTCGCTATATTTATTACAACGTTTCGGCGGTTGTACACTACGGCCTTCTTCAGGTGGTTGGAATGTCGAAATGAACCCTTTATTTCGCTCACTGGGGTAGACTGTTCTAGTGCCACGTGCCATGTTTAATGGATGTCAGTTGCCAGTTATCTTCTGTTAATTCCCCTCTCCAAGTTCTCCACCGCCTTAACCAGGTATTGAGTCGATAAACGTTGTAATAAATATGGCGGCAAAGATGAGGACAATAGTCCGAATAATGTAAATAGTGTACATAATACCTCATCTCAGAAATATAGACAGATACTGAAAGGCTGAGACGTTTTGATAAATATGGCGACAAAGATGAGGACAATAGTCCGAATAATGTAAATAGTGTACATAATACCTCATCTCAGAAATATAGACAGATACTGAAAGGCTGAAACGTTTTGATAAATATGGCGACAAAGATGAGGACAATAGTCCGAGTAATGTAAATAGTGTACATAATACCTCATCTCAGAAATATAGACAGATACTGAAAGGCCGAAACGTTGTGATAAATATGGCGACAAAGATGAGGACAATAGTCCGAATAATGTAAATAGTGTACATAATACCTCAGCCCAGAAATATAGACAGATCTGTATTTCAGTTCAACACAATATTTCAGTATGTTTAGATGGTAATTTCTAATTAGCAAGCATCGGCTTGTGCAGCAAGACTAAAAACCTTCATTTTCAAATTTAAATCAAACACTACCTATGCACTGATGAGTACGGGGTTTGTCTGCATCAACTTGTTTGTCAAGGGAAGAATATTGATCAGATAGAGGTTTAGTTTGACGTCAGTTCTGCATTTGGTCCATTGAATTTGCTTTTGCCTTCTTTTTTATGCTCTCTGCCTTAACCAGGTATTGAACTCACAGCTATTCAGTTTGATCCAGTGAGAGTTCGACATTCCAACCAACGTTGTGATAAATATGGCAAAAAGATGAGGACAATAGTCCGAATAATGTAAATAGTGTACATAATACCTCATCTCATAAATATAGACAGATACCGAAGGGCCGGAACGTTGTAATAAATATCTAGTTGAACTAATCCTCTGCCTCCTTCGGATCTGGACACATAGAGACGATGAGCATTGACCTTAGGATTATACATGTGGTGGCAAGTGAGAAGAGTTCTCATTTTGATATACATTCGCCTTTGACAGCTAACGCTTTTATCCACTGGGCGATGGTTGAAGTAATCCAGTACCTTGACCTAAATAGTTGTGAGTTCAATACATGGACACAGCAGAAGTGAGCAAAAGCTTGGGGAGTTGAGTTAATAAGAGGAAATAACTGAAATTGAGATATCCAGAAAGGGCATGGCACGTGGAACGAGAAAAATCTACCCCAGTGAACTAAATAAATAGTTCGATTCGAAATTCCAACGTATATCACCTGAAGAAGGACGAAGAGTACAACGGCCTGACAGTTGTGAATATGACAATAAAGATGAGAACAAAAGTCCGAACAATGTAAATAGTGTAAATAATTACAATTACCTCATCTCAGATATATAGACAGATCGTGAAGAAAGCGCGGTGCGTATAACGTCTGAAACGTCGTGAATATGACAATAAGCTTGGAGACAACATTCCGAACACTGTAAATAGTGTCAATAGTTACAATACCTCATCTCGGAAATATAGACAGATCATGAAGAAGGCAGGAGCGTACAATGGTCGAAACGTCGTGAATGTGAAAATAAAATGAGGACAACTGCCCGTACAATGTAAATAGCGTAAATAGTCACAATATCTCATCTCAGAAATATAGATAGGTCTTGAAGAAGGCTGAAACGTACAATAGTCGAAACGTCGTGAATATGACAATAGAGATGAGGACATCTGCCTTTGCAATGTAAATCTCAGAAATATAGATAGATCCTGAAGAAGGCATGAGTGTACAATACCTGAAGTGTCATGAATATGACAGCAAAGATGGGGACAACAGTCGGAAAAAATATAAATAATGTAAATAATTACAATACCTCATCTCAGAAATATAGACAGATCCGGAAGAAGGCCGAAGCGTATAAGGTCCGAAACGTTGTGAATATGACAATAAAAATGAGAACAACAGTCCGAACAATGTAAATAGTGTAAATAGTTACAATACCTCATCTCGGGAATACAGACAGATCATGAAGAAAGCCGAAACGTACAATGGTCGAAACGTCGTGAATATGACAATAAAGATGAGGACAACTGCCCGTACAATGTAAATAGCGTAAATAGTTAAAATATTTCATCCCAGATATATATATATACACACACACACACACACACACACACACACACACACACACACACACACATATATATATATATATATATATATATATATATATATATATATATATATATATATATATACAGATGATGAAGAAGGCCGGAGCATACAACGGTCAAAACGTCGTGAATATGATAATAAATATGAGGACGACAGCGCGACTAATATAAATCTTGTACATAGTTGCAATGGCTTATCTCAGAAATATAGGCAGATGTTATCTTCTATCTGCTCAATTACTGCTCTTTTATTGTTCTGTAACCTCTCTTTCGGTGGCTTTATTGCCTTGCTTGGGGTGAAATGATTAGAAATATAAATAGAAAATAAAATCAATACGGTACTAAAAAGTATTCGCTCTGATATATTAGGTTAGCGAAGGAACAGCAATTCAAGTTCCAATCCAACGATTCTTGCGTCAGCCAATAGAAAATAGAGCGTGCTCAAGTCAAGTGCCACTCATCGAAATATCTTTCAATCGAATCAGTGTTCCATACTTGACGTGGTTTTGCTATACACTTAAGTTATAATCAATATTGAGACTTCACATGCCCTAAAATATACAATATCCGTGATTTATATATTGGAGTGGTGGATAGCAACACGAATTGAGGAGTCGGAGAGCCGAGTTCGAATTCCAGTCCTCTAGATATCGGTAAATATGGGTTCTATAGTCATGGATAGCAACTGGTTTAGAAGAAGTACAACTCCGAATTCAAAACATGCGGAGGGTCGTTTGGGGATCTTTGCGGCACATGGTGTATCAGGTCTGTATTTGGCTCTTTAAAGAGTGTGGTTGGTTCTGCACAAAATCTTCATCAAAGGAATCAAATAATATATAATTTTTTCGAAGATTATAAGATGTTATAAAATCACTACGAAAATAGCCATTTTGTTTCGACACTTCTAGTGTTTTACCAAGTGATGGTGTTGAATGTAGAATAAAGAGTTTTAAAAAGTTCATGACGACCAAAACCCCCTGATAGGGGAAATGCTGTTACATAAGCTGCAATGACCAATCAAAATACAAGTATATGAGAATTCAAAAAAACTTGACAACGAACCTTCGTTATGATAATTAATGCCTTAACCGTAGAAAACTAACCATCAATTAAAGTTACACCACTACTAACCATGGGTATATCATAGCCGTTTTTGAAAATATCAAAAAATAAATCAATAAATAAAATAAAAATCTTTATTTGAATTATTTTACATGCAGGTATTTCAAACTTTGTACTTTGAGTTAACATTATTAGGAATTGAAAAACATAATATTTAGTTAAGAAAATCAGGTACAGAATATTGTAATTAAAAATAGGAAAATTTGCGCTGGGTACTATATACCCATGGTTAGTGTTCTAGGGTTAATATTAGAGTTAGACTAAAATAGAAATCATTCTAACTAATTAATATTAAATTATACTATAAAATCGAAAATTAAAATTACCAATTTTAAATTTTAAATTTAATCTGTATTGAATTTAAAATATTATAAAATTATTTAAAGAAGAAACTGAGGAAAATATACATATATTTTGTTATTTATTTTGTTTTAATTGAAAGGCCAAAAACTCAGAATAAACGTTTAAATCTAATATTGATGCAAAGCTTCGTTACAACTTAGATACATTTGAAGTGGCAATATGGGCAAGGCAGGATGAAATCTTGCAAAAGATACACAATCAGATTATAATACACAAACACGTAGACAGATTTATTAGGTTGGTGCAAAAATAATGTCGTTTTCTCACATATGTTAATATGTGAGAAAATTATTTTTGCACCAACCTAATAGATATATAATCAGGCAAAATACGGACGAAACAGGAAATAGATGTCCACGACCCTTAAAAGAAAAAAAAAAAAAACAGACTCTGTATTGAGCACTATTTAAAGAATAGTATTTTTTTTTAATAATGGAATTCATTCCGTATACACTAATCTTATACTTGGGTGTATATATATATATATATATATATATATATATATATATATATATATATATATATATATATATATATATATATATATATATATATATATTAAGGCATTAAAAACAAGAAATTTTATATTATGGACCATGATAGATTTAAAATAAAACAAACACCGGTCGACCGGTTTCGTCCCCTCTCATCAGAACTGTTAACGGGGAAATTATGAGAAAAAGAAAAGAAGTCTGTAATGCATGACATGAATGATTGGACAGGAAGAAATAAATTATTATAAAAGTTATACCAACCAAGATGCTAGAAACGCAACACAGCAAGTCCAAGCAAACAATCTCTTTGTTTACAAAGAGTAGGTTGCCTGAACCTGATGTAAAGCGTCTCTAACACCTTAAGATGGAATAGCGAGTGCGAACTGGCCAAAACAGAAAACCAGTTCACACTGAAATTCAACGCACAAGTAGGATTCTTTATAAAGTGATCCGCAATCGAAGACCCATACGTGTTACGAATGGTATCACCCAAAGAAAATCATTCATGTCATGCATTACAGACTTCTTTTCTTTTTCTCATAATTTCCCCGTTAACAGTTCTGATGAGAGGGGACGAAACCGGTCGACTGGTGTTTGTTTTATTTTAAATCTATCATGGTCCATAATATAAAATTTCTTGTTTTTAATGCCTTAATACGCTTCTGTACCGTTTCAAATATATTCATATATATATATATATATATATATATATATATACTCGACTCTCACGTCGATTTCGGCGTATGAGGATTAATCAGTTTCCAGGAAACCGACAGCCCGGCAAAAGCACATGAGATTTGATTATAGTGGTGAAGGCTTCGTGCAGGACCGTCCACACTTTTTGAAGGGGCGAATACAGAGACCTGGTGCACTACGTGCCACAAGGTCCCCAAATGACCCTCCGCAGGTTTTGAATTTAGATTTGCCGTTCTCCTAGACCAGTTGCTATCAAAAGCTATAGAACCCAGTCTGTCCTGTTATTTTACCCATAGCTGGAGGGAGAAGAAGAGGATTCACACCTTTCCCAAGCACGTAAGTGAATGTAATGGATTCCAACTCGGCTCTGCGGTTCCTCAATCCAAGCCGCTATCCATTACTCCACCGTGCCTCATATATATATATATATATATATATATATATATATATATATATATATATATATATATATATATATATATATATATATATATATATATAATAAAATTATTAACTTACTTGATATTTGTCACTCTTGTTTCCTTTTTCTTCCTTCTAAATCGTTGATATGTGCGTATTTACACGTCTTTCCTATAATTTTTTATTGACTGCTGTTGACGTACATATACTTTTCCAAGACAGTGAAATATGGCTTCCCTAGAATTTGTTATAAACTAATTAGAGCTTACGGCTATTCCCAAATCAACGTAAGCAGACAGTAACTTATAAGAGAACCTGTTTTACGATATATCTTTAAAATGGTGATGCTTAACATTTGTGACAGCGAAAAAAAAAACAAGAAAAAATTAAAAAAAAAAAAGGCTGTATCAAATGAATGGTTATTACTTTTACACCGTTGTTATTTACTTTTGCAGACACACATATTCATATGGGAAAGTAAGTATTAAAAATAGATATTCAATTCATTTTCACAAAGCGTTGTTTCCCTCTCCCTTTTCTCGGGATATATTCACGGCAGTTGTTCTGTAGAGAGTTTCTATTTGTTACCTTAATATCATGAATCCGAACGAAGTACGTGATTGGCAGGTGGGTCTCAAAGTTTCATTGCTTACGTGTTTATCTGCCGACAAAAGCCCCCGGCAAAAGCCTCCGACGAAAGCTTTGTCCCGAACCTTACCAACAACAGCAAACCAGATTTTAGCAGGTCGACAATAATATGGGCTGATAATTAATTACATGCGAACTCTGATATAAACCAATTATTGTACGGAGGACTGATATAAAAACAGTATTTACTTTTCTTTAATTTATTCAAGTGTTATTTTTTTTCCTGTACATAATCAACCGGCTCGGTTACCGTGACCAAAGATCGACCCTGACAATTACACACTGCTCACATTTGGTCCATGGTATTCTCAGTTTCCTCCTGTAGAACCAAATTTAAATGCATGTTTGTACTTATTTTCCTTTTCTCTCAGTAAAAACAATTTTTGAATTCTTCTCATCCTCTCAGGAAAAGATTCTCTTCAATTATCAACCAGACCTGATCTTGATGGTTCCATCTTTGGGATTGCTCACATGTTCGGTCCATAGCATTCTCAGCATCCTTCTATAGAACCACATTTCTGTTGTTTCAACTCTCCTCTTTATCTGTGAGGAGATATCTAGCATTCACTGCCATATAGTAGGACTGATCTTATGTAACAGTTCAGTAGTCTTTTCTTTGTTTCAAGTCTCTTCTTCATCTGTGAGGAGATTGTTCAGTTCATATGTGCCCCATGACAGTTTGAGCAAATTTCCATAAATACAAATGTGCAAAGTGAATTAGAGAGGAGAGAGGCAAAAGAGATGGAGACAAAACCAGAGACAGGAGAGAGGCCCACATGATTATCTGCTGATGAAAGCTTCAGCTTTGTGCCAAACTTTACTAACAGCAGCAATCCAGTTTTGCCAGGTCAGCAATGATAATATCACTTCTGATTTAGATGAAGGTTAGGCTGATAATTAATTGCATGCAAACTCTGATATAACCAATTATTATACGGGGACTGATATAAAAACAGTATTTACTTTTGTTCAATTTATTCAATTGTTATTTTTTTTCTCTGTACGCCGTCGCCCTGCTTAGACCAGCCCAACACGAAGATACTGGCGACAATTCGATCTTGGCTGCCTTATGATCAAACTTAAATTATAACGTGGGATAAGGTTAGCTCTGGATTGAAGCGGTCACGAAGATACCTGTGTCGATTCGATCTTCGCTGACATATGATCAAACTTTAATCACAACGTGCGATAAGGTTAGCTCTGGATTGAAGCGGTCACGTCAGCGACCAGCCCAACACGAAGCTACCTGCGGTGGTTCCATCTTGGCTGCCTTATGATCAAAGCTCTGGATTAAAGCGGTCACTTCAGCGACCAGTCCAATACGAAGATACCTGTGTCGATTCGATCTTCGCTGACATATGATCAAACTTTAATCACAACGTGCGATAAGGTTAGCTCTGGATTGAAAGGTCACGTCAGCGACCAGCCCAACACGAAGATACCTGCGGTGGTTCCATCTTGGCTGCCTTATGATCAAAGCTCTGGATTAAAGCGGTCACTTCAGCGACCAGTCCAATACGAAGATACCTGTGTCGATTCGATCTTCGCTGACATATGATCAAACTTTAATCACAACGTGCGATAAGGTTAGCTCTGGATTGAAGCGGTCACGTCAGCGACCAGCCGAACACGAAGATACCTGCGGTGGTTCCATCTTGGCTGCCTTATGATCAAAGCTCTGGATTAAAGCGGTCACTTCAGCGACCAGTCCAATACGAAGATACCTGTGTCGATTCGATCTTCGCTGACATATGATCAAACTTTAATCACAACGTGCGATAAGGTTAGCTCTGGATTGAAGCGGTCACGTCAGCGACCAGCCCAACACGAAGATACCTGCGGTGGTTCCAACTT
This sequence comes from Acanthosepion lycidas, assembly GCA_963932145.1. NCBI lineage: Eukaryota > Metazoa > Mollusca > Cephalopoda > Sepiida > Sepiidae > Acanthosepion > Acanthosepion lycidas. The sequence goes on from OZ010613.1 coordinate 23,364,975, forward strand.
GGCTGCCTTTTGATCAAAGCTCTGGATTGAAGCGGTCACTTCAGCGACCAACCGCGGCAGTGGAAGTCTTGGACGACCGGGGAGGATGTTGTATGATTACAATTTAACCTAAAGCCCATTTTTTATCGTAAACAAGAATTTTGGAGCTTTCATCCCTGTCACTTCGACCGGATGAATTTAAGCGATTGTCAATGAGGACTCATCGTTTTCATGTTGAAATAGATAGCTGTAACCGTATGTAGTGTTGTAATAGTTTCTTTTCTCTTACTTCTTGTCTGTGGAACTCTCTTCTTGCTCCCCTGCCACCTACGATCTTTAAAAAAAATTAAAATACAAGTTCAATCTCCACCATCTGTCTTCCTGAAATCCGTTCTTTTGTAGTCCTTTCTCCTCACTATCATTTTCTTAGTTTCATTCACTTCTTGCGTCTTATTGGTATTATTTCTTTTCTTGGGGGCGAAACGATAAAAAAAACTGCTATCAGTCATTCATTCCTTAGAAAGATGGCAAAGTGATATTTCTGATCTAAAAAAAACAACAACAAAATAATAATTATAACGTCAACATTACAAGTTGTCCTTGAAGCGAATCGTTGTCTCAATACTGGACTCAACGGCCATATTGAACAGATCGAATGGAAACAACATGGCGGAGATACGAAGTGCTCACAACCCGAGGTAATTTTACACTGAGATTCAACTGCTTGGTAAAAGCAGGCAAAAAAATGCTACCAAATAGAGAATAAGAAATTTATGAACAAATAATGAAGATGTCATTAAATTTTTTCGTAGACAGGTTGTTTTTATTTTTCTATTAATAATAATAAATACTATTTGTTTGAGAAGGTATTCTTTTCTCCTTTGTTCAATCACATATTGACTGGTTTCAAATAACCGCCTGCTTTCTTTGAATTTGAGTTCAAGCATATTTTTTAACCGCCAGCTAATTTTTCATTCATTGCGTCTTTCTTTATTTCATACTTTCTGCTCACATATTTAGTTTCTTATTTCCTTATCTTAAACCTGTTTTACCTTTCTTTCTTTCTTTCTTTAAATTTTTTCTTTCTTTTTTTAAATCTTTCTTTCTTTCTTTCTGACTATTTGTTTGTTTCTTTCTTTCTTTTAATCTTATTTTCTTTCTATTAATCTTTCTTTCTTTCTTTCTTTTAATCTTTCTTAATTTCTTTCTTTCAATCTTTCTTACTTCCTTTCTTACTTCCTTTCTTTCTGCCTGTCTGTCTGTTTCTTTCTTTCTTTGTTTCTTTTCATTTTTCTTTCTTTCTGTCTGTCTGTTTCTTTCTTTCTTTCTTGCTTTCTTTCTTTCTTTCTTTCAATCTTTCTTTCTTTCTTTCTTTCTTTCTGTCCGTCAGTTTCTTTCTTTCTTTTTTCTTTCTTTCTTTCTTTTTTCTTTCTTTCTTTTAATCTTTCTTTCTTTTTGTCTGTGCTTTTCTTTTCCTATGTCTTTATATTTTCTTTTTTCTTTTACTTCCTGTTTGTTTGTTTCTTTTATTCATTTTTTTTATTACTTCCTGCTATATGTATGTATTCTCCTGT
>OZ010613.1:23371527-23379027 GCA_963932145.1 Acanthosepion lycidas
TTCGTTTTTTTCGTATTAAGTTCAAAAACAATTTACCCGATTTTTATGGGTGTTGAGGCTTTCTTCATCTTCTTTGTGTGTGCGTATTTCTTCTCCTTCTTTAAGCGTATGTGTATGCATCTGCGTGTTTGTGTGTGTGTTTATGCATGTGTATATCTGTGTACACCTCTCGTAAAAGAAAGACGCGCAAAAAATTAAAATAATACATATAATAAAATTCAGTTGTTTGAAGCTGCTTGTATATATATTGACAGTGATGTCATTGGCACTCGTTAGATGAGCTGACGAAAGGTAACATCATGTCTCTCTTCCAGTAAATCGGAAACAGCAGCAAATCTAGGCAAGAAAGGAAAACAAACGTGAATCTGTTTTTCGGTTTTTTTTTGGTTTTTTTTTTTGTTGTTTTTTTTTCGAGCATTCACCAACTTCACAAGAAAATGTCTTTATCTCTTACAGGGAAATTCAATATGTATACACATATATCCATGTTTCAAGGCAGTGGTTTTTTATCTAGCTATATATCTAAATCTGTTCATAGCATAGTCTTTTCGTATCTATCTATCTATCTATCTATCTATCTATCTATCTATCTATCTCAGCGTATTAATATCGATGCCTGTCTATAAATATATAGCTATCTATAAACTGTAAACCCCTTGGTCTGTAATTATGTTATCTTCCATCTTGGGTAGCTTTTGAACCATCTATTGGGTGAAGATCATTGTTAAAAAACACCAACTTATAGTTTTAAAAGATATTGGTGTCTTATCAAGGCTATAGAACCCGGTCTGTCCTGCTAGTTTGGCGGGGGAGGATAGGATTCATACCTTTCCCCAAGACTATTACCACGTCAGTCAGTCAGATATGTGGCATGCGTGATACACGCTTAGGCGATCATGTATCTTTCACCATTTCTTTCTACGGTAGATCAGTTGCTATCCAAGGCTATAGAACCCGGTCTGTCCTACTACAGCCATTTAAGTGATGGTGCTATCTATCTATCTATCTATCTATCTATCTGTCCTAGCGTATTAATATCGATACCTGTCTATAAATATCTAGCTATCTATAAACTGTAAACCCCTTGTTCTGTAATTCTGCTATCATCAACTTTGGTTAGCTTTTGAACCATCTATAGGGTGAAGATCATTGCGAAAAGACACCAGCTTATAGTTTTAAAAATTATTGGTGTCATATCAAGTGATGATGTTAACATCATCATTTGATGAGACACCAGAAGTGTTGAAACAAAATGGCTATTTTTGTAGTCATTTTAGAACATATTTATGTTATAATTTTCGAATAATATATATATATATATATATATATATATATATATATATATATATATATATATATATATATAGTAACTAGGCTCGTTTCGAAAAAACCTCGAATTTTTGATTTGCCAATAATCAAATCAATCTCGAGGGAAAAAAAGGTTTTAAAAAAAGAAAGAGCTACAAACATGAACTACTGTCGAAAAAAATCGCACAGATGCAGGTCTGAAGCCCAAAGAAAAAACCCCGATACGAGTAAACAACTAACTAACAAAAGAGCTCAATACAATCGTAGAGCAGACCTAGATACACCTAGTGAGCCAGACAAACCTACCTAGGTTTCAACTAAACGGATCGTCAGGGAAAGTTCGGCCGAACTTTCCCTGACGATCCGTTTAGGTGAAACCTAGGTAGGTTTGTCTGGCTCACTAGGTGTATATATATATCTTTGTCATATATATATCTTTGTCATTCAGCGCCTTTACAGTAGATCCAGAGAAGGATGAGCTTGCTCTTGCCATATACATATACATATATATATATATATATATATATATATATATATATATATATATATATATATATATATATATATATATATATGAAGAAAATATACGGAAAAAACAAACAAAAATCCTTATATGCAATAATGCTGTTTTAATGTTAATATAATGTCAACGTCGGACGTTTCATAATATCCATCTCACGCACGGTGAAAACTAGACCTGGCTTCTTTAGTATTTCCCCTTTTCTAGCGAGATTAATGCTCGACAAGCGTACATATAAATTTTAGATCAAAATAGAATTCTTTTCATTTTTCATTTTTCCTTCAAAATACTCAAATTTTAGGAATACGTTTTGACAGCGTCGCCCACTTGACGACAACGTGACCATGTTTAAACGGAACGCTGATCATATAAAACTTTCAGTTATCTGTTTGGATAAGTCTTGTTCTTATGTCCATCGTCTTTGTCATGTTCAATTGATAATGTTAATTATATTTTATGAATATGTCCTGAAGATGGTTTATTTACCGAAACGTCCGACGTTGACATTATATTAACATTAAAACAGCATTATTGCATATAAGGATTTTTGTTTGTTTTTCCGTATATTTTCCTTCATACTGTCGGATCTATATCCATATATTTGCTTACATATATATATATATATATATATATATATATATATATATATATATATATATATATATATATGGTGCAATGGATAACGATATATATGTATATATGTATATATATATATATATATATATATAGATAGATAGATAGATAGATAGATAGATAGATAGATAGATAGATAGATAGATAGATAGATAGTATTAGAAATTAAGCAGAAATGTATTGTCTGTGGTCAGGAATTAATGCAAGCTTTCTTGACAGAATTGGCTTATTACATTTACACGTCGCTGAACTTGGTGACCTTCTCAAAGTGAATTCTATCTTCTTGTTTTTTTTTTTTTCTTTATGGCAAGCCTTTCATATCCACTCTAGGATGATGAGATTTCAAAGTCTATCTTCTTATCTTCATCAACAAGCGCATATTTCCAACTTCAGATTTTTGCTCTTTACATTTTTTTCGCGTTTTCTTTTCTTTCATATGGATACGGACACCATTTTTATTATAACCAAAAAGCAAAAAAAAAAATAAAAATAAAAAAGAAGAAATCTGCTTGACCTCGAGGTCACTGAGAAGAAAAACGTTATTGGATTTTTCTCGTCATGCGGAAGAAAATTAAGAAAAATGGATTTTTAGTTCCTGCATAATTTTTACCTTAACTCCCCAAAAATATAGCAATTGGCCCTCACTGGAAACCAAATGACAGCAAGTCTCACCAGTCATCCAGGACTCTCCTCAGTACTCGAGTTTCTTATTGTCGGATGCTTAACGATTTAGCGCCAGTTTTTCAAATAAAAAAATGCCATCACTGAAATTATATTTCTTGGTGTTTGTCCTTCTATATGCTGTATTTCTGGGCACACCCCTTTGCAATACCTGTTACAGACGCCTGCATCTGTGTTTGTTCAATGCCCACAGCGCCCACCTCTTTGAAGGTCAGTACGCTCATAAACTCGGGCACGATGACAAATGATTTTGTGCTTGAATCAACCCGTGGGTATTGCTTTAAGGCATGTTATAAAAGTACCGCACGCTGGTATTGCGTCCCCCAAAGCGTTAACAACAAGAATTTGCCTTCTTGACACATCGACCCTGGTAAGATTCAGACCTAGGTCTCATAGTCAGAAAGCGAACGTTTTTGCCAAAGAAAATGTATGGTTGTCTGCAACAGAAACAGCTCGAAATAGGATCTACAAATGGAGACATTAGTTTATTTTTACAGTATGGTTCAAATTTACAAGACCCCGGGGCAACTTGTGATAGAGGGTTACTTCAAAAGGTTAAGATTGTTGTGATAGATGTAGCATCCTCTTGGGTGTCAGTTCCAAAAGGCAGTGTTTTGCGGGAGGAAGCTGCTCGAGTGGAACTTACCTCTCATCGATATAATGTGGGTGGTTTGCTAATATGTAAGAGGCGTGATGGATTTTAGCCGTAAAGGTTTGACCTGGCGGATGCAATTTTAGTTTCTTTTTTTCTTATTATTTTACAAGAGGTTTTAACTTGTACAATGCCCGGGAGCCACTCGAAGTAGAGGCTTACGATAAGGTTACTTCTCATCGATAGAATACAAAGGAAATGTGAGTAGTTTGCTAGAATGTAAGTGGCATTGTGGATCCTAGCCGTGAAGGTTAGACCAGGCGGATACAAGAATTTATATTTAGCAGCGTTTGTCCTTCTTCTATGTGCCGTGTTTTGGCTCACACACGTTTCCAATACCTCTTGAGAGACGCCTGCATCTGTGTTTGCTCAACGTCCGCAGCGTCTACCTCTTTGAACAGGGTCAGTGAGCTCATAAACTCAGACACGATGCCTAGTGACTTCGTGCATGGATCAACCCGTGGGTATTGTTTTCAGGCATGTTGCACCGGTATGGTGGACCCTAGCAGCAATGGTTAGACCTGGCGAACCCAAGAAATGTAATTCGTCCGAGTACTTTGCATGGAAGCAGCAGTAGAGCATCGACAGGCTTGCCACATCCCGCCTATGCGAGAGAGGTTGAAGGATGGGGAATTATTCGTCACCCACAAGGGCTCCGAGACTCTTTTGAACTCTATCAAAGCTGGAGAGTGTGGTCTGGGCAAATATCTGTTCGGCCAAATATCCGTCGGCCAAATATCCGTTCGGTCAAAAGTCCATCGTCCAAATGTCCGTTTGGCCAAATTTCTCTCAGCCAAATGTCCGTTTGGCCAAATATCCGTTCATTCAAAAATCCATCGGCCAAATGTCCGTTCGGCCAAATATCTCTCAGGCAAATGTTTCTCGGCCAAATGTTTCTTGGCCAAATGTTTCCCGGACAAATATTTCTCGGACAAATGTCCGTTCAGCAGCAAAATGTCCGTCGGCCAAACGTCTGTTTGGCCAGATATCCGTTCGGTCAAACGTCCGTTCGGTCAAAAGTGGATCGGCCAAATGTGCCTCAGCCAAATGTCCGTTCGGTCAAAAGTCCATCGGCAAAATGTCCGTCGGCCAAATGTCCGTCGGCCAAATGTGCCTCGGCCAAATGTCCGTTCGATCAAAACTCCATCGGCTAAATGACCGTCTCCCAAATGTCCGTCTGCTAAATGTCCGTCGGCCAAATGTCCGTTGGCCAAATGTCCGTCGGCCAAATGTCCGTCGGCCAAATGTGCCTCGGCCAAATGTCCGTTCGATCAAAACTCCATCGGCTAAATGACCGTCTCCCAAATGTCCGTTGGCCAAATGTCTTTCGGCCAAATGTCCGTCGGCCAAATGTGCCTCGGCCAAATGTCCGTTCGGTCAAAAGTCTATCGGCTAAATGACCGTCGGCCAAATGTCCGTCGGCCAAATGTCCGTCGGCCAAATGTCCGTTCGATCAAAACTCCATCGGCTAAATGACCGTCTCCCAAATGTCCGTTTGCCAAATGTCCGTCGGCCAAATGTCCGTTGGCCAAATGTGCTTCGGCCAAATGTCCGTCGGCCAAATGTGCCTCGGCCAAATGTCTGTTCGGTCAAAAGTCCATCGGCCAAATATTTCTCGGCCAAATGTCCGTTCGGACAAATGTCCGTCGGCCATATGTCCTTCCGGCCACATTTTTCTCGGCCAAATGTCCGTTCGGTCAAAATTCCATCGGCCAAATCTCGTTCGACCAAATGTCCGTTGGCCAAATGTTTCTCGGCCAAATGTCCGTCAGCCAAATGTCTATCAGTCAAATATCCTACCACGGACTATATGGTAGCACGGTATGGTTAAAAAAAAAATTGGTAAGAGCTAGAAAGGATAAGAAATTTTGAAAAGCTATGATCGCTGCCATCGGTACACAGCACATTATAATAGTAGTAGTAATAATAGAAAAAGACATGAAATCTTTCGATGGAATTTTCCGTGACAGCAGTCAATAACATTACTTGTTATCCATATATCTGTGCCTAAGTGATGCACTTGAGCTGCCGATTCTTAAAGCTCGAGTTGCATCACTTGCACTTAGTATGAGTAAAAGTGCATATCGTCTCCTACTGTGCGATGTAGTGACATCTCCAACTGGTCTACAGATCGATATCCCGTTCCTACTTCAACATTGTCACGTTAATGATTAAATCTGTAAACGGGTTGAACGTTGTCGTTCAAAATCTGACAACACTTTTACTGGGCCATATTTCACGAGGTTGGGAAAAGTTCAGTCGACGAACAAACAGAGAAAACCGAAGGTAAGACGATTTACGGGTGAAATTTTAAATGAAAATTTCAACAACAATCATTCATTAATTAATCAACAATTTTATTTTTTCAACAGTCATTTCCCACGATCAATTTAATTTCCAAAACCTTTAGAATTCAGGTTGAAACGCCGTTCCCCATACGATCATCGAAGTTGAGCAACGTCGAGCCTGGTCAGTACCTAGATGGGTTACCGCTTAGTAATACCAGCTGCTGTAAGATTGGATGTGCGGGTGGTGTAATGGGCGATGGCTCGTTATTGTTAATCGGGGAACCGAGTTCCAATTGCTTTGTGGCTAATTATGTTCACTTACGTCGAAAATTTTCTTGGGAAAGATATGTATCCACCTCTTCTCCCCTCAGCTATGGGTTAATTAAGACTTGTATTTTTAAATCATTATTATTTAAAAAGGTAATAGATTCTTAAAATATAAAAATACTACCTGGCTTTAAATAGCCTGCAAAGGGTTGTTAAGCCGTAAAAACGAATAAGTCAATCAATTTCCAAAAACTTAATTTAAATTCGGAAAGGAAAAGAAATTATTTAGAAATAGAAATGATATTTTATTTTTCGAAATCCAGAAGTGCATATTATTTTCAAATTCCCGAAGTGTATATATATATATATATATATATATATATATATATATATATATATATATATATATATATATATATATATAATCGACTCTCCCGTCGAGATTCGACGTATGAAGGTCAAGCAGATCAGTTTCCAGGAAACCGACAGCCCGACACCGGCACATGAGATGTGATTATAGTGGTGAATGCCTCGTGCAGGACCATCCACACTTTTTGGAGGGCCGAATACAGAGACCTGGTGCACCGAATGCCACAAGGTTCCAAAACGACCCTGCGCAGGTTTTGAATTCAGAGGTGTCCTTCTCCTAGACCAGTTGCCATCCAAGGCTATAGAACCCAGTCTGTCCTGCTATTTTACCCATAGCTGGAGGGAGAAGAAGAGGAGGCAAGGTGGAGTAATGGATATCGGCTTGGATTGAGGAATCGGAGAGCCGAGTTCGAATTCCAGTCAAATTCACTTACGTGCTAATACCCTTGGGAAAGTTATATATATATATATATATATATATATATATATATATATATATATATGTTGTTGTTATTATTATTATTATTATTAGCTTTCGTGTTTCAGCACTGTTGCGCCTCTTCAAGCGATGATAAATAACAGCTACTTTCATCGCCCAAAGAGGAACGAAGTGCCGAAACACGAAAGTTATTGTGTAGCGATGTCAACATGTTTTTGTTTTCGTGTTTTATAATACTACTACTACTAATAATAATAATATATATATATATATATATATATAGATAGATAGATAGATAGATAGATAGATAGATAGATAGATATAGATATATATATATATATAT
>OZ010613.1:23384027-23386527 GCA_963932145.1 Acanthosepion lycidas
AGAATAAGTGTTGTGGTAGGATCCACCTAATTTGCATAGTGGAGTACCGACCATATAAATATGGTTGGTACCGGGAAGAGAGGGGAGGAATCGAAGAGATTCAACCAGAGACTCTGCCCGACTGCGACTCAGTCAACACATTCTCCAGGAACGGTCTTCCCACGAATATACCAAAGACTATATGTAAATATTGTGTACACTTTCTTGTTTCAATACATTTTGTTCTAAGTACATTTTGTGTTGCATTATTATTCCATGCATTAGTCAAGTTTCAACAATGGCGACGAGGTAGAAAGAACCATACGAAAAAAAAAAAAAAATTAATAATTGATAGCTTTCAACAAGTGGGACAAGTCATTGAAGAACCCAGAATGAAGGAAAAAATTATTAATTAAAAGTCCAACATCTAACGGAACGGCGAAGGATTCTGAATTTCTGGATATTTAGAAATCTTTAAAGGACGACTAAGCATAAGGTACGTTCACTCAGAAAAATTTGAAAGGTGTCGTAAACGAATAACGGTGATTTTAAATTGAAAAAGTTATCTACAACGAGACACCCGTTAAAAAAAAAAAAACTGACCGACTACAAAAACGTGCATGGAATTAAAAGGCGCACAAATACACCGTGTCGATTTTGAAAGGTAACGAACTTTTAAAAAATTATTATTTGTTTGCTCAACAATATTTTATAGTGACGAATTTACTTCTGATCAGAGGTTTGTCATTGAAATACGCGAATAGAAGTAATAAAAAAAAAATAAAATAAAAAAAATACCAAAGTTGATTATCACGGGCTTGAATGTAAAAGCAAGACATAAAATAAAAAAGTCGTAAGTTGTTTCGATTTTTCTGGTCAGCTTATATTATATCCATAGATACACAAATTAAAGGTATATTCTTTGTTGCATGAATTAGTCAAGTTTCAACAATAAGATAGATAGATAGAAATAAACTAAGATATATCGATATGAATAGATTGATAGATATGAATAGAATAAGATAGATAGATATGAAAATACATATAGAAATATTGTCCAGCATTCAGTACCATGTAAGAGGATGGCTAACTCAGCAATAAGAATCCCATTTTGTTTCGAACAAATATTTCTCGTTTTTTCAGCACCTTGCTTAGTTTTTGCAATGCTTCTTTCTTTCGTTCAATCCGTGTTCAGATCTCAGTGTCGCAGTTTTCCATCCTTTTATTAAAAAACGCTTCTGCAGCTGCTCTCGACTGTCTACACATCTCCAGTTTGTAACTCACATCTTTGGGCTTTTACGCTTGCTGGTAAATGTATTTATTGTAACCTTTTAGTTCCGACGCCTTCGTCCCCCGGTCGTTCCATCGGTGTCATCATTAATCGTTGCTAATTCCAGCTTCCTTCCTTTTTATACACAGACGCACACACGCGCACGCACACACGCACGCACGCACCCACCCACACCCCCACGCGCACGCACACACGCACGCACCCACACCCCCACGCGCACACACGCATACACACACGCACACATACACGCTCACACACACACATACGTACACACACACACACACATGCACACACGCATGCCCCCCCACACACGCCCACACATACACGCACCCACGCCCACATACACACACGCACGCATACACACACACAAAGGTCCACACACCCCACACATACGCACGCATACACACCCACACTCACGCCCACACACAACCAGACACCCACGCACACACACACACACGCAGCCAAACACACACACACGCACAATGTACGGAAGGAAAGCAGCTCTGAAACTGTTATTCTCCCAGAAAGAGTTTTATAAAGTTTTTTTTTTTTTGTTTTTTGTTTTTTTTTGTTTTTTTGTTTTTTGTTTTTTTGTTTTTTGTTTTTTTGTTTTTTTGTTTTTGATCTAACAAATTGATCACAGAAAATGAACTCATGAAGACATCGTGTGTCTTCTCGCCAGCAAAATTAAAGACACAGGTTTTATATTACTCAGGTCCAGGGCAAAAAATGAAAATTGATTTTTTTAAAGAACTAACACAGACAGTCAAACAGTGACACGGTAGAATCTGTCTTGCAGGAAAAAATACGGCGAGTTAATTCAATGAATTGCATCTTTTGAAAACTTGTCGATTGATTCTGACTCATGGAGAAGTAACTGAAGATTTGTTTTTAGGTTTGCTTCTTTTTTCTTTTTTTTTTTTTTTTTAATCATTTCACCCGAAGTAAGGCAATAAAGCCGCTAGGATGCAATGGGTTACTGAACGTGAAAGAACACGAGAAAAAGAAAACCATAAATTAAACGGGATAAAAAAACAGGGGACAGAAAATGTCGACATTGTATTCAAATTTTTGAAGCTTTTGTTTAATTTTGACAACCTTAATATGTTGTAGCCCAAATGTCTGTTTACAGCTGATAGTCCTATCTTCTTGCTTTCTACGTTGTCTAAGAATTCTTTCAGTTTTCGAAATTCTTCATTCTATTTAAATGAAGGATTTTTTGTGATCATT
>OZ010613.1:23402080-23437080 GCA_963932145.1 Acanthosepion lycidas
AAATTATTAAGGAGAGAGTACAATAAAAGAACAGGTATTAAGAAGACTGACATTTTATTTAAATTTTTGAAGATGAAACTTGACTGGAGAGCAAGGATCCGGAAGAGAGTTCCACAAGTGAGAAGTGCGAGAAAAGAACATAACGGTTGACATTGTATTTATATCTTTGAGGATCAAGATTGACTGGGAATAAAGAAGCCGGAAAAGAGTTCTACAAGCGTGGGGTACGATAGAAGAAACTATTAACATAGAACTTACGGTTACATCTATTCTTCCGGAAATACCTCACACATATACCTTCTTTTTATTTAATCTTTTCACACCAATCCTTTCAACCCACGCAAAGACGCAAGACACTAATAAGACTGAGTTTCTGAGTGTCAGTGAATATGAGAAAAAAAAACCTATTACAGTGAGGGATCAATTAAAACAGTAAGAATTAAAAAGATAGAAGATAACGATTAACAGTGAATTTAAATTTTTGAAAATGAAATTTGACTGGAAAGCAAGAAGCCGGAAGAGAGACCCACAAGCGAAAAGTGCGAGAAAAGAAACTGCTAGAATAGAAAAAAACATGAAAAAAAACAACATTAAAGAGAGAGAACAATAAAAGCACAAACATTTAGAAGACAGAAGATAACAATTGGCATTGCATTTTAATTTTAAAGATCGAAATTGGCTTCTTGAAAACAAGAAGCCGGAAGAGAGCTCCACAAGCGAGAAGTGCGAGAAAAGAATCTGTTAGCATAGAAAAACATTAAGGAAAACATTAAGGATAGAGAACAATAAAAGAACAGCTATTAAGAAGACAGAAGATAACGACTGACATTTTATTTAAATTTTTGAAGGTGAAACTTGACTGGAAAGCAAGAAGCCGGAAGAGAGTTCCACAAGCGAGAAGTGCGGTAGAAGAAACTGTTAGCATAGGACTTACGGTTACATCTAGCCTCCCAGAAATACCTCTCACATCTACCTGATTCATTTTTTTTTAATCATTTCACCCTGTCTTGCAAGGACGCAAGACAAGAATATGACGGAAGAAATTTCTGAGTATCAGAGAATATGAGAAGAAAATGAAACACTTTTAAAGAGAAGGAACAATAAAAGAAGAAGAATTAAGAAGTAGATAACGATTGACATTGCATTGAAATGTTTGAAGATTATAGTTGATTGTAAAGCAAGAAGTCGTAAGAGAGTTCCACAAGCGAGAAGTGCGATAGAAGAAACTGTTAGCATAGAACTTACGGTTATATCTAGCCATTTTCAACAGTAAATTAACGAGTCCTTGCCGCCAGTCTAGTACTGAGCTAAAATTCATCAAGTCTGGATATTATGAAGGAACGTTCATTAGAATAATTACCAAGAAAATATTTATAGAAAAGACTCGTTTCGTCGGTGAGGAAAGGACTGAAAACAAGATGCCAGGTCAGGACTAACAGCATTGCAGATTCTTCTCAGGATTTTACAAGAGTCTCTAAATATATATATCAGGACCCCTAAACATATGTGGCAGCAATATTCAAAACAAAAACGAATGGTAGAATTAATTCATCAAATCTAGGTACCATAATTATTTCAAGTCTAGGTACCATATCGAATAGTTCATCCGAACAATTAGCAGGGGCATATTTATAGAAAAGTCACGGGGAAGCAACATTAAGGTGGGGGCGAAAAGTGACTGAAGCCGAGATGCCATGTCAGAACCTGTAATATTGCTGATTTTTCTTTGGATTTTATCGAGAATTTCTAGATATACAACAGTATCACCGGGCCATATGTGGAAACAATATTCTAAACATGGACGAATGGTAGACTTATAAATATGTAAGATAGATTCAAGGGAGAAAATTTCTCTAGCACTGTTCAGTGAACCAACTTAATTAGCTGCAGACTTAGAAATCGATTCAATATACTCTTTCACTCCATATCTGCTGATAATGTTAGATATCTTTAATATGTCGTGAGTGTCGAATTCTCCAAGCCCTCTTTCCTCATTATATGAATAAGAAATTTCAACTGTCTTTTTTCTGATTCTAACTATAAATGTCTTTTTGTCGCTATATTCCTTAAGAGTTTCTCGTATCATACATGCTCTCTCTAATGTGTTCTCAGTATCTCTGTTGAACCACTTCTTTGTTGACTCACTTATCCTCTTCACCAGTGAAATAATTGTCTAGCATGGACTGTCATTTTGCTGGACTGGTATAGCATAACAATTGAGCCGTCTTATTTTTGTTGTTAACGAAAGTTTCAGGATTCTTAATACGTTACTAAGCTTTTTGGAGTGCAGATCCTTCTACTATTCAAACGCGACATCGGATTGTTACATTTTCCGTGGAACAGGAAGGTTTTTTCTAATATGGCGATGTTCTTCTCAGCCAGGAACTGCTGGATAGTCAGAGCATTGTGAGCAGGTGCACTGTCTTGGTGAAGCAACCACGATTTGTCCTGCCACAACTCTCGACTCTTCTCACGCACTGAGTGAAGCAAATATCACAGGATCTCTTTGTAGACTTTCTGATTGACATGAATACAAATGAATACACTTCTCAGGTATTTAGATTTTATTCTACCTGCTTGGTTTCGTTATCTTCGATTGTTAGCTCATATAATTGCTGTTCCTGATTCTGTCTTATTTCAACTAAGAATTAGTTCCTTTTTTGCGTATTCATCGACAGACTTTTCTAAGAGTTCTTGCAAAACTGTTCTCAGTATATGCAAATAATAAAAAAAAATATTAGGTTGGTGCAAAAATAATAACGTAATAATGTCGTTTTTTGACGTTAAAAAATACATCAAAAAACGACATTATTACGTTATTATTTTTGCACCAACCTAATAATAATAGATATTAAAACCAATTCGAAGAATCTCATACCATTTTTTTTTTTTAATCTTCGGAAAAAAAATTCTTCTGGTACACCAAAACCCCCGCCAAACGCAAGATTATTCTCCAAGAATTCTAAAGATGAAACGCCAGTTTCTCAGTGTACAAGACACTTATTCCAAAATAAAAAATAAAAATCTCTATCCTTTATGATTCGCTATTTTCATACACATTTGCGTTCATGGCCCTCCACATCTTTCTATCTATTGTAATTCCAAGTAATGTTTCTCTCCTTACAATCCTTTCCTGTCCACGTTCAACCGTATGTTTGTGCAAGACCGTTAGGCAGGTTACCGTTTGTCCCTCTCGACTTCAGTACATCCCCAGCGTGTCAAATTCTCCGAGCCTTCTTTTCTTCATTATGTGATTCAAAATATTCAATATGTCTTTTTTGTTACCATTTTTTTTAAACATCATTTTTTATTCACATGATATTCTCAGCGTCTTTCTTTAGAATCCCTTCTCTGTTGCCTCAAATCTTCTCTTCATCTGTGAGAAAGCACCCATCATTTGTTGACATATGGGAACATTAATAGCCATCTATGAGGAAATTTAATGCCCTGATAAAACATAATTAAATTATACGGGGAGTAACAGCAAATTTGTCCAATTGTTAGATAAAGCTTTGAAACGTTGTGTCTTAGAAATGATTAAAGATATCTTACTGGAATTCTTCGAGGTTTTTATAACGCTATTGAAATTCTACTTTGAGCAAGAAGAATGTGTAAATACCCTCCAAGCATAATTTTTCTCTCCTTAAAATCCTTTCCTGTCCACTGTCCAGAAGAATCGTGATGAAATCGATCATAAACGAAAATGACATGTTCATCATTAAGTAATCATAGCTAAGGATCGTAAGATCATGCAGGATTCAAATAAAGTTCATATATATATATATATATATATATATATATATATATATATATATATATATATATATATATATTCCACGATCATTTTCCAACTTATTTTAAATCATATCCACCCTCTCTAACTTCTAATTTTCTATCCAGATGTAACAAGGTGCCTCAAATGTTGAATCTACGATTTCATTTTCAAGTCTTTTTCACTACTCTTTGGACTGTCATAGCTGAAACTACTCTCTCATGTGCCAAATGTCTTAATTTGGATCTTTTCTAAGTGATCTCTTTAGCTTTAAGTTGAGATGATGATCCCTCTTCCTGTTGTGACATCATGATGCAATTTGCCTTTTTTTTTTAAAACTTATTTGCCGTTCTCTTGAATGGACTTTGAAGATGAAAGCCAGAGTATGAATGCGCGTACCATTACTGAAGGCCTGAATGATCTTTTACCTCTCGCCATTTCTCATTTGAGAAGAGAGTGGGACACAAAACGATTTTATCCTTTTCTCTTTCTAGCTGAAAAACTCAAAGAATTTTTCAGTTATACTGTCAAGATGACTAAACACCTTACCTAAAAACATGAAAAACAGAAAATCAATTATATATTAAAAAAAGTGGGAGGGATGTACAATTATGGAGTTACACGATTTCGACAATTTTGTTTTTACAACCGGTATATTTTTAAAAATCATGTATAAGTAAGGATTAAAAATTCGAAGGTTATGTGACTGATTTTCATTTGAGATTATAAATTATTCGGATTTCCATTTCGAAACTTCGTTCATAGATTTCGTTCTAATATAAAGCGTTTGATTTTGTCTGGTTTGATTTATGACATACCAGAGTACACCGGGTGGTTTAATGCCGAATTCTGTCGCACAGGAGATAGGGAGACGAGAGAGAGAAAAAGGCAGGCACGATTTTCACGTGAATCAGAATGATAGACACAAGGGGTCTGTCTGAAAAGCAACAGGACTGATGTCACAAACGATTTATTTGAATTCCAAACAATAAACTTTCCCCTTCAAAGTATCCCACCCTTGAATCTAAAGGATTTTACAATCTTTCTCAGCGAGGCATCCATACACTGTTGGAAGGATTCATCTTGATATTTCACAGTTCTTTTTTTTTTACGGCCATCTTGATTGCCTCCACACCTTCAAAACAGGTCCTCTTGACGATCCCCTTGGGCTTGGAGAAAAAAAAAATGTCAAACAGAGCAAGATCAGATGAATACGAAGGTTGCTCTAGTATAGCGATGGCCTTCTTAGCCAGGAGCTGCTAGATACTCTAAGCATTGTGAGCAGGTGCACTGTCGTGGTGAAGCAGCCACGATTTGTCTTGCCACATCTCTCGACTCATCTCGCGGACTGAGTGAAGGAAATGTCGCAGGATCTCCTTGTAGACTGGCTGATTGATCATTTGACTCCCTGGCCAGAACACAATGTGGTCAATTGCCATAGCCCACAGAGCACACCCAGCCCTATTATTTTTAAAGAGACCTTGTATATTTACGTCACAATTTCTCAATATAATGGTCACTGGGAGATATATATATATATATATATATATCCCAAATCACCTCATATGAGAAATAAGCATATTTCAACCGGGAAAAAATAAAATTCGTCAGTCTTATTCAACCCCGTGTATAGACTGAGTTCCTGTCGGAATTAGAAATTTAACTGTGAAAAAAGGCGATGAGAAACTGACGGAGAATTTAATTATTTCAATGTTTCAGACAAAAGGCACGAGGCAGTGCTCAGATGATAGTGGAAGGTATTAGTCTTAAACGGAAGATATCAAACTTATGATATTACCCAGATATTAAACTTATGACTTTAAATTAGAGCTATATGAAGAATGAAATGTATAATGTTAATGTTTTATTTTTTCGTCGGTCGAAATAAGCTTATTCCATATATGAGGTAATTCTGGATTTTATTGTGTACTAATTATTTGCTCTGTATAAAAAATACATTGAGCTTGTAGCGCGCATCACCACAATTATTTGTCTTTGACTGGAAATGGCGTGGAAAAGGACAAGCAAAGACGCTGGAGGTTACCAAACATGTACTGGTCACAATGCAATTTATATTTGACGTAAAATAGCACATAGTATAAAATAGAAGACAGAACGCAATGGTTGAAAATATAACAATTAAATTTATTAGTGTTGATATACATGAATATAAGCTGAAGGTTTGATAGAGTTATTTCTCTTAGATTTGTAAATATTTATACCGGAGCTCACAAAGTTGGATTAATTATTAAACTGTTGTTTAGAAGAATAAAGTTCCTGTTGCATGTTAAGAATTGGTAAAGTTGGTAAGAGTTCAGAAGAGTTAAGAGTTCGTACTTGCGTGAATTGGTAATGTTCTTTAACGTCTGACCGCACGGTCAAGACGGGAGCTCTTGAAGGTAACATTTTGACAGTAAGGAATAAGATGAATGAAGAGAAAACAAAAGAGAGAGAGAGAAAGAGAAAGAGAGAAAAAGTGAGCTTATACGTGTTTTGTTTATATAAGCTGGTGTATCACGTGACTGGCTCAAACCTTAGAGCGGGGAATTTCATTCCTCGTGTGCAGGATATCTGATTGGTCAGAATTGACAAATCAGCGAGCTAGTTTTGAGGATATTAACCAATGAGTGCTTGTCGTTTGATTTGTATGTATGTTGGTGATGATAATTACCACAACTCTTTTTGTGAATCAGTTTTAACATTTTATATTACGAGGATATACTTGGATTATATACCAACGGATTTATTATATGTGTGTGTGTGTATAATTATTTATATATTATATGCGCGGTACTTGTTAGAAAGCGGTCAATATCAGAGATAGAGCTAACATATAAGCTCACATCTATCCAACCATATATATATATATATATATATATATATATATAAAATTTTAATTTTCCGCCCGCTCTTATTTTAGGTCATACAATGGTTACCTCCCTTTGACCAGTTAAATGATTTTTTCCAAACAGCGTCCAACATAGAAATTTAAAAATTTAAAGCATAGTTCAAATTCCATTTTTCTCTTTTTTATTATGATTGACCCATATCTACACATCATTTCCTGCACTTAAACCCCAGCATTGCTTTAGTACAATTTTTTGTACTATTTTGATTTCGAACTATGAAACAGCATCCATCCCATGAGCATCTGTATACTTTTTTAAATAAATAATAAGCTATATCTCATGCCAAGACATGTAGTCATCTTCAGGCATGTAAAATTAGTTTGTACTTGTACAGTCGAAAGTACTTGCGTATTTAAGAAAGACTTTACACAGCTTATAATTATCAACGATCATAACAGTCATTGAGTGATTAGCAGGTTAATGTCTCTTTAAAATTTTATTAGCGAACGGATTTCGCCATTTTATATCATTAACTTAACTAATTTACATTTTGCTTCGTTGTCAAGTTTTTTTGAATTCTCACATACTTGTGTTTTGATTGGTAATTCCAGCTTATGTAACAGCATTTCCCCTAGCGAGGAATGTTTGATTGATTTGAACCTTTTAAAACCCGTTATTCTACATTCAGCACCATCACTTGATAAGACACCAGAAGTGTTGAAGCAAAATTGCTATTTTTCTAAAGACATTATAACATTTTTGTGTTATAATTTTCGAATAAATAATTATATATATATATATATATATATATATATATATATATATGAAAATTTCTCCGATTTAACCAGTAGAGAAGACAATATTTATGAATAAAAATGACAATAGGAAAACTGGTAATTGCTGACGCGTTTCGTCTAATACGAAAATGAATTTTGAATATGAAAATGTATTTTGCTTTGATAAAGTCCACATTGGACGATACGCGTCAGCAATTGCCAATTTTCCTATTGTCATTTTTATTCATAGGTATATATATATATATATATATATATATAAGGTTGGTGCAAAAATAATGTCGTTTTCTCACATAGTAACATATGTGAGAAAACGACATTATTTTTGCACCAGCCTAATTACATATCTGTATATATATATATATATATATATATATATATATATATATATATATATATATATATGAAAATTTCTCTGATTTAACCAGTAGAGAAGACAATATTTATGAATAAAAATGACAATAGGAAAACTGGTAATTCCTGACGCATTTCGTCCAATGTGGACTTTATAATAGTTTTAATACTTAATTAATAGTTTTCCTATTGTCATTTTTATTCATAATATATATATATATATATATATATATATATATATATATATAGAATCATCCATAAAATAAATTACAATGACATTTTATTCAATTACGGGAGTCCACCTTACATATATATATATATATATATATATATATATATGGTGGACTCTCCCATCTTATTAACTCAGTTACAAGGAACCGACAGACAGACACCAGCACATATGATTTAATCATAGTCGTGGAGGCTTTCTGCAGAACCATGCAGACTTTTTGAAGTGCTGAATATAGAGGTCCCCAAACACCTGTCCACTGGTTTTGAATTCAGAGTCGTCCTTCTTCTAGACCAGTTGCCATCCAAGGCTATAGTCTTATTTACCCATAACTGGGTATGTTCTATTTTTTCTCGTTTTATTTATTAACATAGTTTGTTTTTTCTTTCTTTTTCTTTCTTCCTTTTTTACTTTTTTTTTTTTGATTAACATATTAATTTCCCATCTTTTATTCTTTCTTTCTTTCTTTCTTTCTTTCTTTCTTTCTTTCTAAAGTTTTTAATTAACATATATAAAATTCTTTCTTTCTTTCATTGTTTCTTTCTTTCTTTTTTCTTATTATCATAGGTCTTGATTTTTCTTCCTTCCTTTCTTCTGTTCAGTCTTTCTTTTTCTTTCTTTCTTCTTTTCTTTTTCTTATTAACATACATATTATTTTTTCTTCCTTTCATTCTTTCTTTCTGTTTTCGTTCTTCCTTCTTTTCATTTTTTCTTATTTACACCTTATTAAGATTTTTCTTTTTCTTCCTTCTTTCCTTGCTTCATTCGTTCTTTCTTTTTGCTTTCCTTCTTTTTTCTTTCTTTTCTCTTATTAAAATAGGTCTTAATATTTGTTACTTTCTTTCTTTCTTTCGTTTTTCTTTATCCTTTTCTTTTTTCTCATGAAAAAAAGGTCCTAATTTTTTCTTTCTTTTCTTTCTTTCTTCCGTTCTTTCTTTCATTTTTTTCTTTCGTTTTTTCTTATTAACATAGGTCTTAATTTGTTATTTCTTCTTTCCATTCATTATTTTTCTCTTTCTTTCTTTCTTTTTTCTTTTTCTTATTGACATAGGTCTTTTTTCTTTCTTCTCTTTTTCTTTCTTTCAATCGTTTTTTCTTTCTTTACATTTTCCTTCTTTCTTCCTTTCTTTAATCTTATTAACAAAGGTCTCAATTTTTTCTTTCTTCTTTCTTTTTCTTTCTTTCTATTTTCTTTCTTCTTTTATTTTTCTTATTAACATAGACCTTAATTTTTTCTTTCGTTCGTTCGTTCGTTCGTTCGTTCTTTCGTTCGTTCGTTCGTTCTTTCTTTCGTTCTTTCTTTCTTTCGTTCTTTCTTTCTTTCGTTCTTTCTTTCTTTCGTTCTTTCTTTCTTTCTTTCTTTCGTTCTTTCTTTCTTTCGTTCTTTCGTTCGTTCGTTCGTTCTTTCTTTCGTTCTTTCTTTCTTTCGTTCTTTCTTTCTTTCGTTCTTTCTTTCTTTCGTTCTTTCTTTCTTTCGTTCTTTCTTTCGTTCTTTCTTTCGTTCTTTCTTTCGTTCTTTCTTTCTTTCGTTCTTTCTTTCGTTCTTTCTTTCGTTCTTTCTTTCTTTCGTTCTTTCTTTCTTTCGTTAAAATTCTTTTCGAATTTTGCCCCTTTTTCTTTTCCTCTGCTTTTTTATACGCCATATTGCGTTTTTTTTTTTTTTTTTTTTTTTTTTCTTTACTTTCGCCATTTGTTATATTACTTTCTTCTTTCATGTCTATTCTCCTTTTCTTTCTTTCTTCGGTTTTACCTTCAATAGATTCTTCTATCAAAATTCAATCGTCAGCAATTGAACACAATGTTCGCCCAGAACAAAGCTGTGTCTTAAAAGTCAGATGACATGTCGTGTGTGCATGACCGACAGTCACGCGCTTCCGTTCATAAATCTATCGTATCTTTGTACCAGTCGTACCGACATCTGTACATCTGTCGACTGTGCGAGAGTCACAGACACTCACAAGCACATCAACGCGCGGATAGAGATCGAAAGATATACAACGAGAGAAAGTGAATTCCAGATAGAAAGAATTTAGTAGTAGTAGTAGTAGTATTAGTAGTATTATTAGTAGTAGTAGTGACTTGGCAATGACGATGACCAATTTTTAAAAAGAGGCTTCATTCTCAAATGCTTTTGTATGTTAGATGTCGATTGTTGTTACTGGTACGCTTATATCGTTTTAAAAATATTAAGCAGAGTAAAAATAACTTCCGTTTTTAATCAACGTTATCACCCAGAAAATGAATTACAATGACATTTTATTCAGTTATCAGGTCATCCCATAAGTTCTGTCCGAATTTTAACTTTTTTTTTTTTTTTTTTTATAATGTCTAATGGAGCTGAACATTTATTTTTATGTTTAGATGCATTTAAACTGATCAAATTTTTTTTCAGAGAACAATAAAATTAAATTTTGTTTGATTAAAACCCTGCTAACATGGAAGTACCCAAGAATCATTTGAGGCACATAATGCTTTATGAGTTCAAGAAAGGAAACTCAGCAGCCGAAGCGGCTAGAAACATTCACTCAGTTTATAGAGAGGAATGTGTGAATGAAAGAACTTGCAGAAGATGGTTTGCAAGATTCAGAGGTGGAGATTTCACCCTTGAAGATGAAGATCGAACCGGACGTACAGTTGAGTTTGATGAAAAGCTTCTTGAAGCATCCCTTGAAGAAAATCCTGCTTCATAAGTTGAGGAATTGGCAGTGGTTTTCAGTTCAAACCATACAACTGTTCATCGTCATCTTCAACAACTTGGAAAAGTTTCTAAACTTGGAAAATGGGTGCCTCATGAATTGTCTGAAAACAACCTCAAATCCCGAGTTGACATCTGCTCTTCTCTCCATTCTCGCCAACTTGTTTCACCTTTTTTGGATAGACTTGTGAGTGGCGACGAAAAATGGATCTTTTATCGAAATATTAAGCGTCATAAACAGTGGCTTGGTAAAGGGGAGGGACCCCAGCCACAGCCGAAAAGGAAACTCCATGGGCAAAAGTTCTTCTTTCAGTCTGGTGAGATCGCCAAGGAATAATCCACTTTGAATTCTTACCACCTAATGCAACAATTAATGCTCAAATATACTGTCAGCAATTAGATCGTTTGAACTAAACTTTGAGGAAAAAAAGACCTGCTCTAGTGAATCGAAAAGGGGTGATGTTTCATCAGGACAATGCGCGACCCGACACAGCAAGAATCACGTCACAAAAGATCGAAGAACTTGGTTGGGAGAAAATTCTTCATCCACCTTATTCTCCCGATCTTGCTCCTTCAGACTACCATTTGTTTCGTAGATTACAGAATTATTTGGAAGAAACAGCTTTTGTAACACAGGAAGAGGTTAAAACTGACATTTGTGAGTTCTTCGAATCAAAGCCAAAAGAATTTTACAGTAATGGAATTAGTAAGCTTGTTAATAGATGGAAGGAAGTCACAGAAAATCAGGGAAAATACGTTGTTGATTGAATCTGTAATTAAATGTAACATTTGGTCAATTGTTTTCTTTATTCAAAATTCGGACAGAACTTATGGGATACCTGATAGATGGAAGGAAGTCATAGATAATCAGGGAAAATACATTGTTGATTGAATCTGTAATTAAATGTAACATTTGGTCACTTGTTTTCTTTATTCAAAATTCGGACAGAACTTATGGGATGACCTGATAGATGGAAGGAAGTCATAGATAATCAGGGAAAATACATTGTTCATTGAATCTGTTATTAAATGTAACATTTGGTCAATTGTTTTCTTTATTCAAAATTCGGACAGAACTTATGGGATGACCTGATAAATATTCAGCGTGATTGTAAATGACATGTTGACACTTTTCAAGCGGTTCATCGATACCCTTCCACTTTTTAAAAAAAATCGGATTTACCCCAGGCAATATACCCTTCGTCTTTGCATTGAATACTATTACCATATCTGTTCTGGTGCTCCTGTTATTCCTCTCAAGGTTCTTGGGAAAATCCAAAGAAGGATCTGTAATGCAATCTATCCTGACTTGACATCTCAACTTTAGTCACTTTCTCACCGATATGACATGGCTTCTCTCTGTCTTTTCTATAAATATTTTCCTGGCAACTGCTCTGACGAGCTGTTTTCCCTGGTACTCCGAGTACATGAATTTAAGCGTGATACTAGATTAGCATCTAGGTCTCGCCCTTTTACAGCTGAAATAGCTAACAAAGTTAGCCTCACGCATCTGATTACCGACTCTCCGTATTGCCACACTATCATCTGTATGGCTCTTGTTCTTATGGGGAGGCAAGTTGCCAAAGTTACTTCGAAGACCTGTTACCTCCATCCATCTGAAGGCGGTCTGGGTATGCCTAGCGTTCAGGCTCGTCAACATACGCTTCGCATCCGGTTCCTAGAACGAATGTGACGGCAGTCTGTTGGTGAGGTCGAATTCTAGAAGGAAGACGACCGTAAGAACTTCCAACACATGAGAGGTGTTCTAACCTGGGATCACTACTCCGGTCACGTTCTCACAGATGTGACGTGACTTCCCTCTGTCTTTTCTCCAAAATGTCGCCATATTTATTATAACGTTTCGGCCTTTCAGTATCTGTCTATATTTCTGAGATGAGGTATTATGTACACTATTTACATTATTCAGAATATTTTCCTCATCTTTGTCGACATATTTATTACAACGTTTCGGCCGTTGTAAGCTCCGGCCTTCTTCAGGTGGTTGGAATATCCAACTGAACCCTTAATTTCGCTCACTGGGGCAGACTGTTCTAATTCCACGTGCCATGTTTTAATGGATGCCAGTTATTAGTTATCTCCTGTTAATTCCCCTCTGAAAGTTCTCCACTGCCATAACCCGGTATTGAACTCACATTCCTTTGGGCTCTGTCACTGGAACTAACTAACGCCTTTATCCACTTTACATGGTCCAGTTAGACGTATGGCACTATCCTTCTCTTCACCCTTTCCTCTATCACTCCTATATGCTCTCGCTCCAAATCTTCTGTAACCCCTTGCATCCTAGTGGCTTCCCGCCTTGCTTGGGGTAAAAAAAAAAAAAAAAAAAAAAAAAGGATCTCGACTTCAGTCCCTTTTTCAATGACATGACGTGGCTTTTCTCTTTCTTTTCTATTAGGTTGGTGCAAAAATAATGACGTAATAATGTCGTTTGTTGACGTTAAAAAATACGTAAAAAAACGACATTTTTACGGCATTATTTTTGCACCAACCTAATGTAAATATTAGGTTGGTGCAAAAATATGTTACTATGTGAGAAAACGACATTATTTTTGCACCAACCTAATATAAATAATGTCGTTTTCTCACATATGTTACTATGTGAGAAAACAACATTATTTTTGCACCAACCTAATATAAATAATGTCGTTTTCTCACATATGTTACTATGTGAGAAAACAACATTATTTTTGCACCAACCTAATATTTTCATGGCTACTACCTCCCGTTTAATTTCTTCCCTGATAAATACAATCTTCAAAAATTTAAATGCAACGTCAGTTGCTATCTTCTTGAGCCCTGTTCATTTTTAGTCCTTTCCTAAATCCTTCCTATTCTCAGTCTTTAACTCACTGTGACCCCAGACGAAACTTCCTTGCTTCTTTCCTAACTGCAATCATCAAAAATTTAAATGCAACGTCAGTCACCATCTTCAATCCTCCCCATTCTCAGTTTTTAAATCCCTGTAGCCCTAGGTGGAACTCCATTGCTTCCCTGATTAAATACAATCTTCAAAATTTTAAATGCAGCGTCAATCGCCATCTTCTGTCTACTTGACCTCTCTTCTTTTTTTATCCTTCATTCAATCCTCCCCATTCTCAGTTTTAAATCCCTGTAGCCCCAGGTGGAACTCCATCGCTTCCCTGATTGACTACAATCTTAAAAACTTTAAATGCAACGTCATTCGCCATATCTGTCTCCTTGAAACCTGTTCCTTTTCTTGTCTTTTCCTCAATCCTTCATATGCTCAGTCTTCTCTTCCGCATAAACGCCTTGTCACCCCAACCCTGTATACTAGTGGCATTTCCGTATTACTTGGGGTGGAATGATTTTAAAAATATATATTCTGCCTTATATATTTCAGGCAGGATAATTTCTATTTCAACGAAATATTTTATCGACAACAGGGATATTATTACATATTCTCAATGCGCACCAGTTTTAATAGTAATGGATTTCAAATGGTTTCCATCACAAAAACATTTTATAAAGTAGAAAAACAGTCTGAAACGAAGAGGTTGAAAATAGCGCTTCAAAGCATTTTCGGCTGAGATTTTATGTTTTTATTGACTCGAATTTCTTTTAATTTACCACGGCGTTATAACTTGCAATACCCGCGTCCTGAATATGAGGATAAACTATATCCTGCAGCAAGGTCTCAGATCTTGAGGATCTGAGGAGCGACGAACCACCTCTTAATTGTTGGTGTTCCCATTCCACCTTAAACCAGGGTGGTAGCACGTGTTAGCGTCCCAGCTATAGGCAAAGAGGTAACACCCCCAAACTGGGGTCAAAACATTATGAAGGTGTAAAAATAGGTTTAAAAACCAGCAATATATTTTTGGAAAAAACATTGTTAGGAATAAAAATCTTGTCGGCATTAAATAACCCATTGAGGTGTTGATATGCCGTAAAACAAAACAAAGAAAACCATGAATATTCGACAAGTATAGAAAGGAATCTCAATAAATAAAAATACGATAGAATGTTTTAAATGAAGAATGAAAGAAAGAAAAAAAAAGGAAGAACGAAAGGAAAAGAAAGTATGGCGTTGACAGAAAGAAAGAAGGAAAGAAACAAAATAGAAAGAAAGAAAGAAAATATGTTGTTAGAAAGAAAGAAAGAAAGAAAGTATGTTGTTGGAAAGAAAGAAAGAAAGAAAGAAAGTATGCTGTTGGAAAGAAAGAAAGAAAGAAAGAAAGAAAAAGAAAGAAAGAACGAAAGAAAATATGTTGTTAGAAAGAAAGAAAAAAGAAAGTATGTTGTTGGAAAGAAAGAAAGAAAGAAAGTAGGAAAGAAAATATGTTCTTAGAAAGAAAGAAAGAAAGAAAGAAAATATGTTGTTGGAAAGAAAGAAAGAAAGAAAGAAAAAAGAAAGTGTGTTGTTAGAAAGAAAGAAAGAAAATATGTTGTTAGAAAGAAAGAAAGTATGTTGTTGGAAAGAAATAAAGAAAGAAAGAAAGAAAATGTTGTTAGAAAGAAAGAAAGAAAATATGTTGTTCGAAAGAAAGAAAGAAAGAAAGAATATGTTATTAGAAAGAAAGAAAGAAAATGTTATTACAAAGAAAGAAAGAAAGAGAATGAAAGAAAGAAATAAAATATATTGTTGGAAAGAAAGAAAGAATGAAAGAAAGAAAGAAAATATGTTGAAAGAAAGAAAGAAAGAAAATATGTTGTTAGAAAAAAAGAAAGAAAAAAAAAAGAAAGTATGTTGTCGGAAAGAAAGAAAGAACCAAAGAAAGAAAGAAATAAAGAAAGAAAATATGTTGTTGGAAAGAAAGAAAGAATGAAAGAAAGAAAGAAAATATGTTGTTGGAAAGAAAGAAAGATCATATGTTGTTAGAAAGAAAAAAGAAAGTATATTGTTGGAAAGAAAGAAAGAATGAAAGAAAGAAAGAAAATATGTTGTTAGAAAGAAAGAAAGAAAGAAAATATGTTGTTAGAAAGAATGAATGAATGAAAGAAAGAAAGAATGTTGTTGGAAAGAAAGAAAGAAACAAGGAAAAAAACAAAGAATGAAAGAAACAAAGAAAGAAAGAAAGAAAATATGTTGTTAGAAAGAAAATATGATGTTTGAAAGGAAGAAAGAAAGAAAGAAAATATGTTGTTAGAAAGAAAGAAAGAAAGAAAGAAAATATGTTGTAAGAAAGAAAGAAAATATGTTGTTGGAAAGTAAGAAAGAAAGAAAGAAAGAAAGAAAATATGAGTAAAAAAATCACAAATATACATCAAGTACAAAGATCTAATGGGCAGTTTCATTTTTGAATTATATTTACTGTATCAGGAAACCTACATTCCGGTCAACTGTCCCTGGACATTTACCCTCTGACATTTCCCGCCATTAAAAGAAATCACTACTTTAGTGGTGGCAGGAGGGATAAATACTAATATAACTAATTAGAGTTTATATATATATATATATATATATATATATATATATATATATATATATATATATATATATATATATATATAACGGAGATTATACAAGAATCGCAGAGATATGCTGCATAATGACAATTTGAACGAACAAGTAGATTGGCAAATATATATACACATATATATATATATTATGAAATGGACAAAGTCCGACAATTATTTAAGATATATTTTTATACGTTACTTTTATAGATACAAATATTTAAGTAAATGCTCTGTTTATAATAAACAGTATTAATAACATTTACCGGCATGAATGTCCGAGAAATTTTCACAGAAAATATGCGTCCTCCGACAGGAATTGATCCTGTATCCTATACGGAACCGTCATATAGCCTGACGTGCCTTAACCGATTGGGCCACAGAGGAGCATTCGGTTAGCAAGGTCGATTTTACTGTTTTTAAACACAATTCTCCATGTTTTCTCTAATTCATTTATATCTACTCAATGCGTATCCAAATGTAAACAATATATATAAATATATATGATGTCACACATTATGAAATGGACAAAGTCCGACAATTATTTTAATACTGTTTATTATAAACAGAGTATTTACTTAAATATTTGTATCTATAAAACGATTGTATAAACATAAAAAAGTCTTAATATATATATATATATATATATATATATATATATATATATATATATATATATATATAGATAGATAGATAGATATGTATATATATAATGAATTAGAACAATGCCAAAGAAAAAATACATAATGAGAGGAAATTGAAAGAGTGAAAGTAAAATTTAGACAGGAAAAATGAACGAAAGAAGACTGAAAATGAAAGAAAAAGAAGGAGAAATATTAGAAGAAGAAGAAGAAGAAATGTTAGAAGAATGAAATTCGAGAATGCATGAAACTGAAAATTGGAAGATAAAGAAAATTTGAAGAAAAAAATATTGAAAGAAAAACGGTTTAAAAAAGAAAAATAAGAAACTAAGAAATGAAGGAATACTGGAAAGAAAAAGAAAGATTGAAGAAAAATAAAATAAAACGAATGAAAAATAGAATGAATGAAAATTGATTTAAAATGGAAGACGAAAAATGAAAAGTGAATGAAAAGAGAATGAAACAGACGAAGAAGAAAGAAAAATGCAAAATGAATTAATAATAAATGTAAATGGAAGAATTATAAAGAAAAATGAAAAATATGAAATGAAAATTCAAAGAAAAGAAGTAGAAGAAGAAAAAGGAAGAGGAGAATAAGAAGAAGAAAAAGAAGGAAACATCTAAAATAGAAGAAGAAGAAGAAAGGAAAAGTAAACATAGAACAAGAAGAAGAAAGGAAAAGTAAAGATAGAACAAGGAGAAGAAAGGAAAACTAAAGATCGTAGAAGAAGAAGGAGGAGGAGGAGATGAAGAAGAAGAAGAAGAAAGGAAAGATAAAAAATAGAAGAAGAAAAAGAAGGAAAAACCTAAAATAGAAGAAGAAGAAGAAAATGAAGCAGAAGGAAGAAGATAGGAAAACTAAAAATAGAAGAAGAAAACTATAAAAATGAATGAAGTAGAAAGAAAATGAAAGATAGGGAATGAAAACTGGAGGAAGAAAAGAAAGAAATTGAAGGAGAATAATTAATGGAGGAAAAATGAAACCTATAAAAGGAAGTATAAAAAAGAATCGTCAGCCGAAGAATTCGAAAAACGCCTCAGAAAGCGTCAAAGAGAATTGGTAAACGGAATCATAAAGCGAGTAAATCTATTGGAAGTAAGAATTTTTTTTTTTTTTTTGAAACTGCAATTCAATAAAAGCAATAGACTCGATGCAGGTACTTGGAAAATAAAAAACAAAATAAACAAATAAAAGTGAGACCCCGCCTCCACCTCCACCTCCACACACACACACACACACACACAACAAACCACAAGCCCTAATAAAATCAAGAAAGAAAACACAAAAGAAATTAAAAGAAAGACGGAAAACATCGGAAATCTAGAAACAAAATTGGAGGACTAATGACCCTTTATTCACTATGTGGGCTAATCAGGAAGCATTCGTCGCTAATTGGAGTCCCAATTACATGTAATTAGCGGATTTTAATTATTTAAAGGACCGTGTCAATTTTCTATTCCATACTAGCATTTGCCATTTTAGCTTTGAGGGAAGAATGCACACAATTTGCAGAACTCAATAGCGGATTTGCGAGTTAATTAAAACTTAGAAAGAAGTCATTTATGGTTTTTCTATCTTTCTTTATCTCTCTCTTTCCCTCTCTTACACTATAGATCAGAATTTCTCCGTCTCTCTCTCTCTCCCTCTCTCTCTCTCTCTCTCTCTCTCTCTATATATATATATATATATATATATATATATATATATATATATATATATATTAAGATATTTGTTATGATTATACGTTCTTTTTATTGATACAAAGATTTAAGTAAATGCACTGTTTATAATAAACAGTATTAACAACATTACTGTATTAAAACAATAATTCTCCATGATTTTCTCTCTGAGCGTCTTTTAATTTAAAAAAATAAAATCTCCGTCCGTCCGTCCGTCCGTATCTCTGTATCTAATTACAGGCTGCGCAAATTTATCTAGCTATATATAATTTTCGGCTTGTTTAAATCTATCTAGCTTGCTACCCCAAGCTGCTGTTCATATCTATCGCTCTCTCTCTCTCTCTCTCTCTCTCTCTCTATATATATATATATATATATATATATATATATATATATATATATATATGTATATAAAATGTCATCCACAGACAGACTGTTTCGCTGTATCACAGCTCATCAGTGCGGCTAGACATCCGGTTGCCTCTAGCTAACATCGATACCCGACTGAATTGGTATCAGGCGGATATTCTACCACTAAGCCGTCGGCGCACGGTTGGGACGAAGGTGGATTTATGGCGTATTTATTTTAGGAAACACGCCCAGTGACCGACAGTGACTCAATTCGGCTTGCGAAGAGTCTCGCTATATATATATATATATATATATATATATATATATATATATATATATATATATATATATATATATAATTTTCGGCTTGTTTAAATCTATCTAGCTTGCTACCCCAGGCTGCTGTTCATATCTATCTATCTCTGTCTCTCTCTCTATATATATATATATATAATTTTCGGCTTGTTTAAATCTATCTAGCTTGCTACCCCAGGCTGCTGTCCATATCTATCTATCTATCTATCTATCTATCTATCTCAGTCCGTATCTATCTATCTATCTCAGTCCGTATCTATCTATCTATCTATCTATCTATCTATCTTTCCAATATCCTCTCATTTCAAAATGTGTCATGTTCAGGCAAATATTGTCCGGCCATTTGACCTCTTCATCTCTTCTTTTCTTATCTTTTTCTACAATTGAATGAAGCTGAAGATAAATTTCTACATCAACAAAGACTCGACTTCATGCCGTGTAAATTTCTTTCCTTGGCAAATAAAGGATTGGCGAACAACCGAACCATTTTTACATAAAAACGGAATCATCCATTTTTTTCCTTTTCTTTTGTGACGTGTTTCATCCTGGATTGTTTCAAACAGTTTATTTGCCAGGATCTTTTTCGCAATTGGATGCTATTTTTAAAAAGACACCACCCAGCCCAGGCCTCTGAGCACTGGTAATTATGCTCGCTTCCATATTCTGAGAAACGTAGGCTAAAAATACTCTGAGTGTTTGAGGGCTTGGTGACTTGGAGTCCGTTGTCCAGATCACACTATCTATTGGGATTTGTATTTTGATATTTTTTCAGGTGCTGTAACATATATCTGTGTGTGTTATAGCACATCTCTAGGGATATCTCCTCTTGTTCTTATATCTTTAGTACACGCTCTGTTATTCCAAGTACGGAACCTTTTCTATTAGGTTGGTGCAAAAATAATGACGTAATAATGTCGTTTTTTGACGTTAAAAAATACGTCAAAAAACGACATTATTACGTCATTATTTTTGCACCAACCTAATATTAATTCGCCCCAAATAATGTAAAATTACATATCGCAAGTAAATTCATCCCAAGAAATTAAAAATTTTAAATCAAAGTTTGTTTTGTCTTTTTTCTTTAACTTTTCGTCGCTCTTTTAAAATTATAAATTTCAAATCAAATTGTTTAGCGTACCTCGTAACCACTCCAACCTTGAGAATGGACAATTACCATCAGGAAGTTATTTAAATTTCCTAAGTGAAGATGATATCCAAAGAAGTTTTTACAATTAAAAAAATTAAAATCTGTTTTTTTTTCTTGTATAGTGTGCTTGAACCTTGACCCCAAGCTTAGAATAATAATAATATCAATTTTAGTAAATATAAATACCTTTTATTTTTGAGCGAAAATGTGATGCATATAGACGAATCGAAATTTGAATATTTTGGTAGTAAATGGAGCCTGGAGAAAGACTGAAAAAAAAAAACAAAGGCACACACACACACACGCACAGACAAACACAAAAACAAACAGACACAAACACACACACACAAATATATATATATATATATATATATATATATATATATATATATATATATATATATATATATATGTGTGTGTGTGTGTGTGTTGTTGATTCCGGGTTTAAATCCGGTACCAATAAATAACAAACGCCAGGAATGAATATATGAAAATAATATATTAACGTAATAATACAAACTGGTAAAGCAGGTTAGTAGTTCCAGGAATACGGGTTAGTAGCAAAATATATGTACAGTCTTTGGTATTGAAGTATCGCTGTATGACTTCTTACGGAGTCTACGTGTTCGCTCACTGTGACTCCTACAACGCTCACTCTTCCGGTTCCCTACAACCTTTTACTCTGTCACTATCGACTCGACTCTTCGGTCTTGCTCGGTATTTATCGATCCACCCACGAGGACCGAATGTGGCACAAGGCCGGTTTAATGTGGGTATCTCCGAGCCCGTAGGCTCAGCCAAAAATATAGCCTTTGAACCCGCCTAGACGGGTTCAGGCCCTGTCTACCTACCCGGACGAAACCTTGCCCTTCGGCAAAGCTTCGTCCGGGTTCCTCTCTGTTAACGCAGAGAGTCCGACAGACGTCGCTTACAGTCAAAGACTGTATCACGACTAAGCTAGACTCGGAGTTCTCGCTCTCTATTTATCGATCCACACACGAGAACCAAATGTGGCAGAAGGCTGGTTGATTGTGGGCATCTCCGAGCCCGTAGGCTCGGCCAAAAATATAGCCTTTGAACCCGCCTAGACGGGTTCAGGCCCTGTCTTCCTCGGCAAAGCTTCGTCCGGGTTCATCTCTGCTAACGCAGAGAGTCTGACAATTATCGCTTACAGTCAAAGACTGTATCACGACTCAGCTAGACTCGGAGGTCTTGCTCGGTATTTATCAATCCACCCTCTAGGACCGAATGTGGCACAAGTCCGGTTTAATGTGGGTATCCCCGAGCCCGTAGCCGCGGCCAAAAATATAGCCTTTGAACCCGCCTAGACGGGTTCAGGCCCTGTCTACCTCCCCGGACGAAACCTTGCCCTTCGGCAAAACTTCGTCCGGGTTCCTGTCTGTTAACGCAGAGAGTCCGACAGCTGTCGCTTACAGTCAAAGACTGTATCACGACTCAGCTAGACTCGGAGGTCTCGCTCTCACTGGTCTTCAGGTAGCCATAGTATATGTATTTACTGGGTGAGTCCATTTGTGTAAAAAGGGGTGGACCCTCAACAATATATATATACACACGCTATATATATATATATATATATATATATATATATAGTGTATTGAGGCAGCTGATCATTATTCCAACATATATTGTGAAATATATAGCAAACAATGAATGTCTATTATGTTTGATCCTGAGCCTTTCTAAACTTCGTATGGTTGCTTTAATTTAGGAAGAAAACGAAGACAAAAATTGTCCAACATTTGGATATTTTTTTATTATGCTCTTCCTTGATCGAAGATTTCGGCACACATGAGGCATCTTTACTGTTTATATGTTTGAATAATGATCTGCTGCCCCAATACACTATATATATATGTGTGTGTTTGTGTCTGTGTGTAATATGCATATATATATATACATATACATATATATACATATATACGTACACACACACACACACACACATATATATATATATATATATGCTATTATATTTTGGCACTGGCCAGCCTCATTTGCGTTAAGATATTTAAATTCAATGTTTTTAAACTGCTACATTTTGAATCAATAAATCAATAAAGGCGTTTTGGATTTAATACAAATTCAAGAAGCAATAATATTAAACAGGATAAAAATCTGTGGCAGTTTGATACCAAAAATGAATGAGTCTTTGAATCTTTGATTCTCCAGAAACTTTTGCAAAATAATCATTCAGGAATCTTTGGTCCATGTATTGGTTTGATTTTCGATTTTCATCTTTGCTACATATCTTCTCCTTGTGATTGTAGCTGCAAAATTATACTAAAAGTTATATATATATATATATAGATATTAATTTCAATAAAGGTGCAATTAATTTACAAATTCATGAATTATTCATACATAAAACAAATACAAAGGTTAATGATTAAATGGCGAGAAATCCATCTTCGCGAACAATTCAATAATATAGTAAAACCCCGAATCTGTTTTATAAATTTCCGTTGCATTAGATCTTTTTATTTTACAAGATTTCGTCTGTTCCTACAGACATCCTCAGGTATGAAATAGATTGTGTTCTTGTTTTTACTCTCAGTAATAAGTGGACAAGCGAAAACAAGGTTGTAATCCGAGAAATGTGTGTTATTGTTTTGGAACGTGCAGTCGCAACGCTGAGTTTGAATTTAAATTTTAAGATTAAGGTTCTGCGTTTATGTACAAATGTAGTGATAAGAGAATTCTTTTTTACTAGTAAATTTTCCGTCAAAGTGGCATGAACTATATTGTTCAATAATTACAGTAATTACTAAATTCACACATATATATATATATATATATATATATATATATATATATATATATATATATCCAAGAAACACCAAACGGCTAAATATATACAATTAAAGATCAAATTTTAGTAATTGCATTGTATTTGTCTTTCTTATGACAAACAATAAGCACTTAACTATAAAAAAGAATTGCCATACAAAAGCATCATATTTTCTTTTCGTCAATAAAACCACCACCTGTTTTAATTACTGCTTTACAAATTCTTAGCATTCTTTGCAACAGTTTTTGAAAAAATGTAGATGCCAGACCTTCCCCCGCATTCTTCAAGCACTGATTTAATAGACAGGTTAATTCCGACATGTCCACGTGAACATACATATCACATACATATCAAACATATATATATATAACTTACATATATGACTTTAAGCGTTATTACTGAGTAGGGGCTCCGTTTATTTATTTTCGTCTACCAGTAAAAACTGCACTCTCCAGCAGGAATCGAACCTGCATCTCTCAGGTTAGAGAGTGCCACTATTTAGCCTGGTGCACCAAAGCCGCTTTTTTTTTTAACTATTTAAAGATAAAGTTTCAGTACCTACAGTATATTTGCTTTTATTGTGACAAAAAAATGCACTTAACTATAAAAAAAAGACTTGCTCTACAACAGCATCATATTTTGCTTTCGCCAATAAAACCACCACCTACTTTAATTATTCCTTTAGCAATTCTTGGCATTCTTTGCAATAGTTTCTGAAAAAAAAAAGTAGATGTCAGACCTTGTCCAGCACTGATTTAATAGGCAGCTTAATTTCGACATGTCCACGTGAACGAACATATATAACATACATTTAGATTAAAAACTTCGACTTCCGGTAGAAATCGAACCTGCTTCTCTCAGGTTAAAGACTGGTGAGCCAAAACCACTTCGGTCAGGACTATGTCTTTCTATATCGTCTGTTTTTTTTGTTTTTTTTTTTTCATAGGCGCGCCGGGTAAACGGTAACTCTCTCGAAGCAGAGAGATGCAGGTTCTATTCCTGGCGAACAGCGCAACAACGTTTAATAAAATTTCTCGAATATTCAGGCCATGTAGACAAAAATAAATAAGTATACTGTTTAAGAATTAAACGAGGCATCTACTCAAATATGAGTATCCACTAAAATAACGATACAAATCTTCTCGATTAAATATTCCATTGTAATAAATTGATATATAAATGAATATGAAAAGCCTGATGTTAATGAATACAGACACTCACTAATGTATGTATGTATCACTCTCTCTCTCTCTCTCTCTCTCTCTCTCTCTCTAAATATATATATATATATATATATATATATATATATATATATATATATATATATAATGAAATTGACTAAGTCCGACAATAATTTTAATATATTATTTGTTTATACGTTATTTTTATAGATACAAATATTTAAACAAACACAAGTATGCCTAAGCACGCGTTTGCAATAGGGTTTAACTAGCCGCCTTAATAGACTGGCATTCTCGAATAAGATTGGCCACTCTTAATATATATATATATATATATATATATATATATATATATATATATATATATATATATATATATATATGCATTGGTTATACGTTCTTTTTATAGATAAACATATTTAAGTAAATGCTCTGTTTATAATAAACAATATTAACGACATTTACCGACCTGAATTCCCGAGAAATCTCAAAGAAAATGTGTGCCCTCCGACAGGAATCGAACTACTATCCTAAACGGAACCTGTACATAGCCGGGTGTGCTATGCCATTTAGCTAAAGGGGAACCGTCTTGTTAGCAAGGACATGCATTTTCTTTGAGATTTCTCAGACATTCCGGCCGGTAAATGTTGTTAATACTATTTTTTATAAACAGACCATTTACTTAAACATTTGTATTTATAAAAATAACGTATAACAAATATATATATCTATATATATATATATATATATATATATATATATATATAGATTATTATTATTATTATTATTAGTTCCATACGGATTACCATATTGTATCATTACTATTAGGTTGGTGCAAAAATAATGTCGTCTTTTAACGTTCAACTTCAAAAGGAAAACGATATTATTTTTGCACCAACCTTATATATATATATATATATATATATATAATAATTAAAGATTATATATATATATATATATATATATAATAATTAAAGATTATATATATATATATATAATAATTAAAGATTATATATATATATATATATATAATAATTAAAGATTATATATATATATATATATATAATAATTAAAGATTATATATATATATATATATATATATATATAATTAATAAGATTATATATCTCTCTCTCTATATATATATATATACATATATATATTATTATTATTATTATTAGTTCCATACGGATTACCATATTGTATCATTACTATATATATATATATATATATATATGAAAAAATAATATATATATATATATATATATATATATTATTTTCTTTTCCTATTTCTCTCCACCTATTTATTAATTGATCTATGTATCTCACACTATTCAATATCTA
The DNA here is from genome assembly GCA_963932145.1 of Acanthosepion lycidas. NCBI lineage: Eukaryota > Metazoa > Mollusca > Cephalopoda > Sepiida > Sepiidae > Acanthosepion > Acanthosepion lycidas. The sequence continues at coordinate 23,427,679 of OZ010613.1, forward strand.
TTTATTTATATCACTGTTTCTTTCTTTCTTTCTTTCTTTCTTATTCTGCTTATATTTTTAATTATCTGTATAAGACTGTTCATATCTATCTATCTATCTATCTATCTCTCTCCACTCTCTCTCCCCATACATATATCTATCCGAGTCTGTTTATTATCTATCTATCTATCTATCTCCACTCTCTCTCCCCATATATCTATCCGAGTCTGTTCATATCTATCTATCTATCTATCTATCTATCTATCTATCTATCTATCTATCTATCTGAGATTGTTCATATCGATCTTACACTTATATATATATATATACCCACACACAGAACTAGAGAGAGGTGAATATGATAGCCAACAAAAGAGTCAAGACGACGAATAGGAGAAAAGCTGCAGGGAAAACATGAAAGATATTTTTATCAAAAAAAACAAAACAAAAAAAAAATGATTCCTTTAAATAAATTGAAAGACATCGGTAGCCAGAAGTAAAGCTGGAAAGAACTTCCGCCTCACTGACAGAATATCTGCTTACTTCAGATTGTTAATAATGCTCCTCACTTTCAAATAGTGAAAAGCCACCGAGAGATAGCCCAAGCAGACGACTGGACTGACAAACTCACTGACCGACCAGAGTATTGACCATTTGCGTCCATAGTAAAAGTGGTAAAAATATTGAGGTGGATAATAAAAGGAATTTCAGAGGGAGTGTGAAAAGAAAGAAAGAAAGAAAGAAAGAAGCCGAAAATGAACGAAAAAGAAAGATAGAACGCCCTATTAGTAGCTATTACAATGGAAGATAGGAGAATGAATGAACGAATTAATGAATGATTGAATGAAAGAAAACAAGAAAGAGTGAATGAAAAACTATAAGAAAAAGCGAAAGAAGACTAAAAGAAAACAAAAAGAAAAAACGGCAAGACAGAAGGAAAAAAACTGTCAACTATTACAATGAAAGCTAGAATAAAGAAAGAAAAAGAAAGTGAACGAAAACAATAGGAAAAAGAAAAACTGTGTCAAAAAACAAAAGGAAATAATTAAATGTTAATTTAAAAAAAGGAAGCCAAATATGAAAAAAAGGAAAAAAATTAATAAAAAATGACAAAGAAATAGAAAATGGCGGCGAAGAAAGAGATAAAGAAAGAAAGAAGAAAAGGAAATTAAAATATGGCGGAAAGTGAAATGAAAAGAAATACAGAAAGAAATCAATAAAGAAAGAGACTGAAAGTGAATGAAAAACAGAGAAAGAACTTAGGAAAGAAAGCAAAATTAAAATATGGAGAAATCTTACTTATTATAAAAAGCAGATTGTGTGTGTGTGTGCGTGTGTATATGTCTGTACGTTTATATATTTGATCGGATTTCCTACATTTTTCAACCGATTTCAACAAAACTTCACAGGACTACGTAAAATTACCTTGCGGTGGTTCTGACAGCGACAAAAATTGGAAAAACACACTTGTTTTTGCACGAAATCAATTTGAAAACACGATTAAGAGGCATCACGAGAATGAAAGAGGGGCAACTCATATCGAGTTATACTTATTATAAAACCCAGGATGTTTGTGTGTATGTGTGTGTGTTCGTTTATATATGGGATCGGATTTCCTACATTTTTCAACCGATTTCAACAAAACTTCGATTTTTTTTTTTTTTTTGGCAGGTAGTGTTTCTTATTGTCTTGTACACTTTTTTCTTTATTTTTACATTCAGAATGCTTTAAAATTCCATTTACAAGACAATTGTTTATAATAAAATTCTATTCAATCGGTAGACTCATGACGATTGAAAACAATGTTTTTGTTTGAGTTTGGGTTTGACCAATTCGTAAAAAAAAAAAAAATATTAATTAAGACATGCGTGTCCGTCAACCTTAAACAATAATCTTTGTCAATCTTATTTCTCAGTCTTTATGATGGTCGATACTTGATCTATCTTACTGTTACATCCCCGGGCAACGCCGGTCTCTACTGTTAGTATGAAATAAAATGAAAGAAAATTTAATTAAATTAAAAAAAAGAATGGTACAATTATTACTCTTGATGATAAACCACACCACATTGTAACTCCTGCAAGGAAAGTTGGTTCTCTTTGTTGCGACAGAAAGTTTTTCTCGCCTGAGTCCAACCTTCAAATCTATAAATCAACCACTCGCCCTTGCATGGAATACTATTAACCTGTACAAAATAAACTATGAAATCTCCACAAATATTCTTAAAGGCCTATACTTGATAACAGAAGCCAGTGGTTTATATCAACGGCTTACCACACTTAACGCATCTCGTTTTCACTCTCGCGTAGTCACCGAAACGCTCCTCTGTGGTCCAATCGGTTAAGGCACGTCAGGCTATATGACGATTCCATATAGGATACAGGTTCGATTCCTGTCGTATGACGAATATTTGCTAGTAAAATTTCTCGGACATTCATCCCGGTAAATGTTGTTAATACTGTTTAATATAAAAAAAAAGAATGTATAAACATAAAAATGTCTTTAAAAAATAATTATCGAACTTTGTCCATTTCATAATGTGTGACGTCATATATATATATATATATATATATATATATATATATATATAAATGTGTTTCTGTGTGTGTGTGCGCGCGCGCAAGCGCAGACAAAGAAATAGACTACTGCGTAAATATAAACAAATAAAAAAATATCCAAGTGTATAACAGATGGCGAAATAACAATTTTTCGCAGTTCCTTGCAAGGAAGGAACTGCTTTCTTCTGGTCGAACAATGTGGCTGAAAATGGCGAATTTGCGTCTTCTTCATTTTGAAGCTAGGCTCTCCCTTGAAAGCAACGCCAGCGATCGAGAGAAAATGTGAAACAAGGAGACGGAAGTGGCCACGTCATCAGACATCAGTTGCTTCCGAATAGGCGCAAACGAACGGGGGTGGGGGGAGGTTGGACTACCGGACGTCTGGACTTTAGGATACCATCTTTAATGGATCTTTTCATCTCTTTCCATGGAATGATTCGAACCAGATTGTATGTAACTATATATCTATATCTATATCTATATCTATATATATATATATATATATATATATATATATATATATGTGTGTGTGTGTGTATTTACTTTATATATATATATAATTTTCTATATATATATATATGTAATATAAATATATATATTTACTTGATATATATATAATTATCTATCTATCTATATATATATATATATATATATATATATATTTATATGTATATAATATAAATATATATATATATATATATAAATATAAAAGTGAACATAGAAGTCAACACTTAGAGGCGACAGTCTGTTTCATGGTAGATGCAATCGTCAGGACACGACTGCATCTAGCATAAATCAGACTGTCGCCTCTAAGTTTTGACTTCTATGTTCCCTTTCATATTTACACCCGCTCAGTCTCTGATATTGAGCACTTCATCCCATAAATATAGCACGTCTTAAGTCATATATATATATATATATATATATATATATATATATATATATATATATATATAGTAAATATATATATATTTATATATATATACATGCGATGAACGGATGTCAAAATTCGTTATAAAAAGCACCCCTACCCTAACTAGACTTAACCTCTTTTCGAATCTAACTCATAACTAATAATAGTTAATAAAAAAGAAGACGCTACCGCCCCCGTCTAAATGATTGGATTTCTCTGTAGAGTTGGAAAGAAAATTTATGAATGTATATGCTATTAAAGCTCAATAAATTTCAAAATAAGTTCTTCCAAAATTCGCTTGACGATGAAACAGAACTAATGCTTTTGAATTAATTATATAATTGATTTTGGAGTTTTTTGTTTCTGTTTTTGAAACAAGGTAATTCCTGTGTAGCGATGAAACCATATTTTTAAATCATTTAATTTATAATATTAAAACTGTGTAAATTTACATTGAGCACTGTTTTGTAAAAATAAAAGTATCTATAAGAACACCGGATTATATTTATTACTGTTCTTTCTTTTCTCAGAATAATATATATATATATATATATATATATATAAGAGTAATGGAAAGCGGCTTTGAATCGGAGAGCCGAGTTCAAATTCCATTCGAATGCATTACATTCACTTATGCACCAAATCTCTCTATTCGACTCTTCAAACTCTATATCCATAGAATATATTATGTTAGCTCTGTCAATGATATTTAGCGCTTTCCACTATGTACTGTTCAAATACTTATATATATATATATATATATATATATATATATATATATATATATTAAAGACATTATCTTTAACGTTCTTTTTATAGATGGTATTTATCAATCCGCCCACGAGGATTGAATGTGGCACAAGGCCTTTTTAATGTGGGTATCTCCGAACCCGTAGGCTCAGCCAAAAATAAATAACCATCCAAACCCCCGAGGGGGGCCAGTTCCGTCAACCTCCCCCAACGCAAAACCTACCCTTCGGCAGAGCTTCGTCAGGGTTCCTCCCTGCAAGCAGAGTGTTCGACAGACACCCGACCCGGCAGCTCACAAAGCACAGATACTACACTTTGATCCTAGCCACCGGGCCGAGCGGGTATGATTTTTTTAGATACGTTCTTTTTATAGATACAAGTATTTTAGTAAATGCTCTGTTTCTAATAAACAGTATTAAATAACATTTACCGGCCTGAATGTCCAAGAAATTTTCATAGAAAATATTCGTCCTTTGACAGGATTCGAACCTGCATCCTATACGGAACCGTCATTTGCCAACCGAACGATCCTTTGTGGCCGAGCGGTTAGGTACGTCAAGCGAAATGACGGTTCCGTATAGGATGCAGGTTCGAATCCTGTCAAAGAACGAATATTTTCTATGAAAAATTCCTAGGACATTCAGGCCGGTAAATGTTATTTAATACTGTTTATTATAAACAGAGCATTTACTTAAATACTTGTATCTATAAAAAGAACGTTAAACATAAAAATGTCTTTAATAAATAAATTGTCGGACTTTGTCCATTTCTTAATATATATATATATATATATATATATGAAGAAATATATTTTTAAGGTGTGCTATATTTATGGGATAAAGTTCTCAATATCAGAGATAGAGCCTGTGTAAATATGAAAAAAAATGTGAAAATATAAAAAAACAACATTCGTGGCCTGACGATTGTGTCTAGCATGAAACAACCTGTCGCCTCTAAGTGTTGACTTCAATGTTCACGTACACACACACACACACACACACACACACACACACACACATATATATATATAGTGAATTGGGGCAGCAGATCATTATTCAAACATATAAACAGGAAAGATGCCTCATGTGTGCTGAAATCTTCGATCAAAGAAGAGCATTATAAAAAAATATCCAAATGTTGGTCAATTTTTGTCTTCAATTTCTTCCTAAATTAAAGCAACCATACGAAGTTTAGAAAGGCTCAGGATCAAACATAATAGACATTCATTGTTTGCTATATTTAACAATATATTAGGTTGGTGCAAAATAATGTCGTAATAAGGTCGTTTTTTGACGTTAAAAAATACGTCAAAAAACGCCATTATTACGTCATTATTTTTGCAGCAACCTAATATGTTGGAATAATGATCAGCTGCCCCAATACACTATATATATATATATATATATATATATATATATATATATATATATTTATTATTATTATTAATAGAAATCTTATAAGTATATGAAACTATACTCGCTCGGAAAACCTTCGGTGTCTTGATTTGCTAATAATCAAACCAATACCAATGAGAAAAAAGGTATAAAAAAAGAAAGAACCAAGAACATGTACGTTAGCTGAAAATAATCGTCCAGCATACGAGTCCAAAGCCCAAAGAAAAAAAAAACCCGATGTGAGTACCCAAAATAACTAAATAAAGTGCTCAATACAATGAGTAGAGCAGGCATAGTTAAACCTAGAGAGCCAGATAAACTCTATATCCATAGAATATATTATGTTAGCTCTGTCAATGATATTTAGCGCTTTCCACTATGTACTGTTCAAATAATACTTATATATATATATATATATATTTATTAAAGACATTTTTATGTTTAACGTTCTTTTTATAGATGGTATTTATCAATCCACCCACCAGGATTGAATGTGGAACAAGGCCTTTTTAATGTGGGTATCTCCGAGCCCGTAGGCTCAGCCAAAAATAAATAACCATCCAAATGAGAGTACCCAAAATAACTAAATAAAGTGCTCAATACAATGAGTAGAGCAGGCCTAGTTAAACCTAGAGAGCCAGATAAACCTACGAAGGTTTCACCTAAGCGGATCGTGAGGGAAAGCCGGCCTACCCTGACGATCCGTTTAGGTGAAACCTTGATAGGTTTGTCTGGCTCTCTAGGTTTAACTATATATATATATATATATATATATATATATATATATATATATATATTCATTAAAGACATTTTTTTTATGTTTAACGTTCTTTTTATAGATACAAGTATTTAAGTAAATGCTCTGTTTATATTAAACAGTATTAAATAACATTTACCGGCTTGAATCTCCGAGAAATTTTCATAGAAAATATTCGTCCTTTGACAGGATTCGAACCTGCATCCTATACGGAACCGCCATTTATCCCGGAGTGTCTAACCGATTCGGCCACAAAGGATCTTTCGGTTGGCAAAGTTGAATTTACTGCTTATAAACTTCAATCTTCCATGAATCTCGTACATTCATAACTGCTCATGGCGTATCAAATGTAAACAAATGACGTCATACATTAAGAAATGGACAGATACAAGTATTTAAGTAAATGCTCAGTTTATAATAAACAGTATTATATTATTATCGGTTAGGCTCGTTGGATTACCAGCTCGTCGGGCACAAGATGTATATCATTAAAAGGGGCCATTTGTTTACTTTTAACAACACACATCTTGTGCCCGATGAGCTGGTAATTCAGCGAAACTTTAGTCACACACCAAAACGTACGTGCACGTATATGTACTAATTAACATTATATATATATATATATATATATATATCAAGTGTCCTTACCTATAACTACAGAATGAACTCTTCCTAACACAATGTATACTACGCCTCTCAAGGGAGAGGGTTGAATCAAGCCGAGCTTCTCGGCTTCACGGCCGAACTCTCTGCTTCTGAGCAGAGAGGAACCCGGACGAGGCTCCGCCGAAGGGCAGAGTCTCGTTCGGGGAGGTTGACCAACCCGATCCCGTTTATACGGGTTCTACGGGCTTTTTTTAGGCCGAGCCTACGTGCTCGGGAAACCCACGTTAAACTCGGCCTTGTGCCACATGCAACCCTCGTGGTGGGGTGGCTAGATACCGAATCGAGCCGAGCCGACAGTAGTTCACTCCAAACCAGACTGACAGTCATACTAACACCTTCCACATCTTGTATTATTATTTCGTGTAATATACCTTCGTTATTTCTACTCTTGTGTTTGTGTTGTTCTTCCTTGGTCTTAACCCTGGACCATAACAATATATATATATACATATATATATATATATATATATATATATATGATATTTATATATTTTTTAAATATCAAAACAATATTGTTTTGACGCGTTTCGTCCTTTAGGACTTCATCAGACTAAATTTGTTATCTTGATTCGACTACGCATGCGCACGAACGAGGGATGCTGGGAATTTTAATTTTAAATTTTTGATTTTTTGAAATCCAGCCGATTTCTTTTAGATTCTTGTTTGTCTTTCCATCACTTTTGTTAGCAGATACCCCACACAGTGATTATAGAAATTCCGGCCTCTGACAACATTCCTGGCAGAGGGGTATATCTACTAACAAAAGTGATGGAAAGAAAAATTCTAAAAGAAATTGGATCGATTAAAAAAAAATAATAATTTAAAATTCCCAGAGGCCCTTGTTCCCGTTAATATGCAGACACACCAACATAGGAAATTTAGTCTGAAGTCCTAAATGTCGAAACGTGTCACAAGAAAACTGTTTCCACTTTGTCATCCATTTTTTTTCCAACGTACACTAGAGTTTACAGGTTTGAAGCTACCTCTGGTAATTTTCTTTTTTTTTAATTGGTGCCCCAAAAGAGTTGTTTTGTACAGAGAAAATTATTAAACATGGTTAAAAAGAAAGTCAGAGATAATTTTTTATTAGAAATTTTATTATGACAAAAAGGGGAAAATCATTTTATGATTATATTTTGCTCCCGTCAAAATATCCTCCATTAGCCTTGATTACTGCAGCACAAAATTTTGGCATCCTTTGCAAAAGTTTCTCAAAGTATCAGTTTGATCATTGATTAATTGTTTTTTTTTTTACAATGATTCTATTTTTTACAAGAGATCTTATTCTTGTTTTTTTTCCCGCTCTTCCGTCAAGTTCATCCCATGCTAGATTGGGCCGACTTAAAACTTTTGAACTGTAGTCTGTATATATATATATATATATATATATATATATATATATATACATATATGGATAATAGTTTAATAGAAGCCTTTCTCTATGTATCGATCTAACATGGCGTGTATATAATACTTATTCGAAATACTATTTTATATAGTATACATACACACACACACACACACACACACATATATATATATGTGTATGTATGTATATATTGGGTTTGTGCAAAAATAATGTCGTTTTCTCACATATGTTAATATATGGGAAAACGACATTATTTTTGCACCAACCTTATATATATATATATATATATATATATATATATATATATATATATATATACACGCATACTAACAGACTTTAATCAAATACTCCTGTTTGTTTTTATGCATTCACTAGCAGTTAGATACATGTAGTATCATTTATTTATGTGCAAATGAAAAACGTCTATGTCTTCCTTCGTCTTCGCTATTGCAAAGGATTTACAATTAATATGTAGGTACTGCATTTCTGTGTGTCTAGATTTCAAAGCAGCAGACGATACCTCAAACAAGTCTGCCAATGTTCCTAGTCGTACAGGTATATCTGCGCTTTATATGATCAACCAACGTAGCTTTCTTTTTCTAAAGAAACCACTTAAATATATGGCCCATGCAGTCATCTTTAAATTTTGAGCTGATTTCAGACCGATCGATGGCTTGCATTTTCGATGAATCTGGCTATGTTCGATTCTACGAATCTATCCATCTGTTTCATCAGGTAGACATCAAATCGTATCTCTATCTCGCGATGGATCTGAAACTGTTTGCCTCTCTAAAAGTGTGATGGGTATCTGTTTACAGCTCTAATGGCGATCGAAATCCTTTATCGATTTATCTATATTCCTATCTATCTATGCTTATTCGAATTTCAACCTGTTGTCTTCTATTTACTTTCTTTCTCTTTTTCTTTCTCTTTTTCTATCTCTTTTTCTTTCTTTTTCTCTTTTTCTTTCTTTTTCTCTTTTTCTTTCTTTTTCTCTTTTTCTTTCTTTTTCTCTT
>OZ010613.1:23442080-23464580 GCA_963932145.1 Acanthosepion lycidas
TATTTTCTATTTAAATGTTTTTTTTAAGGTAGACAAAAAAAAAAAAAAATGGAGATGACTTGTAAAATCAAATAGAAGATCAAAAGTCAAAGCAAAAAAATGGTCTTTTGACAGACTTATGCCTTAAAACAGTCAGGTTATGTCCTCATCTTTGATGTTTTTACCATAACGTTTTTACCAAAGTTCCCTCCGTCTCAATTAACATATCACATCGGGTCCGAAATGATTCGATAATTTCTGTTTGAATGTTTGGGTCGAGGAGTTATCATTATTTACATTATTTGTATGCAAACTTTTTTCCACATCTTTTTTGTTCTTATCACGACGTTTCGGTAATTGTGGACTCCGGTCTTCATCAGATTTTTATCTATCCGGATAACCTTCAGGGAATTTCCAGCTGAACCCCGATTTTTTTTTTAACTACTTGGATTGATTATTCTCGCCTTCTCTAACAATATCTAAGGTTATCTTATCTAGTTCTTATTTCAATACTGCTGAGTTACTGCTGATCTTGTTACCATTGGCTGTGACTACTAACCGGCTCTGGGATTGAACTCACGATTACTATGTCACCAAATCCACGAAACAATATCTGAATTTTGGGGTGTAATCTAATTGGATTATTTACATTTAAAATCGTGTTTGGTATAACTATAAGGTTTGGTACGTTTCGGCGTCGCCCATTTGGCGTTGCTGATTCGGCGTCAAAAAAATAATTGGACTATTTGGCACGCCGGTTAGACGTCAGATTGCTTCGACCCCACTGTCTTTGACCGGAAGCACCCTTCGCTCAAAAGGATAAAAGAATTGAAAACAACCAACTTTCAATATGACTTTTTATTCATTTGGGGAATTAAGGATCCAATTAAAAGACTAATGGGTTAATTTGCCGTTTACCACCCACGCTCAGTTGGCATTAAAAATTTCCACAATAGTTATATTTATATGTAATTGTACATGCTTTATTCGAAACTGGCTTGATAAATTTGATAAATTCTACCGTTTTGGAGTTATCGACAGTGAAAGTTCGGATTCACTCGCGTCGTTGGCGGCAGCCATTACTTGCGGTATTTGCATACATTCGCTGTGGAAAGCTAAACGCGGAGAAATGTCGTTAACGGTTTTTGTTTTACTGATCTACTTGTCCCAATTACTGCGCAAGAGAAGTATTTACGTACACACGCTCAATTGTGTGCTGCGTGCGTAATAATCAAGACAAGTGAATATTTCACTCGATAGCTATTCCGCAGAGAATATATGCAAACAACGTCAGTAATGGCTGCCGCGATGCGAATGTGTTGTGCTGTCCGTACTCCAAAAATCCTATGTTGAACTCTTCCGCCTACTATAAGATTAGTAGGAGAGAAGGCCTTTGGGGAATAGTCGAATAGATTGTTCATTACTGTCAAACTCTCTGCCTTGAGCAGAGAGGAACCCGGGCGAGGCTTTGCTGAAGGACACAGTTTCGTCCGAGGAGGTAGACAGGCACTGAAACCGTTTATACGAGTTCTAAGGGAATACTTCTGGCCGAGCCACGGGCTCGGAGAACCCACGGTAAACTCGGCTTTGTGCCATATACACCCCTCGTTGCGGGGGTGCTGTTAAATATTAACAGTCTAATAGATTGTTCTACCGAGGCTGTGAGTTTTCGCAGCTGCTGTCTCTCTCCCTTTGGGAACCCGGACGAGGCTGTGTCGAAGGGTAGGGTCTCGCCAGGGGAGGTAGACAGACCCGAACCTGTTTATGCGTGTTCTACGGGGATTTTTTGGCCGAGCCTACGGACTGAGATGACCCACGTAAAACTTGGCCTTGTGCTACATCGTATGTGTGTGGTGGGGTACTAAATATTAACAGTCGAATACATTGAACGCTGGGTCAACCAACACGCACTTACTAGTTGTGTAATCCTCTTCTGTTGTACTTTCTGTTTAAAATATGATATATCTGCAACACTTGTTATTTAATTATTTACATTATTCGGACTATTGTCCTCATCTTTTTCGCCATATCTATCACAACGTTTCGGCCATTGTACGGCCCGGCCTTCTTCAGGTGGTTGGAATGTCGAACTGAACCCTTTATTTCAAGGACGCATGGCACAGTGGATAAAGGCGTTGGTTAGATCCAGTGACAGGACCCAAAGAGTGTGAGTTCAATACCCGGTTAAGGCAGTGGAGAACTTTCAGAGGGAAATTAACAGGAGATAACTGATAACTGACATCCATCAAACATAGCAAGTGGAACTAGAACAGTCTACACTAGTGAGCGAAATAAAGGGTTCAGTTCGACATTCCAACCACCTGAAGAAGGCCGGAGCGTACAACGGCCGAAACGTTGTGACAAATATGGCGACAAAGATGAGGACAATAGTCCGAATAATGTAAATAGTGTACATAATACTTCATCTCAGAAATATAGACAGATACTGAGAGGCCGAAACGTTGTAATAAATATGGCGAAAATGATGAGGACAATATTCCGAATAATGTAAATAGTGTACATAATACTTCATCTCAGAAATATAGACGGATAATGAAAGGCCGAAACATTGTAATAAATATGGCGACAAAGATGAGGACAATAGTCCGAATAATGTAAATAGTGTACATAATACCTCATCTCAGAAATATAGACAGATACTGAAGGGCCGAAACGTTGTAACAAATATGGTGACTAAGATGAGGACAATAGTCCGAATAATGTAAATAGTGTACATAATACCTCATCTCAGAAATATAGACAGATACTGAAAGGCCGAAACGTTGTAATAAATATGGCGACAAAGATGAGGACAATAGTCCGAATAATGTAAATAGTGTACATAATACCTCATCTCAGAAATATAGACAGATACTTGTTATTTCTTTAACCATTTACTTGTTCACGACAGATTGAATCAGAAAGTTTACTGTTGATAACTCGAAAATGGTAGATATTATCAAATTTATCAAACCAGATTCGAATGAAGTATGTACAATTTACACATAAACTTAAGTATTCGGGAAATTTTTAATGCGAACTTAGTGCAGGTGTTACACTGCAAATTAACCCACTAATGGAATAATGTAAATTAAAAACTTCAATTACATCGATCTTTCTGTTCACATCGCCAAAAATTTACGGATCCATCTTGTTCGTTGTGTCAAAAATAAAAAGGTATCCATCGTGTATCATTTTGTTTCTTCCACGTTTTGATCAAATATTTGCTTCTATTTTGGAATAAAAGGGCTTTGACGACTGAAAAATATGAAGCTACACTGAAAGAATATAATACAAAAATGCCTCCAAATACTCTTTTTCTTAAATTTGACTATTCGAGCATATAACGACGAAGTAATAATTTGACTACTAGACGAGAGCGAGAGAGAGGGGGGAGAGAGAGAGAGGGCAAATTTGACCAAAACGAGGAAGTAGTAATTTGACTAATGAACGAGAGCGAGAGAGAGTGGAAGAGAGAGAGAGGGGGGGAGAGGGAGAGCAAATTTGACCAAAACGAGGAAGTAGTAATTTGACTACTGAACGAGAGCGAGAGAGAGTGGAAGAGAGAGAGAGAGAGAGGAGGGGAGAGCAAATTTGACCAAAACGAGGAAGTAGTAATTTGACTACTGAACGAGAGCGAGAGAGAGTGGAAGAGAGAGAGAGGAGGGGAGAGCAAATTTGACCAAAACGAGGAAGTAGTAATTTGACTACTGAACGAGAGCGAGAGAGAGTGGAAGAGAGAGAAAGAGAGAGGGGGGAGAGAGGGAGAGCAAATTTGACCAAAACGAGGAAGTAGAAATTTGACTACTGAACGAGAGTGAGAGAGAGTGGAAGAGAGAGAGAGAGAGAGAGAGAGAGCAAATTTGACCAAAACGAGGAAGTAGTAATCTGACGCCTCATTGTCTCTCTGCTGAAAAATTGCTACGCTTGAACGCCCCATTCACTTAATTGTAAAAGATTTCGGTCGTTCTGCATTCCGACCTTCTTCAGATGTCATTTCTAACTGAACCCTTTATTGAATCTACGGGGAAAGGTTCTTGTTGTTCCTCTTTTCAACCCCAGAAAAACAGCCGAGTTGATTAAAGAGTTGATTCGAGAACTTGGGTGCATATTGATTGCAAGTTCAATCCCTGGTCGGGTAGAGCAGATTAGGTTGAGTCTCATCCGTAATAAGGCTAACAATAAATGAGAAATGCTGGAAAGAGGACAAAACAATTTCTCCCCAGGCGGAAATATCGTGATTAAAAAAAAAATAAATAAAAGGAGATTTGGTCTGGCTGTAAATAATTACGAAGCAAAAGATTCCTTAGGTTGGTTTTGATATTAAATCTGGCTTTATATATTCGCCCGAAGGTTGACTAATAAAATCTGGGCAGTTTATCACATCGATAAATAGATAGATATGAGCAGGTTTAGATAGATAATTAGATTCCAGTAGACAGCGATAGATAGATAGATAGATAATGACTGGTAGAAACAGACTAATATATATATATATATATATATATATATATATATATATATATATATATTAGGTTGGTGCAAAAATAATGACGTAATAAGGTCGTTTTTTGAATTATTTTTTAACGTCAAAAAACGACATTACAACGTCATTATTTTTACACCAACCTAATATACATATATATATATAAAGATAGATAGATATGAACAGACTTAGATAGCTAGCTAGCTAGATAGATAGATATGAACATACTTAGATAGATAGATAGATAGATAGATAATGAAGAGACTGAGATAGATAGATAGATAATGAAGAGACTGAGATAGATAGATAGATAATGAAGAGACTGAGATAGATAGATAGATAGATAATGAAGAGACTGAGATAGATAGATAGATAATGAAGAGACTGAGATAGATAGATAGATAGATAGATAGATAATAAAGAGACTGAGATAGATAGATAGATAGATAATGAAGAGACAGAGATAGATAGATAGATAATGAAGAGACTGAGATAGATAAATAGATAGATAAATAGATAGATAGATAATGAAGAGACTGGGATAGATAGATAGATAGATAATGAAGAGACTGAGAGAGATAGATAGATAGATAATGAAGAGACTGAGATAGATAAATAGATAGATAAATAGATAGATAGATAGATAATGAAGAGACTGGGATAGATAGATAGATAGATAAATAGATAGATAGATAGATAATGAAGAGACTGAGATAGATAGATAGATAGATAGATAGATAGATAGATAGATAGATATGGAGACTGAGATAGCTATATCGCAATCGAAAGATACATAGGCTCCAACAGACTTAGATAGATAAATAATCACTGGTGGGAACTGACTAATATATATGGAGATAGATAGATAGATCGATAGATAGATAGTCGATCACTGATTCCATTTACATATTCTTGTTTATATCTTATATCTTCGGAAAGCGAGTGTCTGATGTTATCATAAAAACAGTTTCTCTTTTCCGCGCAACTAATTTCTTGTGTCTCTTTTCCCTCTTCCTGTCTCCATGCATCGTCCTCACTCGCCTTCCATTAAACGGAAATTGAATCCAGATCGGCTTTCCTTGCAAACAGGGGATTTGGGATGAATTTAAAATCTTATTATTTATCGAGCCAATCGTTATATTCAATCAGTCTGCTACAGGTGACTAGACAGATCAGAATCCTGATTTATATCAATGGACTCAGATTGAAAATTTGACAAGGAGAGAGAGTTGAACCTGTAATTCCATAGATTAAAAGCGGATAAAATCGATAGTAGCTTGTCTGATCGATAAATTGCCAAATCAGAACGAATGTTTTAATCATAGGCAGGGTATACATTACAGGCTAAAATATGCGTCGTTGTTCTACAACAGACGTTCTGTGAGAAGAGTGTGCTGCGTCGACATTTTAGTGTCGGTAGACTTTGACTAGCTTCAAAATATATATATTTCATTTTCATCCAATTTTTTATTCGGCGTGTGTGCATACACACACACACACACACACACACATATATATATATATATATATATATATATATATATATATATATCAGGATACAACCAGAATAGAAAAATCAACATGCAACTACAGCACACGAACAGAGTGCCCAGTTGAAGGAATATGCATGGCAGAGAACACAATATATGAAGCGACAATTTTCCCCAAATAAAAAGTTGAGGAGAAAAAGATATATTTAGGAATATCGGCGGGAATTTGGAAGCACCGACTATACAACCATCGCCAATCCTTCAAAAATAAGTGCAAAAAGAACCAAACGGCACTATCTATTCATTCTTGGAATCTGTTGGAGAGTGGCCTAACCCCACAAATAAAGTGGTAAATAATATCAAGAGCCAGAACTCCCCAAAACTTCAGAGACAGATGCAACTTATGTTTAAAGGAGAAAATCTTCATAATCAAACATAAAGATCCAGACATACTACTGAATAAACACAGTGAACTAATTTTTAAATGCCGGCACAAAAACAATCTCAACCTAAGCAGATACATTGAAAAATAATCATATAATAATAGCAATTTTGAGTGTTTTTTATTCCCTTTGTTTTTAGAAATATTACTATGCACACATGAACACCAACACATGACTATATGTATACAACTATGGTAATGTGCTTGAACACTGAGGCACCTCTTGATATGTACATGTATATATATTTTATATGGAATAAGAAGCAGGTTTTTTTTGGGTTTTTTTTAGTGTGGGGGTGTACATTTAGATAGGTACCTATATATTTTGCCATAAATATGAAAGAACGGGTAATATTATATGTGTAAAGATATGGATTATGTAATTAAATACTGAGAGAGTATTCGAACACAGGCATAAGTGGGTCTATGGGTGAACATGAGGATAGAGACATGTAGGTGTGTAGATATGTGTAAGTGCAAATTAACGTATATGTGTGTATATGGATATGCTGCATATTATGTATATATGAATGTATGTGTTTGTATATATATGCATGTGTTTATGTATGTATGCATATGTGTGTGTGTATATGTGTATGTGTATATACGTATGTGTGTGGGAAAATACATATATATGTATATATGTAGATGTATATGGATATACAGGTGTCTTTAAATGTATATGTATATATATGTAAGTATAAGTGTATGTGGAGATATGTATGAAGATATATGAATATGCGTTTTCTCTGCAGATGTATATGTGTAAATATGGGAATATACATAGGTTTTTTTGGGGTTTTTTTTTGGTTTTTTTTTTACTAATTAATAAAAGATAAAAATAAATTAATTAATAAGATTACTAAATATAAAATAGATTACTCTTTCAATGTACTATCTGTGAATTTTTCTAATCGACTGTTTCATAGAAAATAACAAAAAACTCCACCGAATTTCAAATTAATTTCTTCGTAGATTGTTTAAACATTTAGATACAGAAATAACTTTAACCTCCCAAACATGCCCGTTAAAGTAACGCGAATTAACAGCGTCTAAAAAATTTGAAAGAAAAACTGTCCTCGTGAAAGTAGTGTAGCTTCTTCCTTTAAAGTCGGTCTCCACCCCTCCACTCCTTAGCCATCTATATCTTGAGACTAGACGCAATAAATTCGAACAACATCTAGTTAAAAATTGGAGTTAAAAATCAAAAATAAGAATTTGAAATGCTACATATGACACATTCATATCCTCTTTCCCACCTCACTTCGTTAATTTTACGTATACTTGATGAGGTCCGTCAAAAATGTGTGAATTTCTTTTCATTTTTCATTTTCATTTCAATTTTTGGAAGTAAAGTCTGATAATCCAGAGCCCTGTTAAAGGGGTTATGGTGAAATAATTTATTACATGGAACCTTAACGTGGTCTGTTTTTATTCAAACATATCTGCTCTGAATTTTACATTGAGCTCTCCGGATATCATCCTCCTCGGGTCTAACCATGCGGATTACCTAAGTTTGCATAAACTATATATATATATATATATATATATATATATATATATATATATATTATGAAATGGACAAAGTCCGACAATTATTTTTAAGATGTTTTTTTTTTATGTTTATACGTTCTTTTCATAGATACAAATATTTAAGTAAATGCTTTGTTTATAATAAACAGTATTAACAACATTTACCGGCCTGAATGTCCGAGAAATTTTCATAGAAAATATGCGTCCTCCTACAGTAATCTAACCTGTATCCTATCGGAATCGTCATATAGGCTGATGTGACTTAACCGATTGGGTCACAGGAAAGCGTTCGGTTAGCAAGGTCGATTTTACTGTTTTTAAAAACAATTCTCCATGATTTTCCCTCATTCATTCATATTTGCTCAATGCGTATCCAAATGTAAACAGCGTGAACAAATGTGAAAATATTCGTCCTAATACAAGGATTCGAACCTGCATACTATACGGAACCGCCATTTAACCGGGCGTCCCTAACCTATTCGGCCACAGAGGTTCATTCGGTTTGCAAGGTTGAATTTACTGCTTATAAACTTCAATCTTCTATGAATCTCGTACATTCATAACTGCTCATGGCGTATCAAATGTAAACAAATGACGTCATACATTAAGAAATGGACAAAGTCCGACAATTTATTTATTAAAGACATTTTTATGTTTAACGTTCTTTTTATAGATACAAGTATTTAAGTAAATGCTCTGTTTATAATAAACAGTATTATATTATTATCGGTTAGGCACGCCGGGCTAAATGGCAGTTCCGTAAAGGATGCAGGTTCGAATCCTGTCAAAGGACGAATATTTTCTATGAAAATTTCTCGGACATTCAGGCCGGTAAATGTTATTTAATACTGTTTATTATAAAAAGAGCATTTACTTAAATACTTGTATCTATAAAAAGAACGTTAAACATAAAAAATGTCTTAAAAATAATTGTCGGACTTTGTCCATTTCATAATATGATGTATGACATCATTTGTTTACATTTGGATACGCATTGAGCACCAGAAACAACATTGAACAAGAAGTGGGGGATTGCACAAAACTTGCACACTTAAATAAATTTAATGTGAAGGTATCACACTAAGTAATGTGTAATTTGGCGTTGGCTCACGACGCGAGAGATTATGCATTAATATATATATATATATATGTTGACTTCTATGTTCACTTTTATATATATATATATATATATATATATATATATATATATATATATATATATATATATATATATATATATATATATATATATATATATTTAAGGATATATATTATCTCGTAGCAGCCTTTGCAACAGAAAACAAATGGCGGGCACTGGACAAGAGACCGGAAATTGGAATGCACAAACCTTCCTCACTTAAATAAATTTCCGATGCAGGTCATTCTATGACGCTAGATGACTTCTACTCTCTCGAATGGACTTATCGATAATGTGTCGATGGAATACTCATGCCTTTGCTCAGGACGCGAGATAAAAATCCATATATATATATATATATATATATATAAATATAAATATGTAATGAAAAACAAACCACTTTAATGTACCATTACGATAATTTATTTCACCTAAATCCTTTTTTAAGGATTCAGGATCATCAGGTAAAACTTCCAACAACGAATTGAGAGGAAAAATGGGATTAGAAATTGGTGGGTAGTGTAATTTTTGTAATTTAATAGAGGGGGTTGAGAGTGGTAGTTAAACAGACAATATAAAGTATAGGGAGGGGTTAATTTTATATCTCTCTTAAGTATGTTTTATATTGGAGTAGGAGGAGTGACGGAACATTGACCTATTTAGATGGTTAACAAAACGGAAATGAAATGTAGAAAATGTATACAAGTGAGTCTTATGGTAAAGAGAGAGATAGCGGAGGGGGAAAGAGAGATGGAGTTGTTATAATTTTGTTTTAACAAAATTATGTAAAAGATAGCTTACGATGTTTGATAGAAAATTCGATATATATATATATATGTGTGTGTGCGTGTGTGTATGTGTGTGTGTGTGTGTATGTATGTATTATGAAATGAACAAAGTCTGACAATTATCTAAGACATTTTTTTATCGATACAAATATTTAAGTAAATCCTCTGTTTATAATAAACAGTATTAAACAATATTTACAGGCCTGAATGTCCATTTATTTACATTTGGATTCGCATTGAGCAGATATGAATGAATGAGAGAAAATCATGGAGAATTGTGTTTAAAAACAGTTAAATCGACTTTGCTAACCGAACGCTCGGTAAAGGCACGTCACCCTATATGACGGTTCCGCATAGGATAGAGGTTCGATTCCTGACGGAGGACGAATATTTTCTATGAAATTTCTCGGACATTCAGGCCGGTAAATGTTGTTAATACTGTTTATTATAAAACAGAGAATTTACTTAAATATTTGTATCTATAAAAAGAATGTATAAACATAAAAAAATGTCTTATATAATGAAATGGACAAAGTTCGACAATAAGTTTTTGACATTTTTATACATTCTTTTTATAGATACAAATATTTAAGTAAATGCTCTGTTTTATAATAAACAGTAATAAACAACATTTACCGGCCTGTATGCCCGAGGAATTTTCCTCCGAGAGGATTCGAACCTGCATCCTATACGGAACCGTCATTTAGCTTGACGTGCCTTTACCGATACGGCCAAAGAGGCGCGTTCGGTTAGCAAGGTCGAATTTACTGCATTTAAACTTCAATTTTCCAAGAATCTATCACGTACATTCATATCTGCTCATGGCATATCAAATGTAAACAAATGACGTCACACATTATGAAATGAACAATTATCTTAAAACATTAATAAAAAGAATGTATAAACATAGAAATGTCTTAATATGTGTATATATATATATATATATATATATATATATATATATATATATATATATATATATGTGTGTGTGTGTGGTGATTTTCTAAAGCAAGTTGGAAGAGAGACAACTCCAGCGCAATAGGTTTTGTTCAGATCTGTTAGTCTGATTGGTAGAGTCTCAATGCAAGACATTTGAAGTTTCTCATTCAGTCAGCATAGGATATTGCGGCATCCCCGGTAAATTTGAGGACATGGGCAGTGCAGAAGTCACCGTCCTGTGCGGTTTTGTGTCGCATACTGAAACCTGCACCATATGCTGACATCCTGCCCGAAATTGCTTCCGATATAACATGGTCCTGGACGTTGTGGGAGCACCTTCGAGATGTGCTAGTATATCCACGTTAGACCTGCAACTAGAGCAAGGTATGGCTGTTAAGAAACATAATACCAGGTTTTGTTTTACGGATTCGTCGGGCCAAAATGATTTTTTATGGAATTATATGAGTCGGAAAGAAAATCCCACCAAAAGAAACAAATTTTAGGCCTCTGAATTCCTTTTTTACTCATTCACACGCACACACACACACACACACACATGCACACACACACACGCACACACATATATATATATATATATATATATATATATATATATAGAGAGAGAGAGAGAGATAGATAGATAATGTTAGTGGTAAATATAAAAATACATATGCAAAAAATATAAATATATATACATAGGAGCATACACCTACATGTATATTTTTTGAATAAAAAAATTCCAAGAGGATAGAATCCAGGTAGAACTCAATGTCCAGGACAGAGTAAGGATATAATAAAAAGGCTTAAACACTAATATTCCATGGTCATAATTTATTCCATTGGAATCGTAAATACGATCCAATTCATGACACCTACAAATTTTTAGGTCTCATGAATTGGATCGTATTTACGATTCCAATGGAATAAATTATGACCATGGAATATTAGTGTTTAAGCCTTTTTATTATATATATATATATATATATATATATATATATATATATATGTATGTATGTATATATGTATGTATAAATCAATTTATTGTTGGAATCGTTAGGTCTGATGAGATGAGTCCGAGGAACCGGTCTTTTGAAATGAAATATTATCATGGGTTTCTAAAGTCTCCGCTTTCTTTTCATTAATTATTCCTCGTTCTTTTCTCAGATTGATCACTCTTTGGATTTATATCCTCTTAGAAATTATCCATACAAATTATCAGATAAATATTATTATTTACTTTATATATATATATATATATATATATATATATATATATATATATATATTGCACAGTGTTGATGCTACACTGCCAGTTGAAATTCTTGAAACAGGTCCTAAGATCAGACCCGGTATTGATTGGCGATCTGACGCTGGCGTTGGAAGAAGGGACTGAAAGGGGTCATGAAAGGAAACTGCTTTTTTATACGAGGAACTGGTTGCTGAGGTCCGTGAGAGAGGATACGGCACCACCATGGTGCCGTTTCAGGTTGGCTGTAGAGGTCAACTCCCAGTTGCGGCGCGAAGCTGTAAAGTTTCTTCCACTAGCGTTTTGGGGTTGACTCTTTGTCGCTGCCACCAGGCTGTGTCCCGCTCGATCTGGTCGTCCCCGGTTCGATACCAGCTTTGTCGTTCTCAGCTCGCCTCCAACACTTGGTCACTGAAGTAACTGCTTTGATCTCAAGTCTAACCTACCCACGTTGTTACTTTAATCTTAGGTAGACGAGATCAATCAAGCGTCGGGCCGTAGTGCAAGCCGAATCCGGGGTAAAGTTGATACCGCACAAGCGCAAGTAAAAAAAATAATAAAACAAACTAAAACAAATATGTTGAGAAATAACAATTAACTTTATCTGTCTGTTGAATACAGGAGTGTGTTTTTCTCCCGGCCCCCATTCTATGGATTCGTGACTCTTTTTGCGTTTCTTAAGCAAGTTATGGTATCTTAAGTTGTTCGTCAATAAAATCTTGCTTTTGGTAGGAAGACTAAGTGGAGAGGACGTGGAAATCTTTCGGTCAGCTTCTGCGAGGCAACACTCTCCAACTCTCGAACTAACTCCAAACACGAACTGTCTGACACTCACTACATCTCCGAACTGACAACTGCCTCGAGACGTTCGTTTATATGGACACCGACCAAAACCCGGTGTGGAGGCCTGAGGTGGTTTGGGTTTCTTGAAAAATCTCAATTCCCAATAAGAATTCTTTGTTCTTGGGCCAGGAAAATTACTTCCCATTTTTGGAAGATTGATCACTTTCGGGGGTTTCTCCCTCATCCGCGAGGGAAGGTCGGAGGAGAGTTATCCTCCTAGACTCTTCCTCTCTCACATTGGTATCTCATACCAATCCCCACAGTGTGTGTTAACAACCTCTCCGTCTTTCTCATACATTCACCTCCGCCTATCATCTATGCTACCACTTAGCCAATGATCTCTCGGCAGTATGGGTGTGGCTAAACTGTTCCTCTTAGAATTATTCCAGAATTTTGTTTACAAAATTCTTTTTTCCTTTTCCTTTTCCTTTTCCTTCAGCCAAACAATTTAAAATCCCAGATTGCCAATTAATTCTTATCACATCTTGATTTTGGGGACACCCAAACCCACTTAGCCCAGACCTCTACCGACTCATTAATCATTGTCTAAACCCGACACCTGGCTTCTCCGTTAGTCAACTGTTAATTGGATGGTCAAATTCTTTATTTTTCTCATCCCTTAAAATTCTCTTATCACCAGATGCTCATTTTCGAGATGCTATGTCTGACGTCAACAATTTGAATAAGCAATAATAATGATTCCCTTTTCGATTCTCCTTCTCATGCCAAGATTGTGAATATACAAGATGGCTTTCTTCGCTGGAAGCAGGGATTAAAGTTAAATGATATCTTTTAAAGATAATTAATATCTATTCTCCGTGTTGGTCTCAAGCTGAAATTTTGATGTTCGCATGCGCTGGTTGGCTTGGTTTTTCATTCAGAATTCTGTTTCGTTTGGCGCGTCACTCCCTTGTCGTGACATTATTAAATTTTGACAGAATCACAGTCTCGCTTTTTCTAACGGATTTCCTGCGTTTTGCGAAAAGTATCTTTTTTTGTAAATAAAATAAATTCTTCTTTTTAATATCGCTCAGCCTATCTTTCGACATAGCTCTTTCTAGCCTTAAGTATTTCCCGTTTTTAATTACTACGGTTAATTAGTTAGCCAATTACCATTGCTAATTAGTGTCATATATATATATATATATATAGAGAGAGAGAGAGAGAGATAGAGAGAGAGAGATTATTACATGAGCACATGCAAGTTTCTACTACAAAATTGCATATTTTGTTTCGGCGTTCAACAGGTCTGAGCAGGTAATGTGATTTCATTGGTTTAAAATTGTTTCTTTACCAGGCGATGTTAGATGAGTTATCTAACTTTACCTGATGAGTAATATATACACACACACACACGCACAGACACTCCACACACATATAAGTATATATAATATGTATGTATGTATACTGGGTGTCCATAAAGTTCGTGTGCACTTTAAAAAAATTATAACTTTATTTGTATTTGCGATAGAAATAATATGTAAAAAGGATTAGAAAGAAGTAGATCTATAGTTTTTAAGATTTTATTGAAATTTTATTTAAGTTTCCACATGTCTTCCATCATTAGCAATACAAATGGTAATACGATTTTGCAGTTCACGGAAAAAATTTGCCAACTGATTTACAGTAATGTCTGAAATCACATTAGTTATTTTAGCTATACTTAAAACAAGGTACATTAAACTTTATGAAATTTTTTACAGATTATTTCTGTCGTAAATACAAATAAAGTTAAAATTTGTTAAACTGCACACGAACTTCATGGAAACCCTGTGTTTATATATATATATATATATATATATATATATATCATTAACAAAAATGCCAAAGAAAAAATATTGCATCTGAATTTGCCATCTATACCTCTGTAACTGGAAAAATTCAAATATATGTTGTTTTTTTTTAATTTTTCTTAATTATATTGCTCTGTATGATTTGTCTCTGTTTTTGTACATTGAACTCTATATTAAGAGTTTTTACTTGGATATTAATTTCTTTGGAACTCCTCGGGATATATATATATATATATATATATATATATATATATATATATATATATATATATATATAATTACTTGTTGATTTCTCTATAATATAAGAGAATAATATAAGACTAATTAATGGCAAGATGGAAAAAATTTCGTTTTACGGATTCGTCGGGCCAAAATAATTTTATATGGAATTATATGAGTCGGAAAGAAAATCCCACCAAAAGAAACAAATTTTAGCCCTTTGAATTCCTTCTAGGGGACGAAATGCGTCACAAAGAATGTTTTTTACTCATTCACACACACGCACATGCACAGACATATATCTATTAGGTTGGTGCAAAAATAATGACGTAATAATGTCGTTTTTTGACGTTAAAAAATACGTCAAAAAAAGACATTGTACGTCATTATTTTTGCACCAACCTAATATATATATATATGTACACACACACACACACACACACACACACACACATATATATATATATATATAAATATATATATATATATATATATATAAATATATATATATATATATATACATGCACTTATTGTTGAAACCGTTTGCTCTGATGAGACGAGTCCGAAGAAGAACTGGTCTTTTAAAATAAAATCTTATGGGTTTCTAAAGTTTCCGCTTTCATCATCATTATTCCTCGTTCTGTTCTTAGATTGATCTCTGATTGGATTTATATCCTCTTAGGAAATTATCCATACAAATTATCAAATAAATATTATTATTATTTACATTATATATATATATATATATATATATATATATATATAGATATATATATTGAGAGAGAGTAAGAGCGAGAAAGAGACAGCCAGATCCAGACAGACAGATACAATGAGAAACATAAACAGATTGATAGATAAATATGAAATAGTAATAATGATAATAATTATAATATTTCTTATTATTATTACTGACGCCATTACACATAGCTCTGAAAATATTGAGGTGGAGATATAGATATACATGTTGTAATGGATAAATTGTCGTCTAAATTACGAAAAAATAAAAATAACGCTGCCATCTCATTTTAACAGATATATTTACTAAAATTACACAAACGAAATATCCATAGAGTAAATTTATTCAATAAAATCGCCATTGGCTTCAACCACAGCCTCGGGACGACGTCAGAATCTCCTGCAACTGGACAGTTGCTTCTTTTAAGTTGTTCTATGCTGTCATAATCATTGCCTTCAGTTCCTCTTCAGTATTACAAGGAGGTTTTTGGTCTGACGCTCGAGTGCGCCTCAAGCATAATAATTAAGGGGGTTGCAGTCTGGAGAGTTAGGTAGCCAGATATAAGGGGTGATGTGGTCGCAAAAATTGTCTGAAAGCCAAGACTGGTTTCTCTTGATTATGTGACATGTTGCAGTGTCCTGCTTCCAGAGATAGAATCTTCCAGCAGCCATCCTCTTGACCCAGAGCAGCAATACCTCCTCAAGTCACGTCATGCAGACGTCCGTGTTGAGTCTGAGACCCTATGGGAAGATGAAGGGAAGCATAACGTCACCATCACTAGTGAACACTTCAAATAACCATTAGCCTCCTCCAAGTCTTTCCAAATCTTCAGTACAGCACTCAGATTGAAACCCAAACACTTTGAAATGTTTGTATTGAAGCTTCCAGTGCCAGTGCTAATCAGTACAGTATGTCGTTTACAAATGTCGTCATGGAGCTTATTATCTCACAGACCGTGTCCGGGTGACCCCACTATACTGTATAGTCAAAAATAAAAATAAAAAACAAACAACGCGCATGCGCAGAATTAAAATATAATATGGCGACAATTTAACCATTGCACCCCGTATATATGTAATAATATTAATTATTATTATTGTTGTCACTGCGCATAGATAGAGATGAACTTATTGAGATAGAGAGATCGATAGATATGAACAGACTGATATAGACAAGTATGAACAGACTAAGATAGATAGATAGATAGATAGGAACAGATTGATATATATATATATATATATATATATATATATATATATATATATATATATATAAACAGACTGAGATAGAGAGATAGATATGAACTGACTGAGATAGATATGTACAGGTTGAACTAGATAGATAAATAGATAGATATGAAATGACTGAGGTAGATATGAACAGGTTGAAATAGATAGATAAATTGATAGATATGAACTAAGACTAAGATATATATATATATATATATATATAGATTCGATCATACTTGGAGAGAAAACCGTAAATAACATCGCAGAATTAAGATTAATATCAAGCGTCTGTCGACTGGACATTTCAAGTACCGTACTCAGGTGTTGTCTGAAGATCTTTGACCAGAGATAATCACTCCCACAGTTATCTTGCGTCGTTTGCGACGAAAATATTAATGGATTCTTTTGTCCGAATGTAGGACACAACATGAATGCTGTAATTGAACTCTGAAGAGTTCTACAAAAAGGAATAAAAAATAAAATCTCCCTCGTTCCGGTCGAAAATAGATCCCCAGATGTTGCCTAAGACCATCTGAAGTATAAAAGCAAAAAGCCCTGAAAACATATCATGACCCCTAAATACACTCTTAAGGATTGAAATTGTTTTTACTCCGAACTCAAGACTATAGCCTTATCAACGACCAATGTTTGCCTAATGCAAGGTTAGAGAATGTACTGCTTTCTTTGTAAAATGCCCAAGAGCCGCTCGTGGTAGAGGGCGATAGAGTAAGAGGTACAATTTACGGAACTTGCATCTCTCCAATTAAATACGAAGGTAATGTGGATGGTTCTTACAGTGCGCGTGGCACGGCTGGTCTTTGTAGTGTAGATCGTTTGATCAGTTTATTTCAATAGCGATAGAGTAGTGAGAGGCTTGGGACGGTTCCTCTGCGGGAAAAGGTTAGGGTTAATCAACCACAAGGACGCGAAGAGTCTTTGGATTTCTATCAAGAATGAAAAGTGAAATATATATATATATATATATATATATATATATATATGCGCGTGTGTGTGTGTCTGTCAGAAATATGTATGTAGATAAATATATAAATATATATATATATAGAGAGAGAGAGAGAGAGAAAGAGGGAAAGAGAGATAATATTAGTGGTCAATATACATATATATATATATATAAATAAATCCCCAATAGAATAGAATACAGGTAGAACTCAATGTCCAGGACAGAGTAAGAATATAATAAAAAAGGCTCAAACACTAATATTCCATGGAATATTAGTGTTTGAGCCTTTATATATATATATATATATATATATATATATATATATATATATATATATGCAATTTTTATATATATTGTTTATATATTATATATGCGCGGCACTTTTTGGAAAGCGCTCAATACCAGAGATAGAGCTAACATATTTAATTCGGTTGATTCGAGTTTGTGATCCTGGGTTTCACGCTGTTTGCGATCGTCTGACAAACTGATTGATTTTTAAATTTTGGATTTATAAAGGGTTGCGTATATCGGTGTATTTATGGAAGCGGGAAGAAAAATTCTCCTTGGGACGCCACCATACATACACAAACATATATACACAGACGTACACTCATCGCTGTACGCAGGCACACACAGACGCAGTCTCATTCACCGGAGCTCAAACAAACATAAATATCTGTGAACAGTGTGGAACTGGGCATTAAACATATGTGAACAGTATGAGATTGGGCATATATATATATATATATATATATATATATATATATATATATATATATGTGTGTGTGTGTGTCATATTCAAAACCTGCGGAGGGTCGTTTGGGGACCTTGTGGCACTTAGTGCACCAGGTCTCTGAATTCAGCCCTTCAAAAAGTGTGCATGGTCCTGCACGAAACATTTACTATAACCAAATCTCATGTGCTGTTGTCGGGTTGTCGGTTTCCTGGGAGCTGATCTGCTTGACCCTCATACGTCGAATTCGACGGGAGAGTCGATTTATTATATCATATATATGTCATATATATATATATATATATATATATATATATATATATATATATATATATATATATATATAAAGAAATATAGTCTTAAGGTGTGCTATATTTATGGAATAAAGTGCTCAATATCAGAGATAGAGCGTGTGTAAATATAAAAGTGAACATAGAAGTCAACACTTAGAGGCGACAGTCTGTTTCATGCTATATGCAATCGTCAAGCCATATATATATATATATATATATATATATATATATATCATGTATTAGGTTGGAGCAAAAATATGTTACTATGTGAGAAAACGACATTATTTTTGCACCAACCTAATATATATATGTCATATATATATATATGTCACATATATATATGTGTCATATATATATATGTGTGTGTGTGTGTGTGTGTGTCAGCATATACAGTGGGGGAAATAAATATTCGTACACATGAAAAATTGTATTTTTATAAATGTAAAAGCCTTAACTAAAACAAATTTTGATACATTTTATGTGTAAAGATACATTTTATTAAAAATAGTAATAAACTCAATTAATTCTTAAGCATTTTTTTTTTTCATTTTAACTGATGAAAAAAGTATTCGTACAAAACAAAAAAAAGCATATTAACTTAATTTAATACTTTGTGGAATATCCTATATTGAGTTCAACAGCTACCAGTCTATTCCTGTACGTCTCAACTAATGATTTGCACACATTGAGTGGTATTTTGTCCCATTCTTCTTGGCATATTGTCATCAAATTCTTGATATTTGTTGGTGCTCTTTTCCCAATTTGAATTTTCAAATATCGCCATAAATTCTCGATTGGGTTCAAGTCTGGGGACTGACTTGGCCATTGCAAGACATCAACGTTACTTTCAGCTAAGCATTTCCTTGTAGATCTAGCGGTATGCTTAGGATCATTATCCAGTTGGAAAACCTAATCAGGAGGTAGCCGAGGTCTCTAAACAGAACGCATTAAATTGTCTTGCAGGATTTTCTGGTATCATTCGGCATTCATCTTGCCATCTATTGCCAACACCTTTTGCAGAAAAACAACCCCAGATCATGATACTGCCACCACCAAACTTTACAGTTGGCAACGTGTTCTTTGGCAAGTTGGCTTCACCGTCCTTCCTCTATACATCATTTCAATAATTATGACAAAACAACTCTATTTTAGTTTCATCTGTCCATAATACCTTTTCCCAAAATGAATATTCTTTATCCTTATGCTCTCTAACGAATTTTAGCCTAGCATCTCTGTGTCGTTTCAAGAGGAGTGGGGTCTTCCTTGGGATGCGTGATTTCAGACTGTTTTTGTGTAGTTCATTACTTATTGTACGCTTGGTTACTTTAATCCCTAATGCACACAGATGTTTCTGCAGCTCTTCTCGGGTAACCTGTGGATTTTGTTGGATCTGGCGTCCTAATATCCTTGCTGATCTTAGAGAAATCTTGCTCGGAGCGACTGTTCGTCTTTGGTTTTCGACGCTGTTACGAGTTTTAAACCTTGCAATGAACGAAGCAATTGTAGTAAAAGAAATATTTCGGTTGTTAGAAATCGTTCTGTAACTGTTCCCATCTTTCCAAAGAGATAAAATGTGTTGTTTTTGTGAAATAGTCAATTCTTTACCTTTAGGCATTATTAGAACCTTCTCGTAAGACTAGAAATTGCAGAATGCTCTGATAATGGCTAACAGCGTTAACTATAATTACTGATAACATTCCTGGAACATTCTAGTGTAATATACTTTTTTCATAATTGATTATTTTATTCTAATAATTGATTTGTACGAATACTTTTTTCACCAGTTAGAATTTTTAAAAATGCATTAATTTCTGTTAGAATAAGAAGTAATTGAGTTTATTATTATTTTTTTAATATCATGTGTCTTTATACATAAAATGTGCAGAGATTTGTTTTATTTAAGGCTTTTATATTTATAAAAATACAATTTTTCATGTGTACGAATATTTATTTTCCCCCTCTGTATGTTAACAGTACGCTCACCTTGAGGCCGTGTAATGGTTAGCAAGCTAGAACTATTACGACGGAGTAGTGTGTTCGATATTCACTGGGTGCCCCCTACTTTCGGCTTTATGCAACATTTAAGCCATGCTTGTAAAATCACAATGGCAGTAATACTCCATGACCTGACTCTTTGTAAATGTAGAAGATGGCACAAGGATAACAGAATCGGCAGTTTTTTTTTTTGTTTTTATTTGGCATCCTTAGCTATGGATCGTTTGTTCGAGTTTCGCTAGAGGTCCGAGGAGAGCCAAATAGACGCTCAAGAAAAGCGTTCTCCGCGAAGGGACATCCATTCATCGTGAATGCTGTTTGTTCGGGGCTCGGCTGGCGATTTAGGCCTTTTAATGTAGAATAGGTAAATTGCCAATGTTTTTTACGCATTTATGCTTTTCCTAATATATAAATTGTAAAATATGATACTCTTTTTACTATTATATCCTTTTTTAATTTAGAAGTAGAAATATGACACTTATTCTATACATTTATTTTTTTAATTCAGAAATATATATATATATATATATATAATAAAAAGGCTTAAACACTAATAAACCATGGTCAAGTGTTTAAGCCTTTTTATTATATCCTAATTCAATTATATAGGTATGTGTATGTATGTATATATCTTAATATATTTTAGGTATATGATTGCATATGTATGTGTATATTTACCACTATTATATATATATATATATATATATATATATATATATATATATATATATTAGATTGGTGCAAAAATAATGACGTATAATGTCGTTTTTTGACGTTAAAAATACGTCAAAAAACGACATTATTACATCATTAGCTTTGCACCAACCTAATATATATATATATATATATATATATATATATATATATATATATATATATATATATATATAAAAGCTCCTCCCGCTTGCTGGTCTAGCTTTTATATACATCACGTATATAATACGTTAACAGATTCTCCTTCTCTAGAAAGCTTAGGGGTTGTGCACCTGACTGATGCCAAATCAGTGCACTGTCATCATTTCATATATATATATATATATTTATATATATATATATATATATATATATATATGAAATGCTGACAGCGCACGTTAGCTGTCCTCTTAGTGGTCTGGTAATGTGGTTTCAAAAGATTGTCTTTTGTCTTCGAACTGGTTTGCGTGCCATTATTAATAGAGTTCACTTGTTACTTTTCCATCATGCGACGCCGGTTTACTTGTGTCAAATGGAAAGTGCTCAAAAGCTTCCCGGACCTCGGTGAACTCAGATATCGATCAGTCTCATTCTATATATTGATCTGATTCTGCCACACACACACACACATATATATATATATATATATATATACATGTATATATATATGTATATATATATATAGATAGGTGAAGGAGAACAATTGGAAAAAGTTTTTTTGAAGCGAGTTTCGTCCTTTAGGACTTTATCGGGCTTTGCTGTGCTGGTGCAAATGTTTGGAAAAAAAATCTTTGATAATAGGAGTTCTGCTAGGAATGGTGAAATGTTGTCAGAACGCAGAATTTCTGTAATCACTGCGTGGGATATCTATCAACGAAAGTGATGGAAAGACAAAGAAGAATTCAAAATTAATGGGCTGGATTTTAAAAAATGAAAAATGAAAATTTAAAATTCTCAGCAT
>OZ010613.1:23469580-23479580 GCA_963932145.1 Acanthosepion lycidas
TCAGATAGCACTTCCAAAAGATGAAATGAAAAATGAAACAAAAATTGATGGGTAGTGTAAGGTTTTGTAATTCAACAGAGAGTGGAATAGGGGTAGTTAAAGAGACATTGTAGAATTTAGGGAGGGTTTAATTTAATATCTCTCTCAATGAATGTTCGAGAAATTTCGTAGAAAATATGCAGGTATGGAAACAGCATCCTATGAGTAACCAACATTAACCCTGGCGTGATATAACCGTTCAGCCACAGAGAACTTCCGGTTAAGCAATCCATTTCCTATGATATCTTGTCATTGTTTACGTTAGGATAAGAATTCAGAGCAGATATGTTAGATCGAGAAAGATCGGCGAAAATGTATTTTCAAAGCGTTAATTGAACTTTCCTTAACCAGTAGGCAGTTTTGAGGAAGGACAACATTGAATCCAAATCCGGTTTGCCGTGAGTTTGGCAACGAGGAGACTTCCCCTTCCTCTTCCTGTCCTGTCGAACTTTCTGCCTTCGGGCAGAGAGATGGGTGGTACACTATTCCGACCTTTACTCCAGGCAGAATTTTGTGACGACCGCAGCCCTTGATGCTATTGAGTACCTACCGGTTATGGAGGACCTCAATACCGAACCGAGGAGCTTGGTAAAGGCGTTGACAGCTTGGCCTCAAGAAAAGCCTCTGGCGGTGACGGGACCTTCTTTGACCTGATCAGGCACTGGAAGACTGCTCTACTGCTACCACTGCACCCTCTACAATAACAAGGGCCAGCGAAGAGACTGCAACAACTACAGAGGCATCTGGCTACTCACCGTTGTGGCCAAAGTCTTCGCTCGGGTCATATTGGTCCGCCTGCAGAAAATCGCCGAACGTGTCTACCCAGAGTCGCAGTGCGGTTTCCGAGCTGAAAGATCAACGGTAGACATGTTCTTCTCCCCTCCGCCAGCTCCAGAAGAAGTGCAGAGTTCAACAGATGCCCCTGTACGTCACTTTTATCGATCTCACCAAGACGTTCGATCTCGTCAGCAGAGAAGGCCTCTTCAGAATCCTGGCCAAGATTGGCTGCCCACCCAAACTGAAGAGCTTGATTATGTCTTTCTTCAGCGACATGCAAGGGACTGTGCAGTTCAATGGCAGCCCTTGTGAGCCTTGATGGGGAAGTATACAAACGCGACCACGTGTATACAGGCTTTACAGGCTAGGAACGCCTTACGTTAAAAACTGGCCTTGTGCCACATCGTGGCTTGTGCCACATCGTGGCTTGTGCCACATCGTGGCTTGTGGGGAGGTTCGTAAATAGAGGGGCCGGCAACGGCACTCCTTTAAAGAATTCTTTATACAGAAAGCTCAGTAGTAAAAATATTTTCTTCTGCTGAAATGGGCCGGCTTTTTTACTTCATGCAATATGGAAATTTGAGCATTTTTAGCAAGCAGAAAAAAAAGAGTATAAATTGATAATACATAATGTAATATCTTTTTGTTGTTCTTAGTTTTAATGATGGAATTCTTTTTTTCTTTTTTAATTCTATTTTCCGTGGTCACGTGCTATTATGATTCTTTTCTAAAGTAATACTTTATTGTGTCTACTTTACGTGCTGCTATAAGGTTCAAAATCTTGTATTACACCATCTGGAAAGGCAATAAAAAAAAATAAGATGATTAAGTAAAATTGAGTCGCTCGATGGAAACTTTTCTCCCTCTCTGTTATTTTTTTGTTGTTGTTGTTGTTGCTTTCTCACAAATATTCGTTATGTCACGCCATTAGCAATAATAATAACGTTTTGTCAAAACGCCGAGATACTTTCAAGGTAATTGTACGTATGTGCTCTTCGCTATGGTACCTAGATTCTTGGGATTTAAGCCTAATACCACACTGACGATGAGACCTCATCAATTTAGAGTTGAGCTGGCTAGATGTAGCCGTAAATTCTATGCTAACAGCTTTTTTTTATCCCACTTCTCGCTTGTAGAACTCTTAGAAAAATGATGCACACGACAGTTTTTGTCTTAGAAAAAGACAAGACCCTGATGACGATAATGTGCTAATGTCGAAAGTACTCAGAATAAAATGAATATACATTAACATTGTAATTTTCTTTCTTCCATTAATAAGGATACTAAGAAACTTGTCCGTAAATATGAGAGGATCCTGTTAAAAATAAGTAGACAAAACTTTTCTAAATTATTTAATGAAACATATCTTAATGAAAACAAGCTGCCAAAATATACGCAATATATATATATATATATATATATATATATTGTCTGTATGCGTATATATATATATATATATATATATGCATATATATATATATTGTGTGTATGCGTATGTATATATATATATATATATATATATATATATATGCATGCATATATATATATATATATATATATATATATATATATATATATATATTGTGTGTGTATGCGTATGTATATATATATATATATATATAATTATTTATATAAAATATGATTACATAACGCTACATAAGAGTTCTCATGTTTCAAAACAAGAGCCGAAACTTTGGATTATTTACCTAACCAGTTCTTTCATATTTTCTATATATTTTCACAAATATATATATATATATATATATATATATATATATATATATATATATATATATGTTTGTGTGTGTCCGCGTGTGTGTTGTGGCTTTCATAGGGCCAGTAATAAAGACGCAAGGGAGGAATTGAGTTAAAACAACAGAATAACAGAAACAGTAATACAAACATATACAAACGTGAGTGTTACAGCAAGAATGTTCGGTCCGACTGTCAGAGCTGATTGCTGGAAACTTCCCTCTCTGAAAGGCAGTACCTGCTCCTGTTTACAGCTGGGAGAGTCCATGGGTGCGTGGGTAAATTACCACAAGTGTGTATATATTATGAAATGGACTAGGTCCGACAATTATTTTAATATATTTATTGTTTATAAGTCATTCTTTTAGATACATAAAGAGCTATAGTCCTGGGTATGACGATAAACTACATCCGGCATCGGGTAGGTGGAGCTCAACAGTCTGGGAAGGCAGTTCACCTAGAGGAAGGAAAACCTTTATTTCAAACCTACGCTGCCTTTCGACCATATCCAGTCACAGAAAAGGCTTCAGGAGTAAAACTCGAGGAAAAAAAATCTGAAGACGGAGTCACTAAGGCAGTTCGCCGTTGTACCCAACCCGTTCTGGCAGCTCCTGCGACGGCACCGGTCCCAAACTATAGCGACCTTGTCCTTCTTTATGTCTCACTGGTGACATTAGGGAGGGCGACATGCTATATGGGCAACAGGCTGTCCTCTATATCACCTCCCCCAGGGTTTCATCCGAACGCATCACTCTGCACCAAAACACCCTGCACTACACCCGGAGAGGAAACCCCAGCTTCTCCTTTGGCGTCGATACAACACGCAGAAAGGCAGTTACCGGTTATATGCTACCACTCGATTGGCGTAAAGCGCTGCACCAGAGAGATTTTCGGATCTCATTGGACAGGTACCGCCCGCCTCAAGCTGGGCAGTAAGGTGTTGTCCCGCCACGGTCTGACTTCTTCATTGGGTGCATGGAGATTAGGGGACATCCAACAAGTAGACAGCAATCTTCGCACTAGGCAGCAACAAGAATTTTCAAAAGAAATCAGCTGGGCTGTTGGAACGTCCGGTCTACGCGACCGGCCTCTCTGAAATCCCCCAGGACATCAGCGACTCCAGGAAAACTGCCATCATCAACGTCTGACTGGCTCTGAATCGCTGAAGGAGCAAGACTAAACATTCTTCTGGCAGGGGAAGAGCTCTGATAAACCACGCCAACACGTAGTAGGCTTTGCAGTGAGGAACAGCCTGCTGAATACGGTAGAACCAGGCAGCAACGGTTCCGAGAGACTCCGCACGTTCAACCTTAACACCACAGCAGGCCCTGTCACCCTCGTCAGCGTGTATGCCCCAACACCCCGTGCCACACCAGACACTAAAGACGAGTTTTACGACAAAATAACAGCCACCATCAGCAGTATCCCCAGCATGGAACAACTTATTCTCCTGGGGGACTTTAACGACAGAGTGAGTGCTGGTCATGATTCTTGACCTTCGTGCATTGGACAGTTTGGTGTCGTCAAGATGAACGATTACGGCCAGAGCTGCTCGAGCTATGCACTTACCACAACTTGTGCATAGTCAACTCCTTCTTTAGAACCAATCCAAAAAGCCCAAGGTCTCCTGGAGAGATCCACGCTCAAAGTTCTGGCACCAGCTGGATCTCATTCTGGTCAGACAAGCGCCATTAAGAACGTCCTTCACACATGTTCTTACCACAGCGCGGTCTGTGATGCATACCACTCCGTGGTGTGCTGCAAGATCAAGCTCTAGCCCAAGACGTTTCACCGCGGCAAGAAGCAGAGGAATCATCGCATTGATGTCAGCAAAGTGAGCCAGCCAGACCTTGTGCAACAGTTTTTCATGAGGTTTTAGAACGGGGAGCAACCTCGTGGGTCGGAGACTCTGCCACGGAGAAGTGGGCGACATTTCGGGATACCATACACCGCAACACCTTTGGGAGAAAGACCCCAAAGTCATATGACTGGTTTGAGAGAAAGTCCGCCGAGATGAATCTTGTCATTGTGGCCAAGAGCGCCGCACTTGCAGAATATAAGTGGCCACCCATCAAGAGAAACCAGGGATGCCAAGAGCAAAGATCCTCAAACTAACAGACGCTGCACCAACGAGTACTGGACAGAGATTGGCGAAACCGTCGAGACACTGTCAATTACAGGGAACATTGGAGGGATCCACTATCAAGACGGCAATGGGACTTTGCATTTCCCAACTCCCATCGATAGTGGAAATAATCGATTTTTTCATGCGTCTACGGCAGTTTTCATGTAGTTTGCGGCCATTTTCTACTGGGCAGAGTGAGAGCCTATAGGTGGCTGCCACGAATTGGCAGGAAGATTCTATTGGCCAGCGTGAGAGCCAACAGCTGACTGACACGAATGATAACTAGCATGCAAAAAAAAATCGAAAGATGCATTCGTCACAAGTAGGAAACATTTAAATCTGTATGGCACTTTACCCAAATTGGTTCATTTGCTTGCTTAAACTCAACGTTGATTCTGATTCCGCAGAACTGGGTTGAGTATGAAAAAGTATTTGTTGTTAACATCCTTTTTTTCATTCGGTTTTTCCAGTTACGAGTCCTTTTTTTAAAGCTGATCGTTTTGTGTTCATTTTGTTTAGTTCTTTTTTTTGTAACAGATTTAATGTTTAGTATAGAGCTTAGAAAAAATTCGCAGTGTGAGATAGGCAAGAAGTAAGGCATGTAGCAACATCAGCACGGCAGAGGGCACTTCTTTAAAGGCAAGGAAGGGCAAAAATATCTTAAGTCAAGTGACAGCGATTGCTGTATGAGTCGTACGATTTTTGAATCAAGCACGAGCAACGCCGGACCATCCTGTTAGTATATATATATATATATATATATATATATATATATATATATATATATATATATATATATATAATATCTTTGGATAGATAGATAGATAGATAGAAACAAAAACACAAAATCAGTGATATATACACTATACTTCAAACGCCATCAACCCGAATGAGAATGAGATGAACTTAAGAGATGGGGGAAAGCTTTCCAGCCAAAAGAATGAAAAAGAACTCTTATTGAAAAAGGAATGGAATAAATTATCAAACTTATACTTTGAATGCCAAAAATTCGTGCTGTAGTAATCAAGGCTAAAGCAGGATATTTTGACGAGATCAAAATTTAAGCATACAATGCTTTTTATTTATTTTTTTATCATGATAAAATTTCTAATAAAAAATCATTTCTAGCTTTTTTAAACCATGTATAATAAATTTCTCTTAATTAAAATAAAAACAACTACTTTTGGGCCAAGTTAAGAATTTACCAGGTGTGAGTTCAAACATTTCAATTGTAGTGTGTGTATCAAGAACCTTATGCATATACATACATACATACATATATATATATATATATATATATATATATATATATATATATATATATGGTATACATGTATATTATTTTTTAAATTTATTGAAATATGATTTTATATGTGTAAATATATATATATATATATATATATATATATATATATATATACACACGTTTATTACAGGCACGGTATTACGAAATAGACAAAGTCCGCTATTAATTTAATTTTTTTATTATAACGATACGTAAATTTTAAAATTGCTTATTCTTAAATTTTCTGTTGAGGGTAAAACGGCTTGTTACTTTAATTCAATTTAATTTCAATAATTATATCGATGGTTTCGGCTCTCATTTTTGAAACATGAGAACTCTTATGTAGCGAAGGGATCATATTCTTTAAAAAATAGTTATATATATATATATATATATATAGAGAGAGAGAGAGAGATAGATAGATACGTTAAGTAATAAATATATTTCGTCCTCTGAGTCATTTTTATTATCCAAGATACTCACTGTGTTCCAGCATTATGAGGCACCGTATCTCTCTCTCTCTCTCTCTCTATATATATATATATATATATATATATATATATATAGTCACTACTCATGCAATTTCATTTGAAGTCCACGACATTTTGAGGATTGAGAGTCAGCAAAAAAGATCAGAACTTAGGTCGGAAAACGAAGTTTAAATAATCATACTATAAACCGCAAATAATCACACCCTATTGCCTATTATAGTATTTATGATATGGACGCTCAATATTCTGAATAAAATAATTAATTTCCGCCTTATCTTCCAGCGATATAACGATATTACGCTTACCATTAGCACTTGCAGCGAGACTTTTCTTCGGGGTCATGGGGAAAATGTTTTCTAAACTACAGATGAAATATAATTGAAACAACGTCAGCGGCAGAGCACAGATGTAAACAATCTGTATTCAAATTCGCTGTTTGAAGCAAAAAACAACGTACGATTGCCACGTTTCGGACAGAAATTTGAAATAAGATCATCGACAGAATATATTTTAGCATGATATATTTTTTTGTTTTTGATGATATTATAATATATATATATATATATATATATATATATATATATATATATATATATATATATAGCGATGATAGTCTGTTTCTGTTTAAATGGATGATTTCCAAGCAATGATATATATATATATATATATATATGTGTGTGCGTGCGTTATTAATGTCTTTATATATATATATATATATATATATATATATATATATATATATATAAAGCATTCAACCTATAGCACTCAAGGGGTTACAGAGAGTTGGAGCAAGAGCAAAGAGGAAAGGATGAAGAGAAGGTTAGTGGATAGATCAGGGCATCTGGAGACGTCGATTGACATTACATTTGAATAGTTGGAGATTATAGCTATCGGGAAAACAAGAAATGGACAGGGAGTTCCACAGGCGGGAAGTGCGAGACATGAAGCTATTACAGTTAACAGCGAGAGCGAGATGCCAACCTAGCTGAAAGCTTAAATTCATGAAGCAGTTACCGTGAAAGTATTTTTAAAAGAAAAAAGACAGAGGGAGGCAACGGCACGTCTGTGAGAGATCGGCTCCAGACGAGATGCCAGATCAGGGCCAATTACATTGCATATCCATCTTTGTATTTTATCAAGGACCTTATGCATATACGTACATACATATATATATATATATATATATATATATATATATATATATATATATATATGGTATACATGCATATTATTTTTTAAATTTATTGAAATATGATTTTATGTGTTTATTGTTATTTTATTGTTTTGAAATTTTTTATATTTTTTACTTGAGTAAAACGATCCAAATCGAGTTTTAGTTTTTCATATAATATTTAAGAAAAACCGACGTATCTTCGAAAATGACTTAACTCGAAACGACGTAAGTCGGGGTATCACTGTACCTGTAGGAAACCGCAAGATCTTATAAGACCCTACTCCCTAATAAATTGCTAATATTGGACTGGGGTGGGGGGGACTATCCCAGAATATGATACTATTGGAAATTATATGAAAATTATGCCCAATTTCCTTGGAAAAGGTATGAATCCACTTCTTCTCCCCTATCTATGTGTTAATTAGTAAGAATTGTATCACGAAAATAATGCAAAGTGTTGATAAGCCGTACAAAACGAATCAAACATTCAATAAATACTTGCGCTTTAGTGGCGTTGTTGCCCTTTTTTTTGCTGTGAAATGATTAAAAATTACTAGAGTTATCTGCCTAAACAATCTTACAATACTGATTTTGCTATGCGTGCAACGGATATAAGCTGAATAAATAGCCATGTAGATTTTAAAAAGAAAAATATGTTAGAATAAGACTGGTTATTGGGTTTCCAAGCAAATATATCAACAAAGCAGCATTTGTTTTTAGATTGTTTTTCTTTG
Organism: Acanthosepion lycidas; assembly: GCA_963932145.1. Lineage (NCBI taxonomy): Eukaryota > Metazoa > Mollusca > Cephalopoda > Sepiida > Sepiidae > Acanthosepion > Acanthosepion lycidas. The sequence continues at coordinate 23,477,958 of OZ010613.1, forward strand.
TTTCTTTTTGTTGTTTTTTTTTTTTGTTGTTTTTTTTAAGGTTTGGGGTAAAGAATCGTCCTATGTGTGTATGTATATGTATGTGTGTGTACATATATATATGTATGTCCATTTTCAGCGTTTTTTTTTTCTACATTTTTTTTTTTTTTTTTTTGTTTAAATTTTAAGACTTGATTCTTTCTTCCTTTTGCTTTTCTCTCTCCTTTCTTTATTCCCTCTTCCTGGTCAATACAAAATGAATATTTCATGAAGCGAAAACAAATATTTTCAGAGACAAGAATAAAAAAATAAAATTAAAAAAAGAAAAAAACAAACTTTGACTTATTTCTTTTCACTTTGCTGACATTCTCAAGTTATTTTTAACGAAAATCTCCTGCTATATATTTAACTTAAACGCCCCTTTTAACGTCTTTCTTATTGCCTTTGAGCGGCTATCAATACCTCAACCTTCCCCTCGGTCTTATTATTATTATTATTATTATTATTGGGAGTAGTAGTAGTCGTAGTCTTTACTCACAAAGTGTAAGCTCTTGAATACACTGGGTACAATAAGTTACCTCTCAAGTCACAAGAATAAATATATTTGGTTCTTTGAGTCATTTTTATAATCCAAGACACTTACTGTGCTTCACCATTATGGGATACGCTATATATATATATATACCTATGCAATTTTGTTTGGAGTCCACGACATTATATATCAGAAGTATCAGATACCTATAGGAAATAGAAAATCTTTAGATATGTTGAACTGTTATATATCTTTGATATCTATCTATCTATCTATCTATATATATATATATATATATATATATATATATATATATATATATATATATATATATAGTAGACTCTCCCGTCGAATTCGACGTATAAGGGTCAAGCAGATCAGTTCCCAGGAAACCGACGGCCGGACAACAGCACATGAGATTTGATTATAGTGGTGAAGGTTTCGTGCAGGACCATCCACACTTTTTGAAGGGCCGAATACTGAGACCTGGTGTACTACATTCCACAAGGTCCCCCAACGACCCTCCGCTGGTTTTAAATTCAGAGTTGACCTTCTCCTAGACCAGTTTCCATCCAAGGCTTTAGAACCCAGTTTGTCCTGCTATTTACCCATAGCTGGAAGGAGAAGAAGAGGATTCACACCTTTCTATTAGCACGTAGGTGAATGTAATGGATTCGACTGAAATTCGAACTTGGCTCTCCGATTCCTAAATCCAAGCCGCTATCCATTACTCCACCGTGCGCGCGCGCGTGTGTGTGTGTGTGTGTGTGTGTGTGTGTGTGTGTTATAAGCCAAGATTCTAACTGCGCATTATCATTATGAGGCACCCGATATATATATATATATATATATATATATATTAAATATGTCATGCAGTTCAGTTTATATTGCAATGAATCATTCATACAAAAAGTAGATTCGTAAAGATAATGATATAAAATGGCAAAATCCTTTCGCAAACAAAATGTGCGCCGTACCCACAAGAGTCGATTTTCGGATGTTTCCACGTTGTATGGTGTCCCTATCTGGTCTAAGAACTCACACAGTTTCATTGTGATAGAGTGATCCCAATTTTCCAGTCACCCCTGGAATCACCTTGGCATCCCCTTGCT
>OZ010613.1:23484580-23524580 GCA_963932145.1 Acanthosepion lycidas
TTATTGGTATTATTTTACTTAAGTGTAAGGTAGTCCTACATTTACAATTCCTTACGGCTAACCATGAAAAGAAATGTTGATCATAACTGCCTAAAACCTTTAAGCGCATATTGCCACAAAATTATCAAATGTTGAATACGCTTCTCCTCCGCTGTGTGAGTCTTACACACACACACACACACAAGCACATACACAAGCAAGCATCGTCTTGAACTTTGAGCAAGTTACGAAGGTTTTTTCTTTTGTTTTGTATTTTTTTCTTTTTTTAGCCGAGGTTAATATTTTGCATTGCACAGTATCCTTTAACATTTTGATTCTGGCTCATATTAGAAACACCGTCTTTCGTCTCTGCTAATGGTGTTGCCAACAATATCTTCTTCAAAAGATACAATGAAACGTTATGTTGGCATTAAGCATTTCTACTTATCAGTCACGATTCGAGTCATTGAATTTAAGGAAATATCTCTAATTCCTAAATTCTCCCTTAGAATTTGTTTCGCTGTTTTCCTATTTACATCTAATTCAACACGCATTTAACCGACGATGTGAATGCACTAAGTTTCACATTCTGTCCACATGGGCACCTGTTCTTGCATCACTGTTGTACACTTCACCCTTCCATGAAATGCCTGTACCACTCAAGGCTTGCTTTTTGTGTCTTTGGCTTTCCAATTCTTGCTTCACCGTGCACAGCTAACCCTTCCGCGAATTGCATGTATCACTCAAAAAAATTCGATTTCTTCTTAGCCTATGCAATATAATGCATTTTACCAATCTTCACACGGGTTTTGCATGTTAACTAGCTACTACTTTCACGCATTCTTCCACAAACAGTATAACATAATGTCGTAGAGTAGCTATTAGGTTGGTGCAAAAATAATGCCGTAATAATGTCGTTTGTTGACGTTTTTTTTAACCTCAAAAAACGACATTATTACGTCATTATTTTTGCACCAACCTAATAACACCCCTTCAATATTCTACCATATGGCTTTGGCTCATAGCCTTAAATAGTCTACGATTAAAGACTTCAACAGTTGACAAATAAGTTGATATTAAACTGATTAATATTCGGACTGATCTTACTTCGGTTGGCTATACAGCATTTGACCCTCATCTATTCCTTGTAAGTTGTCTTGTTAATTGTTTTGTAACTTATTGTCCTGTTTTTTTTTTGTTTTTTTGTTTTTTGTATTTTTTTTTATTTTTTTATTTTTTTATTATTTTTTTTTTTTTTGTATGTATCCGTTAGCATCGGACACTGGTGCTGAATAAATATATTAAGCACTTATTCTTCTCTGTGTATCATTCACCTCGACGATACAACACTTCTAAAGTTTACTTCAACTCTATACATCTAACATCTCCGACTGAGGTATGAAATTTTATTCACTAATTATATTTTCTTCTCCCCCAATAGGAGTTGATAGGTTTTCCTATTGCCACATTCACTCAACTCCCTAGATTTATTTCTTTTTAGCTGGATTAGAGGTTTATTCCTTCTCTTCTGTTTAGGAGTGAGTTTCCAGCTCCTTCTTATTGTAGAGGAGCTAACACCCCTTCAGCAGTCTACCAGATGGCCTGGATCATAGCCTTAAATAGTCTACAATTAAGGACTTCAACAGCTGACAAATAAGTTGATAGTAAGCTGATTAATATTCGGACTAATATTACTTCTTTTGTCTTGTTAATTGGTTTTTAACTTATTGTTCTGTTTTTTTTGTATGTATCCGTTAGCATCGGATACTGTTGCTGAATAAATATATTAAGCACTCATTCTTCTCTGTGTATATCATTCACATCGACGATACACCATATATCAAGACATGGAATCAAATGTCATTTAATCCTTGAATTCTTTGAATATAATATCTCAATCCTTTCATCCTAAGACTAATTCTAAGACTCATACTTACAAGTGGCGAGCTGATCGTGGGCTTTCTGGAAACAAAGACTTGTAGATTAGCTAGCACCTATTCAGCACTCTATCAGATGGCCTCGCTCATATCCTTAAATTGTCTACGATTAAGGACTTCAAGATTTGATTAATATTCAGAATGTTCTTAATTCGTTTAGCTATACAGCATCTGACCCTCCTCTCTTCCTTGTAAGTTGTCTTGTTAATTGTTTTGTAACTTATTGTTTCGTGTTTTTGTATGTATCCGTTAGCGCCGGATACAGATGTAGAATAAAGAGATTAAGGACTCATTATATTATTCACCTCTACGATACAACACATGAACACAGAAAACTTCCTATACTGCTCGCCAACGAATAATTCATGTGGGCTACGTCTCAAGGAAGCGGAGGCTGAAATATGTCCAGAGATGATCGATTACAATTTTTACCTGACTCATTACCCCAGCGACACGATATGGCAATTATGGGAATTAAAGGGTTATGACAAATGAAAGTTCTTTATTGTTTTTCTTTATCTGTTTATCGCGCCATTTTCTTGCGTTCCTGTAAATTTTGAATATAAATTTTCATGTGACTGAGTAGTTTCAAGAGCCATTATTTTAGAAAAAGTATTCCAGAAAAAAACCACAACACAAGCTGACGCGTGAAGATGCGAAACCAAAAAATAATGAGTGAAGACGCTATATATTTGAATAATAAAAAGTGATATAACGCAAAGAAACTAAACTCATAGATCTAGTCGCAATACTATCAACCAAAATTCTTCGATAATGAATACCGAAAGTATTAAGGCTTCGGGCAATATTTTTTAAAAAATCATTTCAACCCAAGGAAGGCAATTAAGCCAATAAGATGCAAGGGGTTACTGAGTGTTAGGGAATATGAGAAAAAATAGCTCTATTAAGATTTAACTTTATTCCCTGACATGAAGTGAAAAGATTATATTGAATCAATTGCTAGGTCTGCTGCTAGGAAGGTTGGTTTATTATATCACCAGAATTTATCTCACATATATGTAAGTCTACCATTTGTCCTTGCTTTGAATATTGTTGTCACATCTGATCTGGTACTCCTGATATGTATTTAAAGATTCTTGATAACATCCTAAGAAGAATCAGCAATTTAGGCTTCAGTATCTTTCCCACGGTCGTAACGTAGATTCCCTGCACCTTTTCTATCAATACTGCTCATTTTTCTGATGAGAATTTCCTTTTTGACACCTGTTGTGGAGTAGCTGAACACCCCCACAAGATGCACTGGACTAAGTCTATTTAAACAGCTCTCTCTCCCTCTGTCTATCTCTCTCTCTCTCTCTCTCTCTCTCTCTGAGAGATTACAGTTAACAGTGCTTGTCGAGTCTCTTCCCCGGGCGGAGAGGAACCGAGAAGGAGGCTATGTCGAAGGGCAGAGTCTCGTTTGGGGAGGTAGACAGCAACTCAACCCTGTGTATACGGTCTGCGCTTAATTTTATGCCTGAGCCTGAGGGTTCGGAACACCCACATAAAAAATGACCTTTGTTCCACATCCCGCCTTGTCTCGGGTAAATACCGAACAGTTAGCGATTAGATTTCGTTAAAGCTCTGCTAGTTGACTTCTCTGCCTACGGGCAGAATATCGTCTGGGGAGGTAGACTGTTGCCGGAATCAGTATGTGGAAAAGATTTGCACGAGCGTACGAGATCGAAAACCCTACCGACCTTCTGACACACCCCATCTTGTGTGGAGGTCTCGGGTAAACACCAATAAGTTAACTATCACAGTTAACTCTGCTTGTCGACTCGCTGTCTTCAGTTAGAGAGGAGCTCGAATGAGGCTCTACCTACGGGCGGAGTCTCGTCTGGGAAGGTGGACAGACCACACAACCTCAGGCCTTTCTATAATAGAATGGTTTTTTAATGTCTACTCTTAGTTTAATTAGCACACGGACCTGTCCATATTTCTGAGATGAGGTATTATGTTAATTTATTTACATTATTCGAACTATTGTCCTCATCTTTGTTGGCATATTTATTACAACGTTTCGGCCTTTCAGTATCTGTCTATATTTCTGAGATGAAGTATTGTGTACACTATTTACATTATTCGGATTATTTTCCTCATCTTTGTCGCCATATTTATTACAACGTTTCGGCCTTTCAGTATCTGTCTATATTCATGAGACGAGGTATTATGTACACTATTTACATTCTTCGGACTATTGTCCTCATCTTTGTCGCCATATTTATTACAACTTTTTGGCCCTTTAGTATCTGTCTATATTTATATGATGAGGTATTATGTACACTATTTACATTATTCGGACTATTGTCCTCATCTTTGTCGCCATATTTATCACAACGTTTCGGCCTTTCAGTATCTGTCTATATTTCTAAGATGAGGTATTATGTACACTATTTATATTATTCGGACTATTGTCCTCATCTTTTTCGCCATATTTATCACAACGTTTATCCACTGTGTCATGTGTTCTTAAGTCATTTCCGCCTATCTACAATAGAATGGGGTTTTAATGTCTACCCTTAGTTTAATTAGCACAAGGACCTGTCTATATTTCTGAGATGAAGTATTATGTACACTATTTACATTATTCGGACTATTTTCCTCATCTTTGTCGCCATGTTTATGACAACGTTTCGACCGTTGTACGCTCCGGCCTTCTTCATGTTGTTGGAATGTCGAACTGAACCTGTTATTTCGATCCTTGGGGGTAAACTGCTCTTGTTCCACGTGCCATATCTAATGGATGTCAGTTATCTCCTGTTAATTCCCCTGTCAAGATTCTCCACCGCCTTAACCAGGTATTGAACTCACACGCTTTGTGTTCTGTCAGTGGATCTAACTAACGTCTTTATCCACTGATGTGGATGTATCCTCGGGCACTCTACTATACATACAAAACTCGTTCTTCTTTCTTTATTTATATTTGTTCTGTCATTAGTTCTTTCTTTCTTTCTTTCAGCCATTCTTTCTTTTTTTCAGCCATTCTTTCTTTCTTTCTGTTATTCTTTCATTCTTTCTTTCATTCTTTCTTTCTTTCTTTCTTTCAGCCATTCTTTCTTTCTTTCTGTTATTCTTTCATTTTTTCTTTCTGCCTTTCTTTTTTTCTGTCACTCTTTCTTTCATTCTTTCTTTCTTTCAGCCATTCTTTCTTTCTGTTATTCTTTCATTCTTTCTTTCTTTCAGCCATTCTTTCATTCTTTCTTTCTTTCAGCCATTCTTTCATTCTTTCTTTCTTTCAGCCATTCTTTCATTGTTTCTTTCTTTCAGCCATTCTTTCTTTCTTTCTCTCATTCTTTCATTCTTTCTTTCAGCCATTCTTTCTTTCAGCCATTCTTTCTTTCAACCATTCTTTCTTTCTGTCATTCTTTCTTTCTGTCATTCTTTCTTTCATTCATTCTTTCTTTCAGCCATTCTTTCTTTCTTACTCTTATTCTTTCATCCTTTCTTTCATTCAGCCATTCTTTCTTTATTTCTGTTATTCTTTCATTCTTTTTTTCATTCTTTCTTTCTTTCTTTCTTTCAGCTATTCTTTCTTTCAGCCATTCTTTCTTTCTGTCATTCTTTCTTTCTTTCAGCCATTCTTTCATTTTTTCTTTCTTTCAGCCATTCTTTCTTTCTTTCTTTCTTTCTTTCTCTCATTCTTTTATTCTTTCATTCAGCCATTCTTTCTTTCAACCATTCTTTCTTTCTTTCTTTCTGTCATTCTTTCTTTCTGTCATTCTTTCTTTCTGTCATTCTTTCTTTCATTCATTCTTTCTTTCAGCCATTCTTTCTTTCTTACTCTTATTCATTCATCCTTTCTTTCATTCAGCCATTCTTTCTTTATTTCTGTTATTCTTTCATTCTTTTTTTCATTCTTTCTTTCTTTCTTTCAGCTATTCTTTCTTTATTTCTCTTATTCTTTCATTCTTTCTTTCTTTCAGCCATTCTTTCATTCTTTCTATCATTCATTCTTTCTTTCAGTCATGATTTCTTTCTTTCTTTCATTCTTTCTTTCAGCCATTCTTTTTGTCTTTCTGTCATTCTTTCATTCTTTCATTCAGTCATTCTTTCTTTCTGTCATTCTTTCTTTCTTTCTTTCTTTCTTTCATTATTTCTTTTTTCTTTCTGTTATTCTTTCTTTCGTTAATTATTCTTTTTTTTCACTCTTTCTTTCTGTCTTATGTTCATATCTTTCTTTTTTTCTTTCTTTCTTTCTTACTTAGCACAAGGTCAAAGAACACTCTTTTCGATATAGGCATAAACATAAACGATGCCATTAGAGCTGTGTTAATTGCAATCAAGTGGAAAGGCCTTGAAATCTTTGGCCTGAAGAGATGTATTTTCAAGGTCGGATCATTAGTAAGATGATAACCATTAAAAGTTCAAATCTGTGGCAATCTCACACATATCTAGACACAGTTTAGATCATTATTATCATCATTTGTGTATACTATATTTCCTGCATTGTATCCCATAGAGCCGGGTCCAAACTATGGTCCTTAGGCTCCATAAGAGAATTGTCATTTAATTGATAGCACTTTTCTTAGTATATGGGATGTTCCTTGTATGGCCATCTTCTGGACAACCTGTATTTTGGTGTTACCTGGAACACTGTTAATAAAATTGCTATTCCTTTTCCTGCGAGACCCAGAGCTCCGATTACCATTGATACAGTCTCAGTCTTCATTCGCCACATCCTGTTAATCCCGATCTCCAGGTCCTCGTATTTGGGCAATTTACCGGTAATATTTATTTATGTTTCTCTCAGATGGTACTCTTACGTTAATAAGCTTATACATCCTGAATTTCTTGTCTTTTAGGATAATATCCGGTCTTTTGGCTTTTATTTCCCTGTCAGTTTGAACTGGAATGTCCCATAGGATAGTTACATCTGGTTGGTGCTCATACCATCTCTCAGTGGTTTCGATTTTGTGCTTCTTGCATATCTTACCCCTGGCGTAAAAAATATGATATAAAACGTAACATCTTTTCACTGAAATCTCATATTCGAAAATTCCATGCCAGATTATTGCTTTATATATCGGTTTCGAACAAAGGGTTCATAGCATTTTTGAAAAGATGGTTTTTAAAGACTCGATTTCGTTTCATGCGTTACTTAAATACACATCAAGAGAAGGGCAAAAGTCCATATAAATATATGATCGCAAATCCTTCATGTTCGAATGGAAACGCAGCGCCATCTACCGTAAAGCTTTTTTTAAACATATAAACTCAATTCAAGGATGTCAGTTCTAGAGTCAACACTGACAACAAGTAAATCTCGGATATCCGCTCTTTTTTGGGAGGGGATATCTCTCAGATCGGCTCTGCTGTTAGCGTATTTTGACGATCTGGGGTGAAATTTGAATGAAATGTCTATTCTGGAATGGTAACACCATAGATGTCACTAAAGCGTCTCTTAATGCATCCCATTTTGAGCTTCCATTCTGCCTCGTATTTTCTCTTCACATTGTCCATATATTTTTCTTTTAAGTTAGGATCGCTCAGGAGTTTTTTGTATTGCAGTTTGGGTGTCGCATTAGGCTTCTTCAATTACCGCAGTTTCACTCTTAGTTTACATATAAGAGGGCGATGATCACTTCCGAAGTCGGCTCTTGGGTAGGTTTTGCAGTGAATCTTTTCTTGATGGTTATATAAACAATTTGGTTTTTAGTTTCTACTCCTGGGCTCCTCCATGTCCATAGCTGTCTCGGATGATCTTGGAACCATGTGTTGGCTATTAACTGGACATTGGCTGTGAAGCATTTGATCCATTTTCTCCGCGTTCATTGCGGATTCCTAGTCCGAATCTTCCTGCTATATCCCCTGCCATTTCCCATATACTAAACATCAAGAAGAGCTGAAGTTTCTGGTACAGATAATGAGGAAAGAGGGCCTGGAGGATCTGATACTCACGGGTCGAATTGAGGGAAAGAGAGACAAGGGTAAACAGCGCGTCACATAACTGGCGGGCTTAAGCAAATGGATGAGAGAACGTGGTCAGAGGGAAAGGAACTTGGTGAGAGCTGTAAGGGATAGAGAAAGGTGGATAGCCATAATCGCTTGAAAGGACATGTCACATAAAAAGAAAGAAGCGTAGCTTAGATGTGGCACAAGGCCGAAAGTACTGGGCGCCCAGCGAGTGTCGAACTCACTAGTTGCTGGTAACTGATCTTCCTTTTCCGTTAAAGCTCATCGAAGGGCCCTAAATGATTTTCTACCGAGCGTGTAAGCAACGATGAGGTCTTAGAGAAGGGCTTTTACTTAATATCAGAAAGAGATAACTGAAGTTTCTGGGACAGATAATGAGGAAAGCGGGCTTGGAGAATATGATACTGACAGGTCGAAAAGAGATAAATAGAGACAAGGGAAAGCAACGCGTGAAAAACATGGCGGACTTAAGCAAGTGGATGACAGGACGTGGTTTGGGGGAGGAAACAGGGAGAAGTACCTTATTGAGAGCGGCAAGGGATAGAAGGAGGTGGAGAGCCATGATCACCTACGTCCTGAACAGACACGGCACATAAAAAGAAAAAGAAAGAACCATAGAAAGATGAGATGACGATAATGATACCTGAAATCTCAAATTTCTTTTTTTAAAATTCTTCAAAATTTGAATAATTAAAAAAAAATAATTTGAATAATTAAAAAAAAAAAAACGTGTTTCAGTGTCAATACAAAAGGCCTGCTTCAGATCACAAGAGAATCAAACATTTGTTTCGTGTCATTTAAAAAGTTCACTATCGTAATTTACAAAAAAAAAAAAAAAAAAACCCCGAAGAAGGCCGTGGAAAGGTTATTTCCCGTGAATTTTAATTTTAAGAAAAAACAAAACAAAAAGAAACTTGTAGGCGTTGAAACCCTAACATAATGTACGAAATAATAAAATAAATGTAAGAACGAAGTAATCATCATTTATGACATTATCATTGTATTAACATCTATAATAATAATCATAATAATAATAATAATAATAATAATAATAACAGGAAATGACAAGGTGCCCAATTTCTGGCTGTATCATCTCTCATCTACCCATGGCATACTTTCAAAAAGATTATCAACGCTTGTAAATAATCCCAATAAAATCCCGGAATGGGTTACTGAAGGTATTACATACCTCATACCAAAAACAACTGAAACAGACGACCCGAAAAATTATAGACCGATAACATGTCTTTCCACAACGTATAAGTTGATCACGTCTGTCCTGACGAACCGTACTTATTCCTTTTTCGAAACAAACAGCATTCTCCCGCTGGAACATAAGGGATGCAGTAGAGGTTCATATGGCTGCAAAGATCAACTTCTGATAAATAAAATGATCCAGGAAAATTGCATGAGACGACGGAGAAATCTCAGTGCAGCGTGGATTGATTACCGTAAAGCCTTTGATAGTGTTCCACATTCTTGGATCCTCAAGACTTTGGAAATGTACAAAGTCTGCCCTGTGGTATTAAACTTTCTTGAGCACAGCATGGGGATGTGGAACACGAAACTATACCTTAGGCACACCGGGGGCAATGCCATATCCAACCGTCTGAATATCCGACGTGGAATCTTTCAAGGAGACTCTCTGTCACCCCTTCTGTTTTGTTTATCCTTAACCCCTCTTACACATGAACTGAACAACAGTAGCTATGGTTACAAAATAAATAAGAAAATATTCAATCACCTACTATACATGGATGATTTCAAACTCTTTGTCAAAGACGACAATGAGTTGAAAGGCCTCCTCAATATTATAAAATACTTCAGTGACGACATAGGTATGGACTTGGGATTAGATAAATGTGCAAAAGTAACATTCAAGAAAGGTAGAATTACAGAAACACTCTCAATAGATTTAGATTTTGTCGCAAAGATTAGGGAATTGAAGCATGATGAAGCTTATAAGTACCTAGGAATTAGCGAAGGAGATGACATACAACACCCCCAAATGAAAGAAAAAATAAGAAAAGAGTACTACAGGCGCGTACGTCTGATACTAAATACTGAACTAAACTCAAAAAATAGAATATCAGCTATAAACACATTGGCTGTCCCAGTGGTGCATTACAGCTTTAATGTCCTTAACTGGACCATAGCTGAAATTAAGCGAATGGACGCCAAAACGAGAAAGCTTCTCACTTGCTATCGCATGCATCATCCCAAAGCTGATGTTGACCGTCTGTATGTGCCCAGATCCGAAGGAGGCAGAGGATTAGTTCAACTAGAACTGTCCTACAAAACTACAACAATTGGCCTCCAAAGATAATTGGAAACTACAGAAGACTGGATGATGGTATGCGTCAAGGAACATGAAAGTAGTAAGCGTCTTTACTCCGTAATGAAAGAAGCCAACAAATTCAAAATGGAGCTTCAAATGGGCGTAGAGATGCAACTACAGCACAATACACCAGCTGAAACTGCAAAATACTTAAAAAAGACAGCAAAGACGAATGCAACCGACCAGATACAGAAGCGATGGCAAGATAAACCGCTTCATGGCCAATACTCTGCCCGTATCAAACAAGCTGGTGTAGACAAAACCCGTACCCATCAGTGGCTACGCAGTGCAGGGTTGAAAGCGGAAACTGAAGGTTTTATCCTTGCTGCGCAGGACCAATGCTTGCTAACTAGGAATTATCACGCACATATACTAAAATATTGTGTCAGCCCAAAATGCAGATTCTGTGATAAATATCCAGAAACGATTGATCATCTTGTGTCAGGTTGCACGATGTTGGCACCCACTGAATATAAAACCCGACATGACAGAGTGGGCCAATATCTGCACTGGAAACTTCTACGGGAAGGAAACTGAAAGAAACTGGTATCAACACCACCCAGACCCGGTTACGGAGATAGGACCTGTTACAATTCTATGGGATTACACAATTCACACTGACAGAACAATCAAGGCCAACCGCCCAGATATTGTTATTAAAGACCACAAACAAAAACGGTGCCTCCTTATTGATATGACAGTTCCTGCTGACTGCAATGTATCTTTGAAGATATTCAAAAAGCTGTCAAAATACAAGGACCTTGAAATATAAATCTCGAAAATGTGGCATATGGGAACATCAACAATCCCTGTTGTAGTTGGAGCCCTAGGACTGGTTGGAAAAGATTGCAGTAGACTAATTGCAGGGATTCCTGGAAGCCCATGCCTCAAGGAGATACAAAAAATTGTTCTGACAAGTACAGTCCACACTTTACGAAGGGCTCTATCTATGTAATTTTTTTTTTATTCTATTTTTTTTTTTCAGTGAAAAGTGTCATGATGCCATTTCTAACCTTAGGTCCCTGGGTGGGACCCGGGAAGAAATGTGTAAACGCCAGAAAGCAAAGAAAATAAAAATTATAATAATAATAATAATAATAGGAAAAATTCGCTGTAAAGAAAGAAAAGGCTGCTGAACTGCTATGTAATATCAATCCTCGTATATGGCAATGAATGATGGACAATCTCTTCATGCCTTTCATAAACTAAGCAAAGTATTAAGACATAGGAAAATATTGTTAGAAACAAAGAAAAGAGTGCCCGACTGCTATGTAATATCAATCCTCCTATATGGCAAGGAATGATGGACAATCTCTTCATGCCTTTCATACACTAAGCAAAGTATTAAGACATAGGAAAATATTGTTAGAAACAAAGAAAAGAGTGCTAGATGAAAACGTAATGTAACGACTCGTACATGTCAGTGAAGGCTGGACAATCTCCTCTCAGATGAAGAAGAGATTGAAATATATTGTCTTACAGAAGGATAGTGAGAATTATATTGATTTGACAGTAACGTAGAAACACTTGCCTTATAGTTAATTTTCGTAGACTGATGTTCTTTGCCATCGGGACCGGTGCTCCATAACACTAATGCTTCAAATTCAGTCGGTGTTGAACATAACGTCACAATTATAGAAACAGTAATGTCAACCACTTGCAAGATTGATGATGAATTACAAAATCGGATTCATCAAGCATCAGAAGCTTTTGGGTAACTTTTTAGTCATGTTATTCTAAAAAGGAACCTGTCCACCTCCACAAAGGACTTGTGTCTTCTTGCCCATACATCTGTATATTCTGAATACTCGACTCACAAACAAGCTCTTGAAACCTTCCAAACCCACAGTCTTTAACGCATTGCCGGTTACTCATGGTGAGATCGAAATACCGCATGCCATTATTCTCCAGCGTACCAGCAACAGAAGCATTGAGGCTCTTATAATCAAGCAATAGCTCAGCTGCATTAGTCACGTTATCAGGATGCCGGAAGACCGTCTTGTTATAATGTTGTTCATCATGACGGTCGTCTTCGAGTATAGAATCCAGAGGTTAGCAGTGAATATTTCGGAGACAGTAGGAAAGCGTAGTTCAGGTTAGCAGTGGATATCGCAGCAAAGTAGCAGAGCGTAGTACTTCCTTCTGTTCATCTTCGCCTGACAAGTTGGTACTGGTCATTCGGGTAGGGTAAACAAAAATGGCCGCCTTTATACACGACGGATTGAATGTTCTACGTCTTCTGATTGGTTAACCTTCTATTGGTGGACTATAAAGTGAGTCCAGGCATTTGGACTAACTCACTAGTTATATATATATATATATATATATATATATATATATATATATATATATACACAAAAAACTGTCACACGTCTCCCAATGAGGACCAATATTTGCGGAGAGCCAGCGCTCCTCTCTCACGTGCCAAACGACTTAAGGATATCTGAGTTGGATCTTTTCTAATTGATCTCTTTAGCTCTGAGTTGAAATGATAATCTCTTTTCCTCTTGTGACCGTCTGATCCAGTTTTCCTCTCTATTGTCCCTTCCTTTTTAAACTTATTCACCATTTTCTTCATGGTTCTTGAATGAAGTTTGAAAATGGAAACCAGAGTATGAATGTTGGTACCATTACTGAAGGCTTGAATTATCTTTTTCCTCTCAGCATTCCTCGTTTGGGAAAAGAGTGAATCTGAAAAAAATCAATTTTAACTTGCCCTCTTTTTAGCTGAATAACTGAAAGAGTTTTTCAATGATTCTTACGAAAAAGGGTACCAAGATGGCTAAATATATTACCTGAAAACCCGGAAAAATTCAATCAGTTTATTGTTTTTTTAGATATTAAATATTTTGTGGGATGGACAATTATCCTATGCTGTTATCCGATTTGCACACTTTTGCTGTTACACACGGTATAAAAAAAATGCATCCCCGGATACTTATGGTGAGGTCGAACAGCGCATGTCAATATTCTCCAGGGTACCAGCAACAGAAGCATTGAAGCTCTTATAATCAATCAATAGCTCAGTTGCATTAGTCATGTCATCAGATGGCCGAAGACCGTCTCCCAAAGAGGACCAATATATGCGGAACTCTCGGAAAGTCAGAGCTCCTCTCTTACGTGCAAAACTTCTTAAGGATATCTGAGTTGGATTTTTTCTAAGTGATCTCTCTAGCTCTAACTTGAAATAATGATCCCTTTTCATATGGTGACCGCCTGAACCAGTTTTCCTCTCTATTGTTCCCTCTTTTTTAAACTTATTCAACATTCTCTCGTTGATTCTTGAATGGATTTTGAAGATGGAAATAAGAGTTGGTACCATCATTGAAGGCCTTAGTCATCTTTGTCTTTCTCACCATTGCTTAGTTGGAAAGACAGTGCGTCTGACACAAAACAATTTTAACCTGCTCTCTTTTTAGTCAAATAGCTCAACGTGTGTTTAGCAATTCTTACAACAAGTGGTGTCAAGACGGCTAGACATCTTATCTGAAGACATGGGAAAAAGAAACTCAATTCAGTGTTTTTTTTTTTTTTTTTTTTCTTAGATATTAAACATTTTGTGGGATTGACAAATAATACTGATACGTGATTTGGACATTTTTTTTTTTACAACCGGTGTATATATATATATATATATATATATATATATATATATATATATATATATATATATATGTGTGAAAATATTGTAGAAAATAGGAAAGAAACTGGTTTTGTAAATAATCTAAAGTTCCTTAGTATTTTCGTAATTATTTTTAAAAAATAGTGCTCGATACGAAAGTAGAGCATAAATATAATTATTTATTTAAAAATATGATTCCAACACGCTACATAAGAGGTCTCATGTTTCAAAACAAGAGCCGAAAACTTCAAAATAATATTTGAATTAACTTGAGTTAAAGTAGGCTCTGTTCCATTTCAAGCGAAATTTTTTGGGAATGACTTATTTCTGAAGTTTACGAGTTTTAATAGTATGGTCAGAATTGAAATCAAAAATTTCCATGGTAACATCAAGGGCGGATTGTTTAGAATCGGTAGGGGTGGGGTGTTAATAATTTGTATCAGTATAGAGTTACTTTCATAGATGTCGGGTCACGGTAAGGTGGAGGTGGCTAAATTTACGACGGAGGAAGTTTTCGCATAGTCTGGCTTGAGCGTCTACGAAGATTTATTTATTTATTTTTATTTTATTCTTTTATTATATCTCTTTATGAAAGGGATTTGTGTATATGAAAAGGCCGTAACGCTTGTTATTTGACGACTTCATAAAGGGTTATCAATTTTTGTAGGTAATTAAAACTATGTATATGGGCTATGGATTTTAAAATTTATTTTTTTGTATGCGTGTTTTAGGCTAGTTATTCAGAGCGTAAGTTCGGTTGTGTCGGCAGAAAACCGTTAATTCTTGCCGGTTGTTTAATAGGTTTCTATTGTTTAGGAGCTTGATAATGTGTAGTTTCTCATGGAGGCACAAAGTTCTAGTCCTGTTAATGATTTTCCATTTTACTTTAGGTGTCCTATTTTTTTCTTTCAGGTGCCAAAAATATTTAGATAGAGAGGTCTGATGTCTAAAGTCTCAAGTTAATTCAAATATTATTTTGAAGTTTTCGGCTCTTGTTTTGAAACATGAGACCTCTTATGTAGCGTGTTGGAATCATATTTTTAAATAAATAATTATATATATATATATATATATATATATATATATATGATGACTTTGAGTAAAATATTTTTTTTATCAAAGACGGGTTTCGACGAAGATCATTTTGGGTTCATCAGTTTGAGTAAAAGAGAAAACAAAACGCCTGTTGAACTCTGAGGATAAGTGGGTATCATAAATTAAATTAATTACCCTAGCTTATCAACTCTTGATATCAGATTTGAAAAGACAACTTTCCTGTTACACTCGGTATGTACGTATATACAATCACGACTCTGCCGTCGAATTCGACGTATGAAGGTTCAAGCAGATCAGTTCCTAGGAACCAACAGCCCGAGACCAGCACATGAGATTTGATTATAGTGGTGAAGGGTTTGTGCAGAACACCCACACTTTTTGAAGGGCCGAATACAGAGGCCTGGTGCACTACGTGCCACAAGAACCCCAAACGACCCTCCGCAGGTTTTGAATTCAGAGTTGTCCTTCTGCTAGATCATTTGCCATCCAATGCTATAGAACCCAGCCTGTCCTGCTATTTACCCATAGCTGCAGGGAGAAGAAGATGATTCATTCCTTTCCCAATGGTATGATATATAATATCCTTTCCCAAGGGTATATATATATATATATATATATATATATATATATATATATATATATATATATATTACGAAATGGACAAAGTCCGACAATTTATTTATTAAAGGCATTTTTTATGTTTAACGTTCTTTTTATAGATACAAGTATTTAAGTAAATGCTCTGTTTATAATAAACAGTATTAAATAACATTTACCGGCCTGAATGTCCGAGAAATTTTCATAGAAAATATTCGTCCTTGGACAGGATTTGAAGTTTATAAACAGTAAATTCGACCTTGCCTACCGAACGATCCTTGGTGGCCGAGCGGTCAAGGCACGTCAGCCTAAATGACGGATCCGTATCCTGTCCAAGGACGAATATTTTCTATGAAAATTTCTCGGACATTCAGGTCGGTAAATGTTATTTAATACTGCTTATTATAAACAGAGCATTTACTTAAATACTTGTATCTATAAAAAGAACGTTAAACATAAAAAATGTCTTATATATATATATATAAAAAAATATAAAGACTAATGATTGCGTTTAATATGAAACTGTTTGTCGCCTCAGTGTTTTACGAGAGTTCTCCATATAGTGATCCTCATTGGGAGACGGTCTTCGGTCATCCCGATAACATGACTAAGATATTGACGGTCATATTGGTAACATTCCCGATATATTGTTTAGCTATAAGAGCGGTACAGCAAAAACCTTTCAAAGATCACCTGAAAGTAATCCTAAAACACTGCGGTATTAGAAGCTAGAGCATCCACTCGGAATTAGTTGGAGGTTGTCCTCGTCAGGACATCGAAAGATTTGAAATTGAACTCCAGACTAGGAATTTTGCTGGAAACATCGACATGATCGGCTGCTGCGTGGGCCGACACATCCGGGTATCGGCATACGGTGTCTAACCTGTGGACGGCAATGTGCGTCTCCGTTTGGTCATCGCGGCCATCAGTGTCAACATGATGTCATCAGTCAGTGATTTCTTCATCTCTCATTCATCTCATTTCGTGAAGCAGACGCTGCTGTGGTTGTTATTGACGGTTTTCATTAAGATTCGACAGTAAAATAGCCACAAAGTCAATCAAATTGCAACGTATTAGTAAAACTGCAAGAAACTTACATGTCAGTTGGTAATTTGAAGCAAATTATTTACTCTTATCTCCGACAGAACAAACTTTGATCATTATATATATATATATATATATATATATATATATATATATATAATGTGTGTGTGTGTGTATTACATGAATCATTCATACAAAATACAGATATAATGGTTAATTATATAAATGGCGAAAATACATCTCGCAAACAAATTTAATAAAGTACATTAACCTCGAACCTGTAGATGAACTAAATTAAAATTTAAAAATTCAACCGCACGTTCCCAAAAAATGTCTTAAATTAACAATAACACATTTCGTGTGCAAAACTTATAACTTTATTTGTAGTTGCGATGGAAATAATTTGTAAAAAGGATAGAAAGAAGTAAATCTATATTTTTAAGGTTTTAATGAAATTTTATTTAAGTTTCCACATGTCCTCCATCATTAGCAATACAAAGGGTAATACGATTTTGCAGTTCACGGAAAACATTTGCCAACTGATTTACAGTAATGCCTGAAATCACATTAGTTAGTTTAGCTACACTTAAAACTAGGTACATTAAACTTTATGACATTTTTTACAGATTATTTCTATCGCAAATACAAATAAAGTTATACATTTTTTATAATGCACACGAACTTTATGGACGCACTTTATATATATATATATATATATATATATATATATATATATATATATATCATTACACACCAAGCAAGGCAGAAATGCTACTAGCACGTAGGGGGTTATAGGATGTGAAAGTGAGAGAAAAGACTGAATATAAGAAGAGTTGAGGAAAGGGCAAACGATGAACGGGATTCAAGAAGATAGAGATAGCCACTGACGTTTCATTTAAATTTTAGAAGATTGTAGTTATCAGCGAAGCAAGGGAGTTCCACCTGTGGTTATAGGGAGTTAAAGAATGAGGAGGATTTAGAAAAGGTCACAAAAAGAATAAGGTCCAGGTAGACAGAAGATGGCGATTGACATTGCATTTAAATAATTTGAAGATTGTCGTTATCAGGGAAATAAGTAAACAATAATAATTGTTAGATCAAACTTTGAACCGTTGTACTTTTGAAATGATTAAAGATATCTTACTGGAATTCTCCGAAGTTTTTAGAACATTATTGGAGTCCATACTGGACAATAAGAACGTATAATTACTCTCCAACAGAAAAAATTGTCATAGAATCGATCATACACGAAAATGACATGTTCATCATTAATTAATCAGAGATAAAATTCGCAAGTTGATGAAGAACTGATTTAAAACTCGAATATATATATATATATATATATATATATATATATATATATATATATATATATATATATATATATACTTGGTTACCTGTGCCGCGCCAGGAATTTTTTTCCCCCGGAATCGATCCTTCAAATCTACATATCAACCTTTCGCCGTTGCATGGAGTATTGCTGCCATATATGGTCTGTAGTCTCTTCTGTTTGCCTCTGGATTCTTGATAAGATCCAGAGACGGATATGCAATGTAACTGGCCCTGATCTGGCATCTCGTCTGCAGTCGCTCTCTCACAGACGTGCCGTCGCCTGTCTCTGTCTTTTTTACAAATACCTTCATGTTAATTGCTCCGATGAGCTGCTATCGCTAGTTCCCAGACTTCATGTATTCAAGTGTCCTACGAGGCTGTCATCCCACTCTCACCCTTTCACTGTTGAAACTGTTAAATGTAGCCATCTCTTCTACTCCAATAGCTTCATGCGTCGCACCTCTCACCTGTGGAACTCCCTTCCCTTTTCCTGTTTCCCTGATAGCTATAATCTCCAACTATTCAAATGTAATGTCAATCGACATCTCCAGTTACCTTGATCTATCCACTATCCCTCTCCTCAGCCTTTCCTCTATCACTCCTATCTGCCCTCGCTCCAAATCCTCTGTAACCCTTTGCGTGCCAGTGGCTTTCAGCCTTGCTTGGGGTGAAATATATATATATATATATATATGATCCAAGGGTCATTTTTGAAGATATTCACTATGAGCTTCGCCCTCTCTAACCTTCTAACTTTCTGTCCTGTTCCAACAAGGAACCTCACATGTTTCACGTACAATTTCATTTTCAAGTCTTTTTCTACTCTCATAGGTGAAACTGATCTCTCACGTGCAAACGTCTTATGGATTGAGTTGGATCTTTTCTAATTGATCACGTTAGCTTTTTTGTTGTGAACTCAAGATCCAGTTTTCCTATCTACTGTTTTTTAAAACTTATTCACCTTTCTCTTGATGGTTCTTGAATGGATTTTGAAACCTTTGAAGGTGGAAACCAGAGTATGAATGGTGGTTCCATCACTGGAGTCCTTAATGATCTTTTTCCTCTGACCATTGCTCAGTTTGGAAGACAGTCGGTCTGACACAAAACAATTTTTACCTGTTCTCTTATTAGCTGAATGACGCAAATCCTTTTGTCAGTGATTCTTACGACAAATGGTGCCAAGATGGCTACCATGTCAAATCGGAAAACTTGTTAAGGAGAATCTCACTTTAGTGTTTTTTGAGATATTAAACATTTTGTGGGATGGACAGTTATGCTGTTACACAATTTGGACAATTTTCCTGTCACACTCGGCACACACACACACACATACACCCCCACATATATATATATAAGTTACCTATGGGTGTTTACTTTGATATCCGATTTTATATTTACATACACTATTTTAATATATTAAATAATATTATTTTTAATCATTTTTATCTTTATATATTTGCTCGCTTAATTTATATTTCAATAGGTTGTTAGCATTCATGTAATGACATTTTCTGTCTTAAATATTTATCGGTTGTGGTATCCGATTGTCTGGGTCAATGTCTGTGGATGTGTGTGCATGTATTTATAGGTGTCTATGTGTATGGAAAGTGCATTTACTTTTAATTGTGTATGTATGTACGTGTGTGTTGGTTTAACTTCCCCCCACTTCCCTTTTTTTCTTTTTTTTCCTTTTTTTATTCATGACAGACCGTGAAGATGTTCTCTGTCTCGTCTCATTTTGTGTGTGTGTATATATATATATAAATATGTCTGGGTGCTTATATATTAGAATCTGATTGCGCTTGTTTTACGCGTGAGTTTAGGACCCCATTCACACACTTTTAAGATTAAAATGTATACATTGTCAAAGGACCGAATATTAAATTAGCTAAAGTAACTTCAATGAAGAAATAAATTGAATAACATATATATTTCTTCTTTTCTCCTCGGTAATTTTATAGCTGTAAACTTAATAGCGATTAAATTTTGATTTTGAAATTAGCAGTTTTTAAATTTAATATTAAATGTTATCATATAATTTAGTAATTATTAGTTGGAATAAATTCTTTTTTAATACTACCCATATTTTAAACATCTGAATAGATATTATAACATGACTTCGTTGTCAAGCTTTTTGAATTTTCCTATACTTGTATTTTGATTGGTCCATCTAGCCTTTGTAACAACGTTTTCCCCTTGCGAAGGATTGTTAATTAATTTGAAACTTTTAAAACCATTTATTTTACATTCAACGTCATCACTTGATAAGACACCGAGGGTGTTGAAACAAAATGGCTATTTTTGTAGTGATTTTATAACATATTTATGTTATAAATTTTTTTAAAAATAAATAATTATATATTTATATATATATATATAAAGTGTTAAACACTAATATTCCATGGTCATACAAACCAATTCATCAGACCTACAAATTCTATGCTCTTGGTTTTTTTTATACAAGTATATATGTATGTGCATGTATGTATGCATATATTTATATATTTTGCGTATGTATGTGTATATTTACCACTAATATTATCTATCTATCTATCTATCTATCTATCTATCTATCTATATATATATATATATATATATATATATATTTGGATTGATGTTAGTTTGTGACCCTGTGTTTCACGCTATTTGCGATCGCCAGACAAATTGATTGATTTTTAAAGTTTGTGTGAGACTATGGTGATTTTATGAAAGTGGGCGGAAAAATTCCGTCGGAACGTCACTTATACCTACGCAACCAGACATACACGCAGGTACACTCATTGACGTACACAGACACAGAGACACACACCCGCACGCTCACTCACTAGAGCTCACACAAGCATAAACGTATGTGACCAGTGTAGGACTGGGCCTATATGCGCATCCATGTGTCGTTGCACACATATGTACGCATTTGGTCATTATATTCAATGTTGGATTGTGTAGCGAATATTTTTTGTGCCTGTTGCTCTGTCAACGCGCAAACCGCTATGCTATTTTGTTAGCTGAATAATCTTTTCTCGTACACACGTATATACGTATGGTGGGGTTTGTGTAAGTCTATGGTAGGTAAAAACTGCTATTATTTAAAAAAAATTAAGGCTGTTTTGTTATTATTTTAAAGCCGGTTATTTGTTTGTTTTTTGGTGATTGCGCATATGTAAATGGTAGATACTCGAATTTGTAATATTTATTAGTATTTATGCTGTGGTATTAATTTTGCTGGGGTGTTGAGAAGTAAGTATAATTGTGGACTGATACGGTAATGGTAATTATGGTGCCGCAGTAATTATGGACTAATGCGACAATGGTAATTGTGATGTGATATTAATGATGGGGGAGCGGGTGATTATAATAACAATTGTAGAAGCAAATAGTAATTGTAAAATGGTAGAAGTGATCGTAGTAATATTGGTGGAATGATAATAATTATAATTATTATGATGGTAGTTTGAACTAGAAAATAATTGATGATGTTATGTTGTCAATGTCATGTTCATAGGGTCAATGGTGGTTTATCTAGCAGTGTTGGTAGAAGTTTCTTTTTTCTTTTTTTATCTATTTGGTATAAATTCTGATAATAGGTATTTGTTTTCATGTCTGCATTTAGAAATTATTTCTGATCTTATGTTTAGTAAATTCTTTTGTTGTGTATGAGAAATTATAGCTACCTTTTCGTATAGGCAAAGTTGTCATTTCTTTGTAATGTTGGTGTAGGCAGGTGTGTTTTTCAATATTTTCCAGCTTATTCCTAATGTAATATTTCTGTCTTTTAGATGTCATATGTATATGTATAGTGCAGTGATATTCGAGTATTTTCTGTTGGAGAATGACAGGTCGTGATTGTTTTTTTCTTTTCTTGAATGGTCCCTCAGTGGCACCGATGTAGTACATTGTGCTGTTGTTTGAACTTACCTTGGTTTTATATATTATATTCATGTGTTGGCAATTTCCTTTGGAGTACAAAATTCGCTTCAGTATGAAATGGAACTAATGTCTTTAATTTAATTACAAAATTAAATTTTAAGCTTTTAGCTTCCATTTTTGAAACATGGTTAAAACTGTGTAGCGAAAAAAAACATATTTTCGTCCGTGGGTATATAATCCAAGTGGATCCTAGTAATATAAAATATTAAAATAGATCCCCAAAAAGAGCTCAATGTATTTATTATAACAGATCCAATAAATAGTAAACAGCAAAATGAAAAATTACCTCACTCCCACCCCATATGATGTAATTTATGTTTTTTTTAAGTGTTTATTTTATATCTGTTGGAATAACAGATATGATATTACATACATATAAGCATGTTACCTCTTTTCCGAAAGGAAAAGGAGGAGAACACAAGGTCAGAATTAAAAATACACGTGGTATATCTTGATTAAGTAAGCTCAGAGAGAGGAGATGGGGGGTTATTTTATTAAGTCATGATAAACCGTAACATAGACAGGCCATCATTGACAATTGCGGAAAATATGTAAGTGGCAAATGTATCGTGATTGCGGACATGTTCAATTTTTGAACGGTCTTTCAAGCAAGGGGTATGAGATTAATCGGGCGTAAATTTAATTTCGACAGTATTTAAAAAAAAATAGTGTCAGGAAGCTTTTTAAATGGGCCTGTAGATGAAATTAAAAGTGTGGACCATCTATATAAGATATTAAGAATACTAACTTGACGGCAATACATAGCCACATGAAAGCTGAATAAACAAAATAAGGTAATTACCCGTAGAGAGTGGACCATTATTCACTTATAAATTATGGTTGTAAGAAATGATAATATGTATTTTTTTTAAAATTTAACTATATTTTAAGGTAAAAGCTAAACGGTACCGACAATTTACAGTTAATTCACTCCTTTACTTTAATAATGCTATTTTTGTCAGCAAATTTGATAATTTCTTGTTTTTTATGTAAACATAGAAAGCAAGATTCATTTAAAGATTTACAAATTTTAGCTTTTTTTAGTATTTTCTGTTTTACCGTAGAGGGCTTTATTAACTTCTTTTAAGTTCCAAAAATATTTAGAAAGGGACGTTCTATTTCTGTACACGTTATTGGTGAAATTTATGTTGGTATCACCAATTTTTAAAGGAAATCTTAGAATTACGGTTGTTTTTCCATTAAATTTTTGAAGGTCGTAGTTGACAGGAAAGCAAGAAACTGGAAGAGAGGTCCGAAGAAATATCATAAAGTTATGACAACTTTTATGATGAACTCTAAGTTTGGTGTCATTAAAAAGAAAATTGCTACAATACCATATATTCCCCAGCCCAAAATACAACCTAAAGCTGGAAAGACGTCCCGCGTTTGCTGGGTCGTCTCAAAGAGTGAAATCATTTTTTTAATAAGTATATATACAGTAATCAGTATAGTGATCAGTATAGAGAAATAGTATAGTGAATATTAAAGAGAATAGCGATCAGTATAGCAATAGAGGATAGTGTAGAAATAGAGATCCCTTAGACGCCACGCTAATTCCCATATATACATTTCCTTTGCCATTCATGTGATCTACTTATTCAAAATGGGATCGCCTGTGTTTGCTCTCTGGTGATCTGTGTTCAAACCTAAGTGTCGGCAGCGACATTTTATTCTTTTATAACGTAAGGAACATTTGTCATGTCAAATCGCGCTGGACAGCGATAGATAATGGTCCCCCCCCCATGACTTGATTGTAACGATTAGATAAGCTACCTCTCGGAACTCAGTTCCGCAATGCAACATTTCTGGGAATTAGATCGAGTCGACTATGTGGTTTGGTGGGTTTTAGCTGGGAAGGTCTGAGCTGGTGGAACCAAGGTTTATTATATCAGCGAACATTCGTTGCTACATTTGTAATGTCAACGAATACTCGTTGTCAATTTCCTAATGCTCGTTGTAGTAGAGACTTTGTAATCGCAGATACAACTATAGTAATGCCGTTGAACAATACTGGTGTCAGACGCCTTCGAATATCACTCGTACTAACAGTATATGCTCGATAATACTCGCTCGAATATTAACCACCGAAGAGTGATCCGAATAGTAATCAGTATAAAGAAATAGTAGTGGATAGAGGATAGTGCAGGAAGAGTCATACGTATAGTAATAGAGGATAGAATAGAAATGATGATCAGTTCGACGGCACGCTAATTGCCATATATACATTACTTTTATGATATTTATTTCAAATGGGATTACCTGTATTTGCTCTCTGGTGATCTGTGTTCAAACTCATGTTTCGGCAAAGACACTTTATTCATATATGACACTAGCCCACACTCGGCAGCCATCTGTGGCACTGACATCGGTATGGCTACCGACCCCCTACTTTTTAGTGAAATGAGGAAGGTACTGCTGTGGAAACTGATCAATAATATTTTTACAGAGACACAACTGAGAGATAAAATGTAACTTATCCGAGGACAGATACTGCACTATGATCCTAGCTCGATTTTGGGAAAAAAACGTTTTACTCGATTCTTTTTTTAAGTCCCGTGTCTTTTCAGGACGTAGGTGATTATGGCTATCCACTTCCTCCTATTCCTTGTAGTTCTGAATAAGTTTCGTGCCGCTACCACCTACCCCAGACCACGATCTGTCATCTTATCATGCGTTGCTTTCCCTTGTCTCCCTTTCCCTCTTTTCGACTCGTGAGTATCAGATTCTCCAGGCAGTCCTTTCTCATTACTTGTCCCAGAAACTTCAGTTGCCTCATTCTGATGTTAAGTATGAGTCTCCTCTTTGTTTGCATCCTCTCCAAAGGACGGCAGATGTCACGTAACAGCTGGGTACTCTTTCCTTCGTCACCAAATAAATCATCCTGTCTCACAGTACTCTGCCCAGCTTTTGGAATCTATCCTTGGCCATCGCAATCTGTCTTCAGAACTCAGCGTCGCATTCACCTATCGTCCTCCGTCAAAACACTTCCCAGATATTTAAACTTCGGCATCTGCTTGATTTTAGCGTCCCCGACCTACAAATCGCATTACGGGCTAATCCTTTTATTGATGACCATGCATTCTGTTTTGTAGTTTATGCTTAGTCTCTTCTTGTTCTCCATCGCTATTTTCTGTCGGAGATTGTTGTGGATTCCGGGGATGGAATCCTGAACAAATAAATAAACAACGCCAGTAATTGAAATAGAAAATTATGTATATTAAACGTAAGAATACAAACTTGAAATGAAGATTAGTAGTCCAGGAATGCGGGTTAGTAGAAAAGTATATGTACAAGTCTCTGTAATTGAAGACGTAATTATCTCTCTTTCTGGACTCTCGTATAACTCTTGGTGAACACCCTGTCTCGAACTTTTTGTCAGGCTATCTCTCCGTAGTATAAGTATACTTTGGACGAGTCCATCCTGTGTACAAGGGGTGAGCTCCACAATACTATCTATCTATCTATCTATCTCTCCGTAGTATAAGTATACTTTGAACGATTCCATCCTGTGTACAAGGGGCGTGCTCCACAATACTATCTATCTATCTATCTATCTATCTATCTATCTCTCCGTAGTATAAATATACTTTGGACGAGCCCATCCTGTGTACAAGGGGCGAGCCCCACAATACTATCTATCTATCTATCTATCTATCTATCTATCTATCTCTCCGTAGTATAAATATACTTTGGACGAGTCCATCCTGTGTACAAGGGGCGAGCTCCACAATACAATCGATCTATCTATCTATCTCTCCGTAGTATAAATATACTTTGGACGAGTCTATCCTGTGTACAAGGGGCGAGCCCCACAATACTATCTATCTATCTATCTATCTATCTATCTATCTATCTATCTATCTATCTATCTGTCTGTCTCTCCGTAGTATCAATATACTTTGGACGAGTCCATCCTGTGTACAAGGGGCGAGCCCCACAATAGAGGTTTTGTAGACATTTCCATAAAAAGAACGTACTTCTTTACAAAATCCTCATTTAGTAACCATCTTCATCTTTGAGGAAATCGCCCAAAATTCGCGGCCGTAAAAGGAGGACAGATGTCACGTAACTCTATACGACCTGTGAATATCAGATTCTCCAAGCCCTTCTTTCTCATTACGCGTCTCAGAAACTGCAGCTGCCTCTTCCTGATGTTAAATATAGTCTTCCTCCTTGTTTTCAACCTCTCTAAGACCTCATCGTTGATCACACGCTTGGTCCAGAGTGTCCTTAACATCCTTCTGTAGAACCACATCTCCATCACCTCGAGTCTCTTCTTCATCTTTGAGGAAATCGTCCAACACTCGCTGCCGTATCAGGAGAACAGATGTCATGTAACGCCTTAGTACTCTTTTCTTTGTTACCAAAGTGATCCTCCTGTCTCGCAATACGCCGTCCATCTTTTGAAATGCGTCCTTGACCATACCAATCTGTTTTCGGAGCTCAGTGTCGCACTCTGTCAAAATACTTCCAAGAGATTTAACCTTTTGCACCTGGTTTGTTTTAGTGTCCCCGTCCTGTAAATTGCATTTCGGACTCATCCTTTTACTGATGACCATACATTCTGTCTTCTTGAAGTTTATGCTTAGTCCCTTCTTCCCGCTCTCCTTCGCTATCTTCTGTCGGAGGTTTTGTCATTTCTTTTCCGTGTCTGCTATCAGGTAATTTGTCATCTTCTTATCTTAAGATTGTGGTCACCGATGCTGAATGCCCGTAAGATTTCCATTTATTTTCAGAATTGCCTCGCTCTATAGGTTGACGAGGTCCGGTGTGAAGACACATCCTTGCCTTTCCATGACAGTTACGCCTTCGATTACCAACAGGAATATCATCTAGATAGCAGTTAGTACTTCAGTAAGAATACGTTTATCATTGTCTAATATCGTTTAGTCAGGCCATAGCATTGCCAAGATATCGGTATTTTTTTTTTTAAATTGTCACTACGATTTTTTTTTAAATTGTCACTACGATTTTTTTTTAAATTGTTACTGTGATTAGCTTTTCATACGTGGGTCATTAAGCACGTGTACACAATTATTGTTGTAGTTTACTTTTGCACGCAGACGGTCTTTTTAATCTCTTCTTTTCCTGAACAATCATGAACTATTCGCTATTATATAAACGAAGACACAGTCACCTTGCGTCGCCAATGAAATTAAAATATGTTACGTATATAGGAAACAAAAAAGCGTATAAAACACGTAGCATATTAGATAGATAGATAGAATCATTTTCAAACATTGGAGGTTATTAAAAGCCAGAAATATTTTTTCGGTTGTAAGAATTTTTTAGAGATAATAATGATTTAGTGACACAAGTCTTACTATTTTCCTCATAGCTAGGTGACATGACGTTGAGTCATACCTTTCAAAAGATATGTATGCGGAAATAATGAACCCAACTGGAATTGCATCTCGACTCTCTGATTAACAATTCTGAAAGGTTATAGATAGATAGATAGAGAGAGAGAGAGAGAGAGGTAGATAGATAGATATGAACAGGTTGATAGATAGATAGAGAGAGAGAGAGGTAGATAGATAGATATGAACTGACGAAAACGGATAGATAAATATATATCAACATACCTCAATAGATAGATATGAACATACATCAATAGATAGATAGATAGATAGATATGAACAGGTTGATAGATAGATAGATAGATAGATAGAGAGAGATAGGTAGATAGATAGATATGAACAGGTTGATAGATAGATAGAGAGAGAGATAGATAGATAGATAGATAGATAGATAGATAGATATGATCTGACCAAAACGGATAGATAAATATATATCAACATACCTCAATAGATCCATAGATATGAGCATACATCGATAGATAGATAGATAGATAGAGAGAGAGAGAGAGGGGGGTAGATAGATAGATATGAACTGACGAAAACGGATAGATAAATATATATCAACATACCTCAATAGATAGATATGAACATACATCAATAGATAGATAGATAGATATGAACAGGTTGATAGATAGATAGATAGAGAGAGAGAGAGAGAGAGGTAGATAGATAGATAGATAGATAGATATGAACTGACCAAAACGGATATATAAATATATATCAACATACCTCAATAGATCGATAGATATGAGCATACATCAATAGATAGATAGATAGATAGATAGATATGAACTGACCAAAACGGATATATAAATATATATCAACATACCTCAATAGATCGATAGATATGAGCATACATCAATAGATAGATAGATAGATAGATAGGAACAGGATATAGATAGATAGATAGATAGATAGGAACAGGTTAAAGATAGATAGATAGATAGATAGGAACAGGTTATAGATAGATAGATAGATAGATAGATAGATAGGAACAGGATATAGATAGATAGATAGATAGGAACAGGATATAGATAGATAGATAGATAGATAGATAGGAACAGGTTAAAGATAGATAGATAGATAGATAGATAGATATGAACGGTCTAAGTTTACTATAAAGATCGATATGAAAAGACTGAAATAGAGAGATCGGTAGATATGAACAGACTAAAACAGATAGATAAATAGATATCAACATACCTCAATAGATAGATATCAACGTACCTCAATAAATAAATAAATAGATAGATAGATAGATAGATATTCATATCGAACAAAATCTCTCTGTATAATAATTTTAACCACAATCTATTTATATGACTGCCACAATTTGTATTTAGTTACAGACATTTTTATTGTTTATTTCATTTTAATTCAAAAAGCAAGAAAATAAACAAATAACATGGAATATTTTTACGCAAAGATTTTGCTTTCATTTTTTTTTTTTTTTTTTTTTTGTAAAATTCTTTAAAAAGAAACATTTCCTAAACAGAAAAAAAGATTAGACTATGCACTTGAATAATTTTGCCGGTGTATCTCAGCGATAGTCCTCTTTCGGGAACCATTACTTGTTTGAATTTTACTTGTAAAATCTACAGCAACCACGGGACTCAATATTTGGGAAATTGGTTTGCGCCTCACGCCAAAATGCTCGCCAGTATCCCGTCGCGGTAATTTGAGTCAATCGACCAGTTTCAGAGCAAGGAAGGTGGCTAACCCTGAAACGGGTGCGTAAATAGGATTCCAGACAGCCTGTGGGTGTTCTCATATGCTGAAAGCCGAGGTTAATTGGTCCGTGTCTTTCTGAACGTCACGTGTTAGGTACTATTATACAAAAGGAGATGCTGAGAGGGGTGGGGAATAGGATTCCTTAATCTCGAAAACACCGAAACCCCTTGCTCCTCGCCACGAACTGCCTCATCTATGTTAATGGATTTGTCAGACGTATTCCCGCCTTTTTTTTTATTGTTTTTTTTGTTAATAAAACTTCATTAAAACAAAAAAAAAACAAAAAAAAAATCGGCTAGTTTAAGCAACGCCTTACTTGTAAAATCATATTTATTGGTATCAGGACATTTTGAAGATTTCTGGAACTGGTTGCGCGGTCTGAAGCTTACTCGGGAACTAAGCGGAAGTAACCTTACTGCGCATGAATGAACAAGCACTCTTTGTTGCAGTGTTGTATATGAATCAGCCAACGAACGACAGAGGACTAGATCTAATTTTGATACCGATAAAAAAAATTCTTCTAAGAGAACATAGCCTGAAGTATACCCGATATATATGAGGTATGGCTTTGTACTCGATGTTGCAGTAGAGCATCAGTGAATCCAAGTGTATCGAAGTATTTATCTGGAAGATGTCCTCATAGCTACTAGGTACAGGATAGCGCCTCAAAGAGGCTTATTGTCTACCATCGACATTTAAACAGGTAACAATTCATCTGATACTGGGATCTTGTGCTTACATAGAGCAACCGGATGATAGAAATTTATATGGTTATTATTATAAACTAGCTTAAAAACTGCTTTTTTTAAGCGTTTCACCCCAAGGAAGGCGGGAAGCCACTAGGACGCAAGGGTTTACAGAAGATTTGGAGCAAGATCAGATAAGAGTGACAGAGGAAAGGATGAGGAGAAGGGTAGTAGATAGATCAAGGCAACTGGAGATGTCGATTGACATTACACTTGAATAGCTGGAGATTATAGCTCTCAGGGAAACAGGAATAGGGAAGGGAGTTCCACAGGCGAGAGGTACGAGACATGAAACTATTGGAGTAGAAGAGACGGCTACATTTAACAGTTTCAACAGTGAAAGGGTGAGAGCGGGATGCCAGCTTCCCAGAGCGCTTGAATTCATGAAGTCTGGGAACCGGCGAAAGCAGCTCATCGGAGCAATTGCCATGAAAGTATTTGTAAAACAGACAGAGAGGAGCGACTGCACGTCTGTGAGAGAGCAACTGCAGACGAGATGCCAGAACAGGGCCAATTATATTGTATATCCGCCTCTGGAGCCTATCAAGAACCCCTAGGCAAACAGAAGTAGCTCCAGACCATCTATGGCAGCAATACTCCATGCAAGGGCGAATTGTTGATTTGTAGATCTGAAGGATCGATTCCGGGGAGAAAAATTTCCTGGGGCGGCACAGGGTGCCAACTTTCCTTGCGGTGGACGAAGCAATTGACTCAGTGTATTTGTTCCATCTTATGTCAGCACTCAACGTGAGACCGAGCAACCGCAAAGAGGTGCTCTCATTTGGTGCGGGCTTTTAATCTAGCTTCTGTAGAGCGCTAATTGGGCCACCGGACCATAACTAAAGGCACATGATCCACTTCAGAATACAACAACGATAGTTTTTGAAGAAATAACTTTGAATTCCTCAGTTCATTCCATTGACATTCAAAACGTCAATTTAACTTCGGGATATAAGACCAATATCGGTCAAAAGAACCATTTGGACCGAAACTCCGATTTGAGTCAAAATTCCAATTCAGACTGAAAACTGAGTTCTTCAAATCACAAACTCTGCGGAACTTCAAAACCTTACGTCACGAAGCTTCTCCATTTAACCCAGATTCCTTGGCCCTTGGAAGAAATGAAATTGATTTCCTCAAATCACAAAGGTTTGGAGATATTTTAAACTGAATTTAAAACATTATTTACATTATTCAGACTATTGTCCTCATCTTTGTCGCCATATTTATTACAACGTTTCGGCCTTTCAGTATCTGTCTATATTTCTGAGATGAGGTATTATGTACATTATTTACATTATTCAGACTATTGTCCTCATTTTTGTTGCCATATTTATTACAATATTTCGGGCTTTCAGTATCTGTCTATATTTCTGAGATGTGGTATTATGTACATTATTTACATTATTCGGACTATTGTCCTCATCTTTGTCGCCATATTTATTACAACGTTTCGGCCTTTCAGTATCTGTCTATATTTCTGAGATGAGGTATTATGTACACTATTTACATTATTCGGACTCTTGTCCTCATCTTTGTCGCCATATTTATTACAATGTTTCAGCCTTTCAGTATCTGTCTATATTTCTGAGATGAGGTCTTATATACACTATGTACATTATTCTGACTATTGTCCTCATCTTTGTCGCAATATTTATTACAACGTTTCGGCCGCTGTACGCTCCGGCCTTCTTCCGGAGTTTGGAATATCGAACTGAACCCTTTATTTCGCTAACTGGGTTAGACTGTTTCTCAAGGACACATGGCACAGTGGATAAAGGCGTTGTTTACATCCAGTGACAGGACCCAAGGAGTGTGAGTTCAATACCCGGTTAAGGCAATGGAGAACTTTCAGAGGGAAAATTAACAGGCGATAACTGATAACTGACATCCATTAAACATTTTTTACCTCATCTCAGAAATATAGACAGTTATTGAATTTAAAACATTTTTTAAGTCACAAAATGTTTGTGTTAATTTAAACTGAATGTAATTTTAAACTTTTAAAATCAGTATTTTTTTTTACAGTTATTTTAAAATTAGATTTTCTATCTGTTCCCGCCTAATTCGGACACAAATCCCAATACTGGATATTCAAACATCAGATGACAGGCAAATCCCAGGTATAATCCGGGTTATAATATGATTATGTAGAGCAAGTATGGTTCAAGTTAGAGATGTTTCAGACACACAGCCAGACAGAATTTGCTGTCCGTACGTTTTCAAACATCTAAGCCGAATTGTAAAATCAAAGAATCCAGAAAAATTTGTAAAAAAAAAAAATGTTGCCGATATAAAATTTGATGTTTACTTGTTT
Source organism: Acanthosepion lycidas (assembly GCA_963932145.1). Taxonomy (NCBI): domain Eukaryota; kingdom Metazoa; phylum Mollusca; class Cephalopoda; order Sepiida; family Sepiidae; genus Acanthosepion; species Acanthosepion lycidas. The sequence goes on from OZ010613.1 coordinate 23,516,483, forward strand.
AAGCAAGAAAAAGGATACATTTTTTGATTACATTGAAAAAGAAGAAGAAAAAAGAGAAACGTTATTAAGGAACACTGGTAAGACAAAAACTAATTTAATTGAGAGTTGCGAATTATTTTGTAAATGCGCATGAATCACTCCCTGTTAGTCAATAACAAAATGAAAGTTTAGAATATATAAAGGTTGTAACTCAGTTTAAAGATTTTTATCAATGTTTTAAAAATACTCAACCTACATTTTTTTTAAATTCACCCTGAAGATGATCTTGAATGACATTGAAAGTATTTATTAAAGTACAAAAAATAACCAAAACTAGTGCACCTTCCTTAATCAGTTTTGTAACAGTACTAAGGAGTTGATCCGTGAATTTCGGAGAATGAAAATAAATATAAATAGACATATATTTATTAGATTATTCCCCCAATCATAGTTGAATGAAGACATACTGCCTAATACACATACACAAACACACGCATATATACATATATGTGTGTGTGTGTGTGTGTGTGTGTGTGTATTACATTCTTTTCGTATCTATCTATCTATCTATCTAAGTCAGATCAATATCTATCTATCTATTCATCTATTTAAGTCTGATCATTATCTATTATCATTATCTAAGGGCAGTTTCGTTTTGGAGGCGTTAAAATTAACACGTCATTACTTGCCCCAGTTAACAACTGACTGTAGGTCATTTTTGAGATCAGCTGCCGATTTCGCCGTATCGACCTGATCATCCATACTATTGAGACAGGAGTAACATGCCAAATTGAGAACTGATATCATCAGGAAGGTCATTTATGAAAATTAATAACAAAGTTGGTCCAAAGATATAGTCCCTAAGGAACACCTGCATTAGTAGAAAAAGATCTAGAAGAGTGGCCATTCAGGGCAACCTTCATTTCGCAATTTGATAAGAAAAACTGAAACGCTTTCGACATGTCCAAAGGAACAGCCCGACCGTCATCATTCAATGTCTTTCAGCGGTAATCGTTCGTAATATCAACAGCTGACATCGATAAATGAAAGCCATATTTTCTGAAAGAAGGCTTTGCGATGTGAGATGCTTATACAATTCAGAGTTGTTTATGGTCTTAAGCGTCATCCGGTTCAAGTGTGTCCTCGAAATCTTGAACAATGGAGGAGGGTTTCGAACTAGCAGGAAAGCAAGAGGCAGTGGGAGATTTATTATACGGTTTAAAGAGAACAGAAGCTAGTTTGCGAGCACACTTCTTAATGACTATTACAGGGATACCATCAGGTCCACATGCTTTTTGGGGCGGGGTAGGGCGGAATTAAGATTAGAGATGACAGCAGGAACCATAGAAGGGGTTATATGCATATCACTCAATAGAGACTCAGTTCTAAGTGGGAAGTTAGGCAAGGATAATCCAGATAAATCAAGTGTAGAGTTTAATGTGAATTTACGGGCGAAACATTCAACTTTATAAACAGGGGATGGATTGAAAAGGGGGAGGAATAGAAAACTTACTCTTATTTAACACAACAGTAATCACAAGAGCCAAAGTTGTTAGATGCAATACGGTGCCTCATTCACTCAGCAAGCAAAGACTTTTCTCCTTCGAGAATACGTTTTCATTTATTACGCGCAGGCATGAATGTCCTTCATGTGTTCTTTTAGTCCTAATTATTTTTATAATATGTCATATAATATGTGTTGTTATGTCCTAGATTATTACTGAAATGTTGCGTGTGATGTGAGTGCTTATTCACAAAAAATGTCCCGATTTAAATGCTTTTAGCAAGAATATATCAGATGAGTCAAGAGCAGACTTTAAAGAGAATTTACGTGTAAAACATTCAGCTTACCTCTTTCGAGGATACGTTTAAATTTATTATATGCTGCCATGAATCTTAATTTCTTCAGAAAAACAAGCATGAATGCAAGAGGCATTGGGACATTTATTATACGGTTTAGAGAGAACAGGACCCAGTTTGGGAGCACACATCTTAAGGATTATTACAGGGATACCATCAGGTCCACGTGCTTTGTAAGGATTCAGATTAGAGATGATAGCAGAACCCATAGAAGAGTTTATGTGCATATCACTCAACAGAGACTGAATTCTAAATAAAGGTTTTAGCAAGAATATATCAGATGAGTCAAGAGCAGACTTTAAAGAGAATTTACACGCGATACATTCAGCTTTATCACCAGAATATTTTAACACTTGAAATTGATTGAAAAGAGGACGAATATAAAAAAAAAACTTACTCTTATTTAATACACTTTTACAGAGCCGCCAGTAATCACTAGATCCAAAGATGTTAGATGTAATACGGTGCTTCATTCTTTCGGCAAATAAAGACTTAGCGCCTTCGAGGATACGTTTAATTTTTTTACTTGCTGCCATGAATGTCCTTCATGTGTTTTTTAGTGATAATTACACCCTTGTGAAAATTAATTGAACCTACCGCTTTAGTTTCCTTTCTTTCATCACAAGATCACTTTTAGACCCACTGGAGTGACAGTGTGTAATTGATTTCTATTTTTTCCTCAGATTAGGTCATTAGCCTTGGTGTGCAGTAATATAGATCTATTTTTGGTGTGTGTGATGAAATTTGTTTGGTCTTGAAAAATACTGCGTCATCCGTGATTGCATCGTATTTTCATCATACTCAGACACTACTGTCTCGACTGTCGATTAGTTGTCCTATGTCTGCAATAGAAGTTACTCCAAGAAAGTTTACAAAAATTGTAACGCTGCACGAACAATCTGTCAGTGCCATTAAAACTGACTCCCTTGACCGGTGCGATTAGCATAGCAAGTAATCAAAAGAGCCAAAGAGGTTAGGATGCAATACATTGCCTCATTCTCTCAGCAAACAAAAACCCTGCTCCTTCGACGATATGTTTAAATTTATTATATATTGCAGGTATGCCATCAAGACATCGTACTGTGTGGGAATTCAGATTAGTGATGATAAGAGAAAAGGGTTTATATGTATATCACTCAACAGAGATTCAATTCTAAATGGAAAGTCAGGCAAAGGAATTAGTTTATTTATTTATTCAGAGATTTTGTTTATTTTTAATTATCTGTTCATTTTTTTCTCTGTGGTTGGTCATCTTATTTGTTTAGTCAAACGTATTGGCTTACTAAATGCACCATCAGAACTTATTTCTAAATGCAGATACGAAAACAATTTTTTATTATGCCCCCGACAAGTCGAAATCTAAAAATGCACACCTTGTAAAATACCGCTATAGTAAATGCAAATATATGCACAATATACGACTCAGGGAATGCAACATAATTTAGCCTAAGTCAATAACTCATATATATATATATATATATATATATATATATATATATACCTGCAGGGTGTTCACGCGAAAAAAGGCATGAAAGATTCCCTTATAAAATAGCAACCAGGAAAAATTTGCATGAAAGCCATCTTAAATAATTCAACTAATAAAATTTATAAATAATATATTGTCACATACAGAAACATGATTCCATCTGGTAAATAAATATTAAATCTATAAGGTTATCAATTGTAAAACTTTTGGAACACCATATATATATATATATATTGTTATATATATATATATATATATATATATATATATATATATATATATATATATATATATAATTATTACTTTTATTACTTTTATATAATTATTACTTTTAAATATATATATATATATAAATAGTTCAGTGGTGTATTGTGGGGCGTCTGTTGCATTGTGGGTAGTCTATTGTATTATTCTAACGGCTATTTTGTTGGGCGTGGTCTGTTATTTTTTATTTACATAGTTTTATTTACTTATTTATTTCATTTATTTGGCTTGTTTATGTTCATTATTTTTATTTTATTTATATATTTATTTTTATTTTATTTATATATCTATTTTTATTTTATTTATATATTTATTTTTATTTATTCTTGTTTGTTTTCAATTTTCGATTTTTAAGTAACGTAGTCAGAATTTGTTTCCGTGTCTGTATTGAAATTAGTTCTGGTCGTTTATTTACTAATTTGTTTTCGCCTCGGAAGATAATTATGTGCGTTTTTTTTTTTTTTCTTCGGGGCAAAGTTTCCAATTTTAGAGTGTGCAACTTATATATTATATCATAAAAAAGCAATTTATACAAATAATTAATTAGCAATGTTAATGTGATTAATAACGAAATCATTTTGAGTTTTAAATTGTAATCTTCGGGGCGCAATTTTTCCATACTCAGGTAAACACTAAAAGGAAATATGTGTAGCGTAGACCGAAAGATGTTTTTTTGTTTTGTTTTGTTTTTTTGTTTTGTTTTGTTTTTTTGTTTTGTTTTGTTTTTTTGTTTTTTAAATTATGCCATTGTTTGACAGTTAAATGTATATTTTGGAGCGGGTGATGCCGCGACGTTAGTTCAAATCAATTGCACAATTTGAAGTTGTCGAAAGTACTTGACTCGTCAGTTTCACATGGCAGCAACTTAAATTTAAGGTTCATATTATTCAAGGAAGTAATAGTAAGTTAATGTCTCATTAAGTCTTGTTAGCGAAGTGATTTCGCCATTAATCAGATTAACAGTGTTAATTAATTCTTTGTAAAAATCACTTCTTTATGACATATATATATATATATATATATATATATATATATATATATAGTAAATCTAAAGAGCCACACAGACCTATCTAGGTTTCACTTACGAGGTTCCTCAGTCCGACCTGACGATCCGCAGAGGTGAAACTTAGGTAGGTTTGTCTGGTTTTTTAGGTTTACTTAGTTTGCTCTACTTAGTGTATTGAGCACTTTTGCTTAGTTATTTTTACTTTACTCGTGTCGGAGGGTTTTTTTCTTTGAACTCTGAACTTAGATTCTAGACGATTATTTCCGCCGGAAGTGCATGTTCTTAGTTCTTTTTTTTATCCTTTTTTTGTCCCTTGGGTACTGGTTTGTTCATTTACAAGCTAAAACAGCTAAGGTTTTGCCGGACCAGTATAGCTGCTTATATTTATAAGATTATTAGTATTATATATATATATATATATATATATATATATATATATATATATAATGGACAGAACCTAAAGTGTACTTCACACCGTCTCCAGACCTCCACGCAACAGGCAGCGAGTTGGATCTGGTCATGTTCCAAAATAAATAAAGTGAAATAAAACCATGGTCGCAGCAAATACTACTTTAGGCGTGAAACACATCTGTTTACCTTTCATTCAACGTCAATAATGATAGTCGCTACGAGCGCGTTGCAAATATCAGTTGCAGTTGATAGAAGAAATCGCAAGAGACGGAAAAGTATACGATAACAAATAAGTCATCCGGTTGCAAAAGCTGTTGGTGTTGCCAGGGGTGGCAGTTTCGCCTTAGCCACCGAAACTGTGTTATCTCCCCTGGTTGGCGGTTGACAAGGACAGGGCATCGCACGTGCTTTCACCCGTTGTATGTACAGAATAATATATATATATATATATATATATATACTTACAGGGTGTTCACGCGACAAAAGGCAGTAATATATATATATAAAGGTAAAAGACAATAGGAAAACTCTATTATTAGCCGACGCGTTCCGTGGACTTTTTCAAGGCAAAAACGAAATGAATTTATTGAAAACAAAATTACTATTAACAACAAGCAAAATGTCCTTTGCAACTAGAAGAATTTAGAAAACTCTATTGTATTAATATTGCCAACTGAAAATTACGTCAAATACTTTCACTTGTAGAAATACTGTTTTTACTGTTGTGTTGACGTATTCAACCATTTTCTTTTGATTTCTTGATATAGTTGTATATGTTGGCTTGGTAGAGTCGTTATTCTGTTAAGAAAGGTTATATTGGGAAAAAACCTGGGCGTAGATTAATATTTGGATAATATTCAATGGTGGCACTCCCGAGATTTTTCCTTCTGAGTTAGTTATTTTCTTTTTTTTTTATGAATGTAGTATATTTAAAACCCAAGTTCTGTTTGAATTTATTTCTATGTAAGACTAGTGTATTAGTTAAGTTGGTTTTTGTTCGGTCTCTTTTGTGCTCAACTAAAAGAGGAAAGAAATTACGACTTTTAACCCAAGTGGAATTGCTATCTATTAGTAAAGATCGTCTAGATGCAAAAATAACTTCAAGTTCATCAAGTTCTTTCCCCTTTATTTCCTTCACCTTTTAATGTTGGAACTTTATTTCCTCTTTCTCTTTTCCCTCTTTTCCTTTTTGTCTTTTTTCTTTACCTTATGTCCGAATAAATTGAACTCCATTTTTATTTTTGTAAAAATTGGTCTGCAGAGATGAACGTCTGAATCCATGAAATAAATTATCACCTGACCGAATGGATTTTTAAGAATTTTTTGGGTCATTATATATATTAGACAAGCAGTAGAGCAAGGCGTTACCCGGGGATGTAACAGTAAGAGATAGATCAAGTATCGACTATAATAAAAACTGAAAAATAAAATGTACAAAGATTATTGTTTAAGGTTGACGGACACGCATGTCTTAATTAGTTTTTTTTTTTTTTTGTTTTTTTTTTTACGAATTGGTCAAACCCAAACTCAAACAAAAACATTGTTTTCAATCGTTATGAGTCTACCGATTGAATAGAATTTTATTATAAACAATTATCTTGTAAATGGAATTTTTAAAGCATTCTGAATGTAAAAATAAAGAAAAAAGTGTGCAAGACAATAAGAAACACTACCAGCCAAAAGAAAGTGAAGTTTTGTTGAAATCGGTTGAAAAATGTAGGAAATCCGATCCCAGATATAAACGAACACACACAAACAACCAACCTGGGTTTTATAATAAGTATAACTCGATAACTCGATATTAATAATTTAACTCGATATGAGTTGTCCCCCTTTCATTAATGCCTCTTAATCGTGTTTTGAAATTGATTTCGTGCAAAAAGAATTGTGTTTTTCCAATTTTTAGTGCTGTCAGAACCACCGCAAGGTAATTTTACGTAGTCCTGTGAAGTTTTGTTGAAATCGGTTGAAAAATGTAGGAAATCCGATCCAATATATAAACGTACAGACACACACACACAAACAAACACACACAGATACACAAACAATCTGCGTTTTATAATAAGTAAGATTATATATATATATACACGGTGGAGTAATGGATAGCGGATCGGATTGAAGAATCGGAGAGCCGAGACCGAATTCCAGTCGAATCCATTACATTCACTTACGTACCCTTGGAAAAGGTATGAATCTTCTTCTCTCTCCAGCTATCGGTAAATAGCAGGACAGATATATAATTGTCATGTTTGTTTTTATATTCTGCTCCACCCTTACATCGTTGGCCAGTTGACCCAGACGATCCGTATATGTGAAACCTAGGTAGGTTTACCTGGCTCTTTAGGTTCATATATATATATATATATATATATATATATATATATATGTGTGTGTGTGTGTGCGCGCGCAGATATGTAGAAAAATAGGAAAGAACACGTTAGGTAAATAAAGTTCTTTAGTATTTTTGTTTTTATTTAAAAAAACAAAAACAAAACAGTGCTCCATACAGAAGTAGAGCTTAAATTATAATTATTTTTTAGAAAAATATTATTCCTTCGCTACATAAGAGTTCACATGTTTCAAAAACGAGAGCTGAAAACATCAATATAATTATTAAAATTAAATTGGGTTAAAGTATCAAGCCATGTTTCATCCTCAAGCGAAAATTTAGGAATCGTATCCATTCAGGCCGGTAAATGTTGTTTAGTACTGTTTATTATAAAACAGAGCATTTACTTAAATATTTGTATCTATAAAAAGAATGTATAAGCATAAAAATGTCTTTAATATATATATATATATATATATATATATATATATATATATATATATATTTAGATAGATAGATAGATAAGCAAATATATGGTTATAGATCCGACAGTATGAAGAAAAATATACGGAAAAACAAACAAAAATTCTAATATGCAATTATGCTGTTTCAATGTTAATATAATGTCAACGTCGGGCGTTTCGGTCTAATAGACCATCTTCAGGACATATTCATAAAACATAATTAACATTAGACCATATTCAATTCAACATGAAAGAGACGATGGACATCAGAGTAAGACTAATCCAAACAGATAACTGAA
>OZ010613.1:23529580-23532080 GCA_963932145.1 Acanthosepion lycidas
AGCGTGTTGGAATCATATTTTTAAATAAATAATTATATTTATGCTCTACTTTCGTATCGAACACTAATTTTTTAAAATAATTACAAAAATACTCAGGAACTTTGGATTATTTACCAAACCAGTTTCTTTCCTATTTTCTACAATATTTTCATATATATATATATATATATATATATATATATATATATATATATATATATATATATATATTAAGTTGGTGCAAAAATAATGACGTAATAATGTCTTTTTTTAACGTCAAAAAACAACATTATTACGTCATTATTTTTGCACCAACCTAATATTAATTCAAAACCAGGTCGGCTATTACTGGCCACTAATATTTATTTCGTGTGTCTGAATACAATCATCAGGTAGCCAGTGACTTGTAATAAGATGAATAACCTATGCAGCACCGGGCGATTTCGATTTGACAAGCAAACTAAATACGCATAGTTTTGATAGAGTAGATCATCCAGCCAGGGTCTAAAATGGCAGAAAAAAACCCACCTGGAAAGGCTTGCCAGTATAGCAAAACTCCCTCAATAAAGAGAAATTAGTTCCACGGCACAGGAGCCAAAATAGTGCTCAGCAGAACCGAACAACCAAATTCACTTCAGAGCATATATATATAAATATATTTTCAAGGTTTTATTGGGGTAGACTCCATTCAATGCTGCTCATGTAAACCCTGTACATATATATATATATATATATATATATATATATATATATATATATATATATATATATATATATATATATATATATGTATGTGTGTGTGTGTGTTATAATTCTTTTATATACACAAAAACAATTTACTCACTACAGAGATGCAACTTCGTTTCGGTGCATTTAATTGCACATCGACAGGTGAGAACCATCTTTGTAGTGAGTAAATTGTTTTTGTCTATATGCAATAAATAATTATTCCTCCACTATCGGTATTGAGCCCTCTTTTGAATTAATGCTATAAACGTTAGAATTTATATATTATTTTCGTTCTCATTATATTGGGATATATATGTGGCGGGGAGCGAGATGCAAATGTAAAAATTCTAAGCCTGCTGCTAATTTCTGATGCTAATTACACTGATTGTTGTCGCTAATTAATCTAATTTCTCGTGTTTATATGTATATTTACAACTTTGTTTTCCGTTAAAAACTGAATATTTCTTTAAGCGTTAACTTTAAAAAGACATACCTTAGTTTAAAATAGACTTTATTGATCGAGATAAAAAAAAAAAAATAAAATAAAAAATTTGGAATCTACATATTTTTTCCAGCGAGATACACGTTTATTTATTCCGTTAATATAGAATTCTTATCTTCCGGAGGCGATGTATTCTATAAAGCCTTTTTTTTTTTTTGGCGGGGCTGTGAGGTCGGGGATGGGTGGTAGCGATTCTTTAGTTGTCGAAGACGTTATCGAAATACTTGAAGAACTTGCAGTCGACTATTGAAAGTTTCGCTCAGAGTACTGGTTGCGGCAGAGGGTTTATAGATCACTTCGTCCGACTTCTGTAGCGTTGGTTACCCGACGTGGAGTTAACTGTTTTCGTATTAGACTTTTCTATTTACCAATGCGGGACACATACACTGTGTTTATTTTTTTATTTTTTTTTATTTGTTTATTTTTTTTATTTTTCCTTTTTTTCTTTTTTTTCTTTTTTTTCTTTTCATTTTTTATTTGTTTCTTTTTTTCTTTTTCCTTTTTCCTTTTTCTTTTTTATTTGTTTCTTTTTTCCTTTTTTTTTTTTCTTTTTTTTCTTTTTTGACACATTTCATCGATTTCTAATGGTAATTCTCAGGTGTTGTAGCGGTTTAATTCAGTTGCAGATGAGGAAAAAAAGACACGATAACCTTCCGTTAGCTCGTCTTCGACTTAGAAAAATGTTTTTCAGGAGATTCATCTCGGTTTCGGTCACTCAGAAAGACCCCTTTCGGTCCCCAATTAGTACGGCTGATGCTAACCACCATGCAAGTATCACGATGCGCTTTGTCGGGCTTACATTCTCGGCTGAAGTGGAAAGATTATCCGGAATCCATTGCGAGGTAATCTGCTAAGAAAGTTAGTTCACTCTGTTGCGCCAGACATTCCCTACACACAAGACGTTACTAGCTCAATGTCGGGCCGCCGATGACAATACCAGCCGTCCTCTAGTGATGTTGTATAACTTCTCTCTCGTCTTCGCTCCCTCAGCAGGATGGGGTCGCTAAATTGTTTGTTAAAAAATGAAAGACTTCAACACAGGATATTTTGAACTTATGTATTTTATTACCGTCGACGTAAACATCTTCTAACCAGGTAGGTCGCTCGCCCTCCAGTGGGGAGCCGTTTCAGACACGAAAGAAAACACGTCTGTGTTGTTTGACGGTTAAGACTCGACTTACTGAAGAACATTTCTCTATTTATCATTCCCACATCAGCTCAGCCAGTCAAAATCGACTTTCTCTATTTTGTCTTGTATCTGACAACCTCGGGAAGTCGGGGCAGAGATAC
>OZ010613.1:23537080-23577080 GCA_963932145.1 Acanthosepion lycidas
TTATGTACACTATTTACATTATTCGGACTATTGTTCTCATCTTTGTAGCCATATTTATTACAACGTTTCGGCTCTTCAGTATCTGTCTATATTTCTGAGATGAGGTATTATATACATTATTTACATTATTCGGACTATTGTCCTCATCTTTGTCGCCATATTTATTACAACGTTTCGGCCTTTCAGTATCTGTCTATATTTCTGAGATGAGGTATCATGTACACTATTTACATTATTCGGACTATTGTCCTCATCTTTGTTGCCATATTTATCTCAACGTTACGGCCTTTCAGTATCTGTCTATATTTCTGAGATGAGGTATCATGTACACTATTTACATTATTCGGACTATTGTCCTCATCTTTGTTGCCATATTTATCTCAACGTTTCGGCCTTTCAGTATCTGTCTATATTTCTGAGATGAGGTATTATGTACACTATTTACATTATTCAGACTATTGTCCTCATCTTTGTTGCCATATTTATCTCAACGTTTCGGCCTTTCAGTATCTGTCTATATTTCTGAGATGAGGTATCATGTACACTATTTACATTATTCGGACTATTGTCCTCATCTTTGTTGCCATATTTATCTCAACGTTTCGGCCTTTCAGTATCTGTCTATATTTCTGAGATGAGGTATCATGTACACTATTTACATTATTCGGACTATTGTCCTCATCTTTGTTGCCATATTTATCTCAACGTATCGGCCTTTCAGTATCTGTCTATATTTCTGAGATGAGATATTATGTACATTATTTATATTATTCGGACTATTGTCCTCATCTTTATCACCATATTTATTACAATGTTTCGGCCGTTGTACGCTCCAGCCTTCTTGAAGTGGTTGGAATGTCGGACTGAACCCTTTATTTCGCTCGCTGGGGTAGACTGTTCTAGTTCCACGTGCCATGTTTGATGGATGTCAGTTATCAGTTATCTCCTGTTAATTTCCCTCTGAAAGTTCTCCACTGCCTTAGCCGGGTATTGAACTCACACTCTTTGGGTACTGTCAATGGATCTAACGAAATCCTTTATCCACTGTGACATCTGGGTATGAATTTCTGGGTATTATAAACCTAATCTCTTCAGCAACCATTTTATCAGTGCTGATATTGCAATTTTTACAGTTATCACATCATGTTTTTACCAGAGCTCATATTGCAACTTTGTTGTTATCATTGTTCTTCTCTGGCACTCCTTATTACTGGTTCCCATATTGTATTTATTTCTATGCTTGGTCGTCTCAGGAGATTTTTGTGGCCTAGCATATGTGCTGATTCCTTAACTTTACGAATTTTCCAATGGTATTCCTTGGTGGTGTTGGTTAGCACCAGTGACAGGACCCAAAGTGTGTGAGTTCAATACCCGGTTAAGGCAGTGGAGAACTTTCAGAGGGAAATTAACAGGAGATAACTGATAACTGACATCCATCAAACATGGCGGGTGGAACTAAAAGAGTCAATCCCAGTGAGCGAAATAAAGGGTTCAGTTTGACATTCCAAGCACCTGAAGAAGACCGGAGCGTACAACGGCCGAAACGTTGTAATAAATATGGTGACAAAGATGAGGACAATAGTCCGAATAATGTAAATAATGTACTATTCGACTTTATATCTAACATCCCCCCACCACGAAGGATGCATGTGGCACAAGGCCGCGTTTATCGTGGGTTTTCCGAGTCCGTATGCTCGGCCAAAAATATTCCCTTAGAACCCGTATAAACGGGTTCAGGGTCTGTCTACCTCCCCGAACGAAACTTTGCCCTTCGGCAAAGCCTCGTCCGGGTTCATCTCTGCTCGCGGCAGAGAGTTCGACAGTTGAACAAACTGGTCGACTGTTAATATTCAACAGCACCCACCTACACGAGGGATGTATGTGGCATAAGGCTGAGTTTACTGTGGGTTCTCCAAGCCGGTAGTCTCGGCTAAAAATATTCCTTTAGAAGCCGCATAAACGGGTTCAGGGCCTGTCTACCTCCCCGAACGAAACTTTGTCCTTCGGCAAAGCCTCGTCAGGGTTCCTCTCTGCCGAGTTCCATGGAAATGAACAGTCTAGTCGACTGTTCCCCCAAGGCCTTCTCTCCTACTAATCTTATAGTAGGCGGAAGAGTCAAACATAGACTTTTTAGAGGGAGGGCACTACAACAAAAAGTAAATCAGATACATTAGTCACCTAGACAACTCATCTAGCCTCTTCAGATTAACAGAGAACGGCAAGAAGAAAGTGTTCTTCACATGGAGCAAAGATGGGATTGATATGAAAACCTACCCTCCAAAACAATTTCCCATGATTTGAAATTAAATGAGATATATTAGTCAACTAGTAAGTGAGATAGCGGCTTGGATTGAGGAATCGGAGAGACGAATTCGAATTCCATTCGAATCCACTGCATTCACTTTCGTGCTAATACCCTTAGGAAAGGTATGAATCCTCTTCCTCTCTAAAGGCTATGGGTAAATAGCAGGGCAGACCGTGTTCTATAGCCTTGGATGTCTACTGTTCTACCGCAGAAAGAAATGGCAAACCTACTACGGAAAAAATCTGCCTCGTCAGTCATATATCGAAAACCTCCTGATCAGAGGCCTTGCTGCCGAATGCAGTTTATCGTCATACCCAAGACGCAGTCTTTTCACTGCAACTGATACTGACACACATACATATGCATATATATATATATACATATATATATGCAATATTTTAAGTTCCTTAAAATTGCTCTTTATTTATCTCTTAATTTATTTAATTAATTTAATTTTATTTATCTCTAAATTTATTTAATTAATTTAATTATTTTATTAATTAATATTTTATGTATATTTTCATGTATTTTTATATATTTTAATTTTTTTCTTTTTTATTTTAACTTACTGAATTAAATTAATTTATTGTTGTCAATGATTATTATTATTATTATTATTATTATAGTTATCAATCTGAATTTGTGATGATAATAATGATGATAATCATCATTATTCATCATTCTGAAATTTAATAAGTGCTTGTGTCCGAAGAGATTTAAATAGGGATAGAGATAAAAATGAGACAGCGGAGATATATATATATATATATATATATATATATATATATATATATATATAGTGAGAGAGAGAGAGATAGTTAGATAGATAGATAGATCATCACATTGCCGCCTCCTTGCTGCTTTCTTTTAGCCACCTGCACATCTGGGTTGGATATAATGCATTTCTTGGCCTATCCATCAGATCTATCGAGTGACACTCGATATTTAACCGTGAAAATTACTTTCGAAAAATCAATTTTCAAAAAAATGTATTGCTGGTAACAGTTAAATATTTGCCCATAGCTGGGACCCCTAACAGGTACTACCACCTCGGCTCAGGATGGACCTGGGAACACCAGCAATTAAGAGATGGTTCCACACTCCTCAAAACCTCCTGATCAGAGGCGTTGCTGCTGGACGTAGTTTAATGTCTCACCCAGGACGCGGATATAGTTTAAAGTCTTACCCAGGACGCCCCTCTTTATTGTTTGAGAATTTCCACAAATCTTCTTTAATATCTCCATTGTGAGAATTTCCCTTACCCAATAACTTTGTTATTTTTTGTTTTTCAGCATTTGTTAGATCCTTCACTCTACCCATGTTTCATCTTCAAAACTGACCATAGATTTTCGATTGGATTCAGATGAAAACTTGATGGTGGCCATTCTATTCTCTTCTTTACTGTAAGCCTTTTACAGTCAAAACATTCACGGGTAAACTAAAATACATGAGAAGGAGCATTGGCGAGTAAAAATACAAACTTCACGTTGAAACTGCAAGACTGGGACTTGTACCATTCAAAGAATGTCTTGTCCATTAACTTGCAAGAGTTAGCCCTTTTCAATTAAACTCTATCATTGACTTTGGAAGTTTCAATAACGGTTTGGTCGACGATTCCAGATCATGTCCTCACATTACCCGCTTTATTTAGCCAAAGGCTTATATTCATCGGATAAAATACATATTTTGACACATCTATTAAGTCCATTGAGTTCTACTTGAGATTTGCTCATCAAGTGTCACTCAAGATTTACATGTTTAGAAAAGTCAATTTTCATGTATTTTTTTGGCTCAATTTTAACACCAAAATATTTGTTTTACTGAGAGAAGTTTGCTGAGGAGATTTCTTGACAGATCCTAATTTGAAAAGTATTCTCCATCTTTTGTCCTTCTTGACTCCTTCAATTCCAGCCTTTTTAAACATCTGAGTACCAGTCAAAAGTAGTTGTTTTGCTATAACTCACTTTAGTTTATGTTCTCCTCAAGGTGATAAGTTCTTAAAGCCTTTTTCTTTGCTTCTAGTTCTCAACTTAGTTTTATTTCAACAGCTCTCTTGATCATTTGATGATCTCTGTGAAACTCCTTTGATATCTCCAATGTGGACAATTTCCTCATTCAATAACTTTGTTATTTTCTGTTTTTCAGCATTTGTTAGATCCTTTCCTTTACCCATGTTTCATGTGTTTATGGACAAAAGAGAAAAAAATAGTTTTTATTAGATTTCACAGACCTTAAACTAATATTAGTTTAATCTGTATAACTTCAGATTGCGGTTTTTATAATAAATCCAATAACTTTAATAAAAACACGGAACTATCTAAAAATTTAACTCAAGCTTTGTTTTGTTGTCTAAATTAAGTGTTTAAAATTTGACAAATTGTTCGAAGCAAATTTGAGGTTTATGTGATTTGCTTAATAAATAGACAGACTGTATGTATGTTTGATAACTACCAATTTTTAATTCAAAGTTATGGTTTCTAGCTAATTTCAAATGATATCAAGTTGAGTATTTATTGAGTATTTATTTAAGAATAATTTTGTCCTTTTGTTCAGAAAAAGATGGTAAAAAAACTATTTGTATTAGTGAATGTCAATATTTACTCAACTTTTTATATGCACACTTAAAGATTTTATTTTATTTTTTTCCATGTGGTTAATAAATTTTAAGGCCTAAAAAAATGAACTATTTACGTTCAGATATGTTGGGGGAAAAAGAAATAAGGAAATGTAGAAAGTTCTACCTACATATACACAAAAAATATTTTGGCACCAAAATTTTTTTAATGTTAAAATATGTCAAATATTAGTCTATAACTTCCTTGTACTTTGATCCCAATGTTTTGTTTTCTTGCAGATGGCCATAATTCTGTTGGTGATTTATTTCTACATTTTTCTCTTGAAGATTTGTTCACTCACTAGATTCTGCCACTATTCTAAAAATATTTACTTTATTTTGTCAAGATTCTATTTTATTATAAGAAAGTTGGAATTAAAAAAATAAGTATTGCATATTGGTAAATTAAAGGAAGTATGTAACCAACATAATAAAAAAACCTATTGGGGCAGTAATCAAATCAATTTTTGTTTCCTTTCTTACCAGTTACTTCTGTTTCTTTTTTTAATATATTTTGCTGGTTTGTTCCTCTTTCTCTTTTTTTACTTCTTTTCTTTGTTGAAATAATAGAAACATGTTCAGAAAAGCATGTGCATTTGTGAGTAGATCATTTTTTTTTAACATGAGCATGTATACCCACATATAATCTCAACAGGAAACAAAAGAAAAAAATAAAGACAACCCATTTATTTCTTCTTCTTAAATTGTTTTTTAATTTTTATAAACCAGTTTATCATCAAAGTAATCCACAATATCATGATTGTATTTGTTGTGAGTAGATTAAGTGATGCTAAAAAAGCATAGAACTAGTATTTTCATGGTAGTCTCATTAAAAGTTACTTTCTTCAAACAAGACAGTAATGCCACTAGTACACAGGTGGTTATAGGGAATGAGAGTGAACGTGAAGAGAGAGGATTAAGGAAAGGACAAAAGATGGTGATTGACATTGCCATTAAATTTTTGAAAATTGTAGTTATCAGGGAAGTGAGTTCCAAAGGTGGGAAGTATAAGAAAAGAAACTGGAGTATTTATTTGGAAAACCAAGAAAAAAAGCTTGTCAGAGCAGTTGCCATGAAAATATTTGTAGAATTAGGTGGAGGAAAGCCATGTTATGTAGGTGAGAAAGTGACTGAAGTCAAGATGCTTGGTCAGGATTGATTACATTACAGATCCTTCTTGGATTTTGTCAAAAATCTCATGATGTATAGCAGGTGCACCAGACCAGATATGGCAAAAGCATTCAATGCACGGACGAATGGTAGATTTGTAAACATGCAAGATGGATTCTGACAAGAAAAAGACAGTGAAACAATCAGATTGTTGTAAAATAATTCTATTTTATATGTATTAGGTTGGTGCAAAAATAATATCGTTTTTTGAAGTATTTTTTAACGTCAAAAAATTATATTATTTTTGCACCAGCCTAATACATCTATCATAACATTTACTTATAAATTATCACAAAAAATCATTTATTTCATCTTCTTCTTAAATTATTTTTTATATGCACATTTAGAAATTTTATTTATTTTTTTAATGTAGTTAATAAATTTTAAGGTGAAAAAGGAACTATTTACTTTCAGTTTAACACAAAAACAGAAAACATATCGAGAATTTTTTAACATTGAAAAACATAAGGAACAAATTAATTATTTTTAATAATATGTGGAAATCTCCGCTTTTACCTGAAGATGGTCGCGAGACCAGAAATACGTGTAGTAAAATTATGGAAAGCAAAGCATAATATTTGTTTCTAAATAAATCCACATTACAACCAAAAACGTTTGCGGCACCTCTCTTCTCTTCTTTTTAATATACACACTTTTCTCTCGTATATATATATATATATATATATATATATATATATATATAAGAAAGAGGTTGTAGTGGTTCCACACTACAACCTCTTTCATTTATATATATATATATATATATATATATATATATATATATATATATATATATATATATATATATAACAATATTAAATATGAGAACGAGCAAAAAAAATTATAAATAAAAATATTAAGTGATGATAGATAGATAGATAGATTGATATAGAATAAACTGAGATAAAAAGATAGATAGATAAAAAGATAGATAGATAGATAGATAAACTGACTAAGATAGATAGTTAGATATATATATATATAGAGAGGGAGAGATGAAAGACTAAGATAGATAGATAGATAGATAGATAGATAGATAGATAGATAGATAGATATGAACAGCCTGAGATAGATAGATAGATAGATATGAACAGACTGAGATAGATAGATAGATAGATATGAACAGACTAAGATAGATAGATAGATAGATAGATATGAACAGACTAAGATAGATAGATAGATAGATATGAACAGACTAAGATAGTTTGATAGATATGAACAGACTAAGATAGATAGATAGATAGATAGATATGAACAGACTAAGATAGATTGATAGATATGAACAGACTAAGATAGATAGATAGATAGATATGAACAGACTAAGATAGATAGATAGATATGAACAGACTAAGATAGATAGATAGATAGATAGATAGATAGAATCGAAACACAAAATTGAAAATACAAAAAATAGAAGCTTAGAACAATATACACACACACTTATATATATATATATATATATATATATATATATATATATATAGATAGATAGATAGATAGATAGATATAGATATATAATTCATGTTTATGTAATTCATCAATTAATGCAGTTACTGAAATAACAGAAGTCGTCTGTATTTAATCAATAGAATTTAGCCGACGACATGAAGGGATAAAACAGGCAAAATGAAGACCCACTTCAGACCACAATTATTTTGGAGTTTTAGAAATTCAATTTGTCAGTGTGCGACCAGGGATGTAAAAGAGGACACATTTATAAAACAATTATTCAGTTTAATGAAAATTGTTTGAAAGATCAACGAAAAATAAGAAAGAAACCAGTAAAAGCCGCCATTTGTCGCTATTCACGCGGGGTTTCACTATATATGTGGATTCAATTATCAAGTTAAATGACTCTTAAACAATCCACTTATTGTTAGCTACAATTGAGTGAAGTTTGTATTAGATTGCTTGAAAACTGAGGGAGTTTTGTGTTGAAATCGATTTTTAAAGCCTTTTTCCGTTGCTTCGCAACTTATATTTTCCAATCACCTTCTTTATCGTTCGATGATCTCTGCAAAGCTCCTTTTATGTTTCCAATGTGGACATTCCCTCACTCAATAACTATGTTATTTTCTGTTTTTCAGCAAATTGTTAAATCATTCCCCTTTACCCATGTTACAACACATGGAAAAAAAATTAAAATAGTATTTTATTAGCTTTCACAGAAGTAATTTTTTTATTGTTTCATCTCAAGCAAAGCGACAATACGACTAAGACGCCAGGGGTTACAGGTCGTAAAAGAGAATGAAAAGATTTTAGTGATGAGAAAAGAGGAAAAGAACAATAAAGGGCTTGGGAAGACAGATCATGGCGATTGGCATTTTATTTAAATCTTTGCAGGTTACTTGGAGTGAAAGAGAATGAGAAGAATTTAGTGCTGATAAAAAATGAAAGGACAATAATGGAAGAGGACTCAGGAAGACAGAAAATGGCAATGGGCGTTGTATTTGAATCTTTGCGGGTTCCTGGAAGTGAAAGAGAATAAGACTTTGGTGATGATAAGTAAGGAAAGGAAAATAAAGAAACAGAGTTCAGGAAGACAGAAGATGGCGATTGGCGTTTTATTTACATCTTTGCAGGTTACTTGGAGTGAAAGAGAATGAGAAGAATTTAGTGATGATAAAAAAGGAAAGGATAATAAAGGAAGAGGACTCAGGAAGACAGAAAATGGCGATGGATGTTGTATTTGAATCTTTGCGGGTTCCTGGGTGTGAAAGAGAATGAGAAGACTTTAGTGATGAGAAGTTAGGAAAAGACAATAAAAGAACAGGTTTCAGGAAGACAGAAGATGGCGATTGGCGTTTTATTTAAAATTTTGCAGGTTATGAAAGAAAATTAGAAAAAAATAGTGATGAGAAATGAGGAAAGAACAATAAAGGAAGCGCGTTGATGAAGACAGAAGATGGCTATTCCCGTGGCATTTAAATTTGTGAAGATTGTAGGCGACAGGGACGCATGAAATCGGAAGGGATTTCTACAGCTGAGAAAATAAAATATGGCGGTTACATCCAGCTAGTTCAACAGTAAAACGATAAGACCAAATCGAGGCGAAAAGAGTTCATCAGAACAGTTGCCATGAAAATATTTATAGAAAATACAGACGGAAGCCACGTCACGTCTGCGAGAAAATGACTTCAGTCAGCTCAGGATTGACCAAGTAATTTTAATAAAACATGTTGCGATTTAAATTAACCGTTTAAAATATAACAATTATACGTCAAAAAACGACATTATTACGTCATTATTTTTGCACCAACCTAATATTAAGGTTTATGTCATTTGCACAACAACTCCAGACGGGGTGTCCGCGGCATTTAAGCTAGCCCCTGCAAAGGGCACTTGATTGGGCCTTCATCACAATAGATAGGGAGGAGTAGATATGATATGCAATAACAAACTCCAGAAGAACTTAGAACTGATCGCCGCATTTAAATATTGCATTAATATTTAAGCTTACCTTTTAAAATTCAACGATAGTTCTTCTGCCGCTATTTAATTTAAAGACAATTTGATGTTCGTAGGTCCTTACTTTGCGTACAAACAATTATTTTTATTTCATGGGTGACTTTTGATGGATTTTGCAATTAGTTTCGATTGTTACCCAATTTATTTGGAGTTCTAAAAATTCGCCTCAAAAAATAAAGTAAAAAAAATTACCGAAAGCAATCGCAGCAATGGAAATTTTGGAATCCAAAATTTCAGGATGGCAGGTCCGGATCTTGCCCGGATTCTTGTTTTTTTTTTTTTTTTAATTTTCTCACGGAGTCGGCCTAATTCCCAAAATGGTATGATATGTCAAGTTACGGCCTCTCGATCTAGATTTGGAAAAATGACGCACGAGAAATGATTACAAATAATAAAATACATTCAAAGTTGGAGCAACGAATAAGGATCGAACTCACGACCGCGCCGCAAATTCGCATAACGAGATGAGCTAGCTAGTCATTACACCACGCCAGTGATTCAGACAGGGATGAATTATGGTGATTTTCTAAGCGTAGCTTAGATGTGGCACTTGGTTGTATGAATGGCGTACCCAGTGAGGATCGAACTGACTTTTCAGTCGTAACTGATCTAACCAGAGAAGCTTCCTAACAATTAAGTCGCGTGGAAGTGCCCGTGAGTGTGTGTGTTTGTTTGTGTGTGTGTGTGTGTGGTGCGGTTCGGTATAGCTTAGATGTGGCACAAGGCCGAAAGTATGGGGAACCCAGTGAGCATCAAACTCACTTTTCAGTCGTAATTGATCTAACCAGACAAGCTTCCTAACAATTAAGTCGCGTGAAAGTGCCCGTGTGTGTGTGTGTGTGTGTGTGTGTGTGTGTGTGGTGCGGTTCGGTATAGCTTAGACGTGGCACAAGGCCGAAAGTATGGAGCACCCAGTGAAGATCGAACTCACTTTTCAGTCGTAATTGTTCTCGCGAGATAAGCTTTCTAACGACGACACAACGGTAAAGTACCCATAGGAGAATTTATTACGCCTCAAAATATTAGGTTGGTGCAAAAATAATGACGTAATAATGTCGTTTTTTGACGTAATTTTTAACGTCAAAAAACGACATTATTACGTTATTATTTTTGCACCAACCTAACAATAATTAAAGAAAATAGTATAATATAGAAAAATAATATATATTTTTATAATAAAATATTTTTGTGGATGTTCCAAAACCTCGTGTATCCCTATCCGTTTGAAGGATCGTGTTTTTTTTGGTTGTTTTTTATTTTTTTTTTAAATGAATCAATAAATAAAGATATACGATAAATGCTCAGTTGACGAAAAATTGCAGAACCTTGAATCAAATCGCTGGTAATTAATTATGGAAAATTTTATTAAAAAAAAAAAAAAACGAAACACTAATATGATTATAAAAGTTATCTAAATGACAATCTCTAATTGGGTTTAATGCTACATCTACATTCTGTCGAGGCTCTATTCTGCTCCTGGCTCTATATTGAATTGAATTAAATAATTGCATTAAAATTGCAAGAACTTCGTCGATTAGTTGAAACAGCTGTGGCAAGAAATTTATGCAGACATTTTGTGCATGTATAAATTACCCGAGTGACCGCAGATGAGGAACCATGGTATTATCCATGATAACTATTGAAGTTGGATTGAACCATAACAGTTAAATGCAATTTTTAGCCTTGGGTATGACGATAAACTACATCCGGCAGCAATGTCTTTGATCGGGACATTGGAGGTTTTGAGGAGACGCCTTTTAATTGCTGTTGTTTCCAGGTCCACCTTAATACGTGGTGGTGGCGTATGTTAAGGTCCCAACGATGAGCAAGTAGTGAACCCAGAAAAAAATTTAGACAGAAAATTATAATGAAATAATTATGACAGAGTGCGTTTCCTGCGCATTTACAAACAAATCCTCGATTATCAATTACATTAATTTTTTGGCTCAGCAATTCTTCCCTGAAACTGAAATAAAACATGAAAAAAAAAAAAAAAACTCCGGCAGCTTCATTAATGAATTTAATATCAACATTAAGAAGTCAATTAGAGAATTCGAGAGGATTAAGATAAAAAGAAATAGACATAATATATGCAGATTATTCAACCAAATATGCTTGAATATATATATATATATATATATATATATATATATATATATATATATATATATATATATATATGTCAAAATATTGTAGAAAATAGG
This sequence comes from Acanthosepion lycidas, assembly GCA_963932145.1. Classification (NCBI taxonomy): domain Eukaryota; kingdom Metazoa; phylum Mollusca; class Cephalopoda; order Sepiida; family Sepiidae; genus Acanthosepion; species Acanthosepion lycidas. The sequence continues at coordinate 23,548,842 of OZ010613.1, forward strand.
AAAGAAACTGGTTTAGTAAATAATCCAAAGTTCCTTAGTATTTTTGTTATTATTTAAAAAAAATAGTGCTCGATACGAAAGTAGAGCATAAATATAATTATTTATTTAAAAATATGATTCCAACTCGCTACATAAGAGGTCTCATGTTTCAAAACAAGAGCCGAAAACTTCGAAATAATATTTGAATTAACTTGAGTTAAAGTAGGCTCTGTTCCATCTTCAAGCGAAATTTTTTTGGGGAATGACTTATTTCTGAAATTTACGAGTTTTAATAGTATGGTCATAATTGAAATCAAAAATTTCCATGGTAACATCAAGTGCGGATTGTTTAGAACAATCCGCCCTTGATGTTAATATTGGAAGTTTTCGGCTCTTGTTTTGAAACATGTGACCTCTTATGTAGCGAGTTGGAATCATATTTTTAAATAAATAATTATATATATATATATATATATATATATATATATATATATATCGAATCTCACCATGGTCGATTTGTCAGGAAGAAGACTTCCTGGTGTTATCGGAATGGACCGAGATCGATCCCAGTGTGCGGCACCTTTCAAAAATGCCTGTAAACAATACCACGGGTTGACACAAGACTTGTGAGTGAAATTGGGTAGACAGAACTCTTATCGTCGTTGATAGCTGTGCTAGCTAAAAGACACAAATCATCATGGCCGAGGGCTTGAACGTGCTAGCCTTGTTCAAATTGTTGATCATGGTAGATAACACGCTCTCTCCCAGAAACTGTAACTAAGGTCTGCTCACCATAGTTGCAGTATAAACAACAGGTAGGATATGTGGGTGTTGAGCAAACATAAATGTGCTTAAACGGGCGTCTGCAATAGGGATTGGTTAGCCGCCCTAGTAGACGGCTATCCTCGAATACGAGTGGCCAGCTATTATTTTTTATGATATCTATCTATCTAGCTAGCTAGCTTGCTAGATATATATATATATATATATATATAATGTATGTATGTATGTATGTATGTATGTATGTATGTATGTATAATTTGTAAATTGAGTATTTTGTTTATCAATTTTAATGAATATTTAACTTTTATATTATTTGTGTACAGTTAAATCACTCGGTATGTTTATGGACAATCATTTGAAAGTTGAGAGTACGTCTGTTTAGAAGTTAGTTGACCTGTATTAATATTAAGAATCAGGATAAACGATAAAATGTAACAGTAAGGTTGGGTTTAAGACTCCTCCCCAACTACAAATAAAAAAAAAAACAGTAAATATTTAGAGTTAGGCATCAAACCATACTTAGGAAATAACAAAAAGGGTTAAATTTAAGAACGTTATATGACCTCCTCGGTTATCCATTGATCCACCGAAAAAGAAAGAAAAGATGCCAATCCCTACTGTGGACCATTTAAAAGACACTGCACGCAGTGGATTGGTTGTTACAAACATCCAATCGGATGTGCGGAAAATGTGGTCTATTTTTATCTAAATCATTAAGAAGGGCAGAGTGGCTGTTAGCGTTTGACTGCGAGGTGGGTACCAGGGATTGATCTCCCCTTCGTGATGGGGGTGTATGATGTTGAAAGACCCGAAACTCGCTGATGAACCAAGTCAATTTGCATCACTGACGACTCCCTCCAGCGCCTACTTATGACCTTATATTTGAATTAATTTAGTTCTGTATTTCATCTTCTAGTATTATTAACATTTTACACCGATGTATTGGTATTTAGTTAGTATGTTTGACATTTTAAATTGATTGGTTGATATTATTAACATTTGATATGGATGATATTTATTTAACGATTACTTATTATTTACCAAATAACTCTATATATTTACATTATTTACTTGATTCTTAAAGAGGCCTTTTATTTATCAACTACAAGAAATAATATATATATAATTATTTATTTAAAAAAAATTTATAACATAAATATGTTATAAAATCACTACAAAAATAGCCATTTTGTTTCAACAGCCTCGGTGTCTTATCAAGTGATGATGTTGAATGTAAAATAAATGGTTTTAAAAGTTTCAAATTAATTAATAAATGGTTTTAAAAGTTTCAAATTAATTAATGGTTTTAAAAGTTTCAAATTAATTAACCTTTTTTTTTCATGAAGGACCGTGGAGATGTTCTCTGTCTCGTCACTTTTTGTGTGTGTGTATATATATAAATATGTCCGGGTGCTTATATATTAGAATCTGATTGTGTTTGTTTTAGGCGTGAGTTTAGGGCCCCATTCACACACTCTTAGGATTAAAATGTATACATTTTCAAAGGACCGGATATAAAATTAGCTAAATAACTTCAATGAAGAAATAAATTGAATAACATATATATTTCTTCTTTTCTCCTCAGTAATTTTATAGTTGTAAACTTAATAGCGATTAAATTTTGATTTTGAAATTAGCAGTTTTTAATTTTAATATTAAATCATATAATTTAGTAATTATTGGTTAGAATAAATTCTTTTTTAATACTACCCATATTTTAAACATCTGAATAGATATTATAACATGACTTCGTTGTCAAGCTTTTTGAATTTTCCTATACTTGTATTTTGATTGGTCAATGTAGCTTTTCTAACAACGTTTTCCCCTTGCGAAGGATTGTAAATTAATTTGAAACTTTTAAAACCATTTATTTTACTTTCAACATCATCACTTGATAAGACACCGAGGGTGTTGAAACAAAATGGCTATTTTTGTAGTGATTTTATAACATATTTATGTTATAAATTTTTTTTAAATAAATAATTATATCTGCTCTACTTTGTATTGAGCACTCTTTTAAGAATAGTAATTGTTGGTTATTGGAATTCATTCCATATACACCAATCATAGATGTTGGGTATATATATATATATATATATATATATATATATATATATATATATTACTAAATATAAAATGGATTACTTTTCCAATGTACTGTCTCTGAGTTTCTCTAATCGACTGTTTCATAGAAAATACCCAAAACTCCAACGAACTTCAAATTAACTTCTTCGTAGATTGTTTAGACATTTAGATTTACATCAAATCTTAACCTCCCAAATATGCCCTTTAAAGTAACGCGAATTAACAGTGTCTAAGAATTTGAATGAAACCTGTCCTCGTGGAATGTAATTTATTAGGGTTGCTGTAGCTTCTTCCTTTAATGTCGTTCTCCACCCCTTACCCATCTATATCTAGAGACAAGACGCGTTAGGCTTAAGTAACGTCTAGCCGACACACAATGGGGTTAAGAATAAGGAATTGAAATGGTACACCTAACCCACTCATATCTTATCTTCTCTCCCACCTTACTTCTTCACTTCGTTAATTTTACATATGCTTGATGAGGTCCATCAAAAACGTGTGAATTTCTTTTCATTTTTCATTTCAACCTTTGGAAGTAAAGTCTGATGATCCATAGCCCTGTTAAAGGGGTTGTGGTGAAATAACTTATTACATGGAACCTTTTTATTCAAACACATCAATATATATATATATATATATATATATATATATATATATATTGAGAGAGAAAGAGAGATAAAGAGAAAGAAAGATTAAGGCATCAAACCATACCTAAGAAATAACAAAAAGGGTTGCATTTAAGAACGTTAAATTTCCTCCTTGGTTATCCATTCAAGCTGTTATCCACCGAAAAAAAAAAAGAAAAGAAATCAGTCCCCACCATGGACGATTTAAAAGACACTTCGCGACGTAGATTGGTTGTTACAAACGTCCAATCGGGTGTGCGGAATACGTGGTCTATTTTCGTCTAATTCATTAAAAACGCCAGACTGTCAGTTAGCGTTTGATCGTGAGGGGGAATCAGCGATTGATCTCCCCTGATTGGTTTGATTTGGTGATGAGGTGTATGATATTGACAGACCCGAAACTCCCTGATGAACCAAGTCAATTGACATCACTGACGATTCCCTCAGGCGCCTACTTAAGAGCGTATATTTGAAATATATATATCATGACCTAGCCGCATTTCTCACCCACACAAGACAGACATGCTTGCGGGGGTGTTAAGGCCTCACACTTATACACACACCCATACTAATATACGCACTTGCATCATACTCACTTACTCCCTAATGAGCCAAATGATAACACACACCAATACTAATATACACTCTTACACACATCCTACTCACTCACTAGCTAAGGACCAAATAACACACACACTTAACAGAGACACATCCCATTTCTAGGAACCAATAAAACTGTCAAAATGACCTAGGGAATTCAGAGCAGCATGAATCCACCCATCTCTTAACTTAAATAAAATCTCAAAAGAGACTGTTTGATCAACACAAGGGCTGACCGAAATTCATGTTAATAAATAAAAAAAAAAACAAATGAAAACTACAGACAAAAGTTTATTTTCTCCATCAAGTCATTCATTTCTCTAGTTCACTGCTACTAACAAGCAGAATGTTTTTTTTCCTCCTGATGATGACCATGTTGGCCGAAACTAGTCGAGGAATCTAACTGAAATAATAAAAACGAAAGAATATTAATATACAACCCAGTGTGTCTGAAAAGTTTTAATTTTTTTACATTTTTATTGTTCAGTATATATATATATATATATACAGTCGACTCTCCCGTCGAACAATATATATATTATATGCACGTGTTTATCGTTGCTTAGAAATCTTCTATGTAAACATTGACAGACTATCATCACTGTGTTGTCCGTATATTGTTTAATATGTTTTAATTGACATCTTTGATAATGGCTTAAGTAAGCCGAAAGGTTAGATTGTATTAAAAAAATATGGATCAATATTGTCAATTTCTTTCTTCGTTCAACGATAATGTTATTAAACTTATCAGATGTTACGAAAAAAATTTACATAAAATAAATAGACAACACTTGTCTATATTATTTAATGAAACGTATATATATATATATATATATATATATATATATATATATATATATATATATTAGGTTGGTGCAAAAATAATATAGTTTTTAGACGTATTTTTGAACGTCATAAAACGATATTATTTTTGCACCAACCTAATATTAAGCAAAACTGACGATGAATTTCGCTTTTGGATCGACACTATCTAATTTCTACGTGTTACATATAAAGGACAAAGTTTTCAATCATTCCACCATGACTTCCCCCATATATTGATGACATATTCATATTAGCAAACAGAAGAATGTTTTTGTTTTGTTTTTTTAAATCTGAAAGAAACCTTTAAAATTACTCTGTGCTACACTTTGCATATCCATTCAACATTAACAATAAAATCTCTTTCTTTAGCGTATAGTCGATGCCAATAGCCATAATTCTATCACCTCTCTTTCAAAAAAAAAAAAAAATCACAAGGAGAAACTTAACTTAACTACAAAAGTTACAAAATATCTGTCGTAAAAACGAACATGATTTCCGGGGCCAATGTAATCTCTTCTTTGAACTCTTGAACTATAAACAAACCCTAATCAACAATATCTTCCCTAACCACGTCGTCAACAAATAAATAAAATTAGCCTAAGCGAAATTTAGATTAAAAAAAATGATCGAGACATTCATCTGACGCAAACAAAAACAAATACGCCATTAACTTATTCTGTCGTAACCGGATGCCCTCTAATTATAAACAGGATGAAAAAGCAATTAAAATATAATTTACATATCACTCAACGAACGTAAACACCAAAGTTTTATCATCTACTATAAAATGTTTAAAACATCTCATTTAATTATTAGTAACAATATTTGGCTTCGAAAATATCCTGGTGTAAAAATAATGTTGTCTATAAATTCTCAGTACCTCTCCGACACGAATAATGAAAGCACAGCCTTAAATACTTAAATTGGACACTCTCTCGCAGTCTGACGTGTCACCTGTCGAAACTCAGTGCAATCCGTGCACACATCGACCTGCAAACCACGAACGAACAAAATAGAACTATCAACATAAGACGAATATTAGTGGATAATGCAAAAATATTCTCCTGCGCCAAATGCAAAGAAAGATATATTTACCAAAATTCCAGAAAAATATCTATAATAGTAAATTTATTCGATAAAATCGCTTTTGGCTTCAACTGCAGCCTCCAGGCGACATCACAATCTCTTGTGTCTCTTCTGTAAATGATGATGAATGATGCCATAATCCTTGCCTTCAGTTCATCTCTGGTTTTACAAGGAATTTTGTTGATATTCCGCTCAATTGCACCCCACACATAATAATCAAGGGAGTTGCAGAAATCAGATGGCCAGATGTAAGGAGTGATATGGTCGCAGAAATTGTCTGACATGGTGCACAGTTTTGTTAGCAGATATAGTGTTCTAGCAGCTACCTCCCTGACCCATGGCAGCACTACCTTCTCAAGGCACTTGATGTAGGCCTTCGTATTGAGTTTGCGGTCCTGTGATAAGATAAATGGAGACATAACGTCGCCATCACTAATGATCATTCAAAACACCTTAGTAATCACCGTTAGACCCTTTCCGAATCCTCTGCACTGTCCTGAGATTGATACCCAAATACTCTGAAATGTTCGAATTGAAGCTTCCGGCACGAATGCCAAGCAGTACAGCATGCCGTTTCCACATTTCTGGCGAAGTGAATTGCGTCATGGTGCTCTTTTTCTCACAGACGGTGCCCATCGGTGCAATCAGAAAAAATACAAAACAAACAACGCGCATGCGCTAAAGTAAAAATATAAAATGGCGACAATTTACACATCACACCATATATATATATATTGTTCGTGTTTTTTTTAAATATCCCGTCCCCTTTTAGCCGTTTGAATAAATCTTTACCACCCCCCCACCGGTGTTGTTTTTTCTTGTTTTTCTTTTTCTTTGGTCACGTGGTATGATTTTGATTATCGCCTATAAATATGCTGTTTCTTTTGCCTCTTTAGCCAGGTTTCCCTGACAGTCCGTTTAGGTGAAACCTGGGTAGGTTTGTCTGGCTCACTAGGTTTATCTAGGTCTGCTCTACGGTTGTATCGAGCTCTTTTGTTAGTTAGTTGTTTACTCGTGTTGGGCTTTGAACCTGTATCTGTGCGATTTTTTTCGACAGACTTTCATGTTTCTAGCTCATTCTTTTTTTAAAATCTTTTTTTCCTTCGAGATTGATTTGATTATTGGCAAATCAAAAATTCGAAGGTTTTTCGAAACGAGTATAGTTACATATATATATATATATATATATATATATATATATATATATATATATATATATATATATATATATTATAGTTACATATAGTTACATATTTTCATACAAAATCTTTAAAAAAAACTATTAATATAAATTCCGTTTATTTCAAATGCAAATTTACAAACAAGAAGAAATAAAGCTATCCCATTATAAAAATATACCCTAATCCCATATCTACATTAAAATAATAATAATAAAAAATGTGATGTTCAATCTCTACTCAGCACGAAGAGATAATGTATCTTAAAATAATATACTTAATACCTTCTTATATTACGTCTAGTACTATTTCATTAAATTCATGAAATCTTAGCCATATATATATATATATATGGTTTTTCGCTACACAGTTCCAGCCATGTTTCAAAAATGGAAGCTAAAAGCCCCGAATTTAATTTTGTACTTAAATTAAAGACATTGGTTCCATGGAAAATTCGCTTGAGGATGAAATGGAACTTATGTCTTTAATTTAAGTACAAAATTAAATTCGGGGCTTTTAGCTTCCATTTTTGAAACATGGTTGGAACTGTGTAGCGAAAAACCATATTTTAAGTCTATTAACTTATACTATTAATGCTCTGTAAATTTACATTGAGCACTATTTTGTAAAAATAAAAATATCTATAAGAACACCGGATTATATCTTACTGTTCTTTCTTTTTATTAATATACATATATATATATATATATATATATATATATATATATATAAGCGTTATTTATAAAGCACCAATAAATACAAAGGCAAGACTATTTTGGTTCCACTGCAAACCACGGGAAAACCCCGTATTACTTTCTCTTTTTTTTTTTGAGCAAAACACCCTAAGCAAGGCGGGAGTGCCTCTTGCACGCAAGGGGTTACAAAAAGTGAGAGTAAGATTTAAGAGTGTTTGGGAAAAGGATAAGAGGTTAGGGATCAAGGTCAAGGCATCGGAAGATGTCGATTGACATTACATTTGAATATTTGAAGATTATAGCTATCATGGAAGCAAGTAAGAGGAAGGGAGTTCCACTGATTGGAGGTGCGAGATAAGAAGCTGTTGGAGTAGAAGAGATGGCGATATTTAGTCGTTTTGACGGTGTAAGGTTGGTACCAAGATGCTAACCTAGTAGCATGCTTAAATTTATGCAGTTTGGGAACCAGTGAAAGTAGCTCGTCGGAGCACATGCCATGAAAGTACTTGCAGAAAAGAAAGACCAGGACAAGCAAGGTTATTTACCTTGCCTCCCCGCGAGGCAGGATGTCGCACAGGGTCGTTTTTAATGCGGTGTCAAGAACGAGCTAGTAGGTTCGGGCAAAATTCTCCGCAGACCCCGAATACACGGGGTCGGGTAGCTGTCTACCACCCCAGACGAGGCGCCGACCTTCGACCGAGCCTGGTCTACGTTCCTCCCCGTCCGAAGGCAGGGAGTTCGACTAGCACGGCTGGAGACGAATCTCCAGCAAATTGCCGAAGGAAGGATATTTTCCAACCGCCCCATGCGGTCAGATGTGACACAAGGCCGAATTGGGTATGCGAGCCCGTAGGCTCGAGCAAAATTTCCTAGTAGACCCCCTAAAAAAACGGGGTCGTGTAGCTGTCTACCACCCCAAACGAGACTGTCCTTTGGCATAGCCTCGTCTGGGTTCCTCTCTGCTCGAAGACACAGAGTTCGACCAACTTAGCTGGAGACCAATCTACAACTAATTGCTGAAGCAAGTCCACCAGGTATGTCCTGTGCACACACTATATATATATATATATATATATATATATATATATATATATATATATATATATATATATATATATAGTCAGGACTCAGTAGGCGATAGGGAGAGTAGGTCACTCTATTACAACAATACATATATATATGCTGTTTCATGCTTGACGCAATCGCCAGGTCTGACGATTGCGTCTACCATGAAACAGCCTATCGACTCTGAGTGTTGACTTCAATGTTCACTTTTATATATGCTCTATCTCTGATATTGATCCACTTTATCATATAATATAGCACACTTTAAAAGTATATATATATATATATATATATATATATATATATATATATATATATATATATATGGAATCTAATAAACAGCAACAAACTTTAAAGTAAATCGATCGATTTTTTTTTATAAAACTCACATGTATGTAAAACAATTTAAATAATCCTCTGCAAACAATAATATAATTACTACATATAGAAATATATAAAAACATTAAAAAACATTAAATCTTACTATTCTCTCTCTCTCTCTTACTGCCTCTCTTCTCTCTCTGTATATATTTATATATATATATGATGTGTAACATACACACACACATACACACACACACATATATATATATATGATGTGTAATTAATTGGTCTGACGAGACGAGACACATTTGATCTCGCGAAATAAAATATTACCATGTATTTCAAAAGTATCCGTTTTCATCATTATTATTTGTTCTGCACTTACATTGAGCTCTCTTTGGATGTATATCCTCTTTGTGACGCGTTTCATCCTTCAGGACTTCATTGGACTAAATTTTTTAGGTTGGTACATCTACAGATGTGCACGAACGAGGAGCACTAGTGTTTGATATATATATATATATATAATATATATATATATATATATATTATCGACGGGGAAGAAAACTCTTAAATGTAAATGAAGTTAATATTAGACAGAAAGAGGTTTACGCAAAAGCGTCTCTCTCTTTTTAAATTTTGGATTTAATCTAACTATGAAAACGAAAACATTTCGCTTCAATTTTTCCTTGATATATATATATATATATATATATATATATATATATATATATATATATATATACAAGTTAGGTAAATAATCCAGAGTTCTTTAGTATTTTTGTTTTTATTTTTATAAACAGTGCTCCATACAGAAATAGAGCTTAAATTATATTTATTTTTTAAAAAAAATATGATTCCTTCGCTACATAAGAGTTCTCATGTTTCAAAAACGAGAGCCGAAAACCTCAGTGTGCGTGTGTGTCTGCCTGTCTGTCTGTTTCTATGTGTGTGTGTGTTTTGTGTGTGTGCCTGTCTGTCTTTATGTATGCGTTTGCGTTTTTGTGTTTGTATGTGTGTCTGTTTCTATGAGTTTGTGCGCTTGTGTTTGTGTGTTTTGTGTGTGTGTGTGTCTCTCTCTCTCTCTCTCTCTCTCTCTCTCTCTCTCTCTCTCTCTCTCTCACTCTGTGTGTGTGTCTCAACCCACGACGTGAGATGAGACTTTGATAATAACAGCGGTGGTGAAATTTTCCTAGTCTTTCCGTTTAAATTTTTCTGTTTCTTAATAACCCGTGATATTGAATGAACGGACGAAAACTGCCTAAACAAGGCATTTTTATTTGTGTTTTTTAGTTTTTTTTTAACTTGTAGAAAGATACAGCAAGCAACAACGATACCCCCACCACTCACTGAACTGCATTTCCCGCTGCACGCCCTCCTCTTCCAACTACTTCACCGCGTTGAGTCCACCTACCCACAAGTCAAACTTCTCATCTTTTCGCCAGCAGATGGCTGGCATGATCTTAATTTGCCCCTCATTATGTTCCATCCGTGACTCCTGAACATATACGGGAGTGAAAGTTCTGGCCTAATTCCATCAGAGTTTTCGTGTCCCGGGGGATCAGCTGTTGATACATTTCGCCGAATGAAGGTTTTACTTTGTGTTTCAGGTTAACGCTGTAGATGTTTTGGACCGGTGGAGATGATGGTTGCGGAAGAAGCCATACCATACTTTTCTCTTCTCTCTTTTTTTATCAGTATTCACCTTCGCCATTACCGGCTTTGCTATCGTCATGTACGGCTTCGCCATATTGTCCTCCTATTTCAAGTTTTCTTTTTGTTTTTTCTTTCTTTATCTCTTCCTTTTCTTTCTCTTGTCTTCCTTTTCTTTCTTTATCTCTTCCTTTTCTTTCTCTTGTCTTCCTTTTCTTTCTTTATCTCTTCCTTTTCTTTCTCTTGTCTTCCTTTTCTTTCTTTATCTCTTCCTTTTCTTTCTCTTGTCTTCCTTTTCTTTCTTTATCTCTTCCTTTTCTTTCTCTTGTCTTCCTTTTCTTTCTTTATCTCTTCCTTTTCTTTCTCTTATCTTCCTTTTCTTTCTTTATCTCTTCCTTTTCTTTCTCTTGTCTTCCTTTTCTTTCTTTATCTCTTCCTTTTCTTTCTCTTATCTTCCTTTTCTTTCTTTATCTCTTCCTTTTCTTTCTCTTGTCTTCCTTTTCTTTCTTTATCTCTTCCTTTTCTTTCTCTTGTCTTCCTTTTCTTTCTTTATCTCTTCCATTTCTTTCTCTTGTCTTCCTTTTCTGTCTTTATCTCTTCCTTTTCTTTCTCTTGTCTTCCTTTTCTTTCTTTATCTCTTCCTTTTCTTTATCTTATCTTCCTTTTCTTTCTTTATTTCTTCCTTTTCTTTCTCTTGTCTTCCTTTTCTTTCTTTATCTCTTCCTTTTCTTTCTTTATCTCTTCCTTTTCTTTCTCTTGTCTTCCTTTTCTTTCTTTATCTCTTCCTTTTCTTTCTCTTGTCTTCCTTTTCTTTCTTTATCTCTTCCTTTTCTTTCTCTTGTCTTCCTTTTCTTTCTTTATCTCTTCCATTTCTTTCTCTTGTCTTCCTTTTCTGTCTTTATCTCTTCCTTTTCTTTCTCTTGTCTTCCTTTTCTGTCTTTATCTCTTCCTTTTCTTTCTCTTGTCTTCCCTTTCTTTCTTTATCTCTTCCTTTTCTTTCTCTTGTCTTCCTTTTCTTTCTTTATCTCTTCCTTTTCTTTCTCTTGTCTTCCTTTTCTTTCTTTATCTCTTCCTTTTCTTTCTCTTGTCTTCCTTTTCTTTCTTTATCTCTTCCTTTTCTTTCTCTTGTCTTCCTTTTCTTTCTTTATCTCTTCCTTTTCTTTCTTTATCTCTTCCTTTTCTTTCTCTTGTCTTCCTTTTCTTTCTTTATCTCTTCCTTTTCTTTCTCTTGTCTTCCTTTTCTTTCTTTATCTCTTCCTTTTCTTTCTCTTGTCTTCCTTTTCTGTCTTTATCTCTTCCTTTTCTTTCTCTTGTCTTCCTTTTCTTTCTTTATCTCTTCCTTTTCTTTCTCTTGTCTTCCTTTTCTTTCTTTATCTCTTCCTTTTCTTTCTCTTGTCTTCCTTTTCTTTCTTTATCTCTTCCTTTTCTTTCTCTTGTCTTCCTTTTCTTTCTTTATCTCTTCCATTTCTTTCTCTTGTCTTCCTTTTCTGTCTTTATCTCTTCCTTTTCTTTCTCTTGTCTTCCTTTTCTTTCTTTATCTCTTCCTTTTCTTTCTTTATCTCTTCCTTTTCTTTCTCTTGTCTTCCTTTTCTTTCTTTATCTCTTCCTTTTCTTTCTCTTGTCTTCCTTTTCTTTCTTTATCTCTTCCTTTTCTTTCTCTTGTCTTCCTTTTCTTTCTTTATCTCTTCCTTTTATTTCTCTTGTCTTCCTTTTCTGTCTTTATCTCTTCCTTTTCTTTCTCTTGTCTTCCTTTTCTTTCTTTATCTCTTCCTTTTCTTTCTCTTGTCTTCCTTTTCTGTCTTTATCTCTTCCTTTTCTTTCTCTTGTCTTCCTTTTCTGTCTTTATCTCTTCCTTTTCTTTCTCTTGTCTTCCTTTTCTTTCTTTATCTCTTCCTTTTCTTTCTTTATCTCTTCCTTTTCTTTCTCTTGTCTTCCTTTTCTTTCTTTATCTCTTCCTTTTCTTTCTCTTGTCTTCCTTTTCTTTCTTTATCTCTTCCTTTTCTTTCTCTTGTCTTCCTTTTCTTTCTTTATCTCTTCCTTTTCTTTCTCTTGTCTTCCTTTTCTTTCTTTATCTCTTCCTTTTCTTTCTCTTGTCTTCCTTTTCTTTCTTTATCTCTTCCTTTTCTTTCTTTATCTCTTCCTTTTCTTTCTCTTGTCTTCCTTTTCTTTCTTTATCTCTTCCTTTTCTTTCTCTTGTCTTCCTTTTCTTTCTTTATCTCTTCCTTTTCTTTCTCTTGTCTTCCTTTTCTTTCTTTATCTCTTCCTTTTCTTTCTCTTGTCTTCCTTTTCTTTCTTTATCTCTTCCTTTTCTTTCTCTTGTCTTCCTTTTCTTTCTTTATCTCTTCCATTTCTTTCTCTTGTCTTCCTTTTCTGTCTTTATCTCTTCCTTTTCTTTCTCTTGTCTTCCTTTTCTTTCTTTATCTCTTCCTTTTCTTTCTTTATCTCTTCCTTTTCTTTCTCTTGTCTTCCTTTTCTTTCTTTATCTCTTCCTTTTCTTTCTCTTGTCTTCCTTTTATTTCTTTATCTCTTCCTTTTCTTTCTCTTGTCTTCCTTTTCTGTCTTTATCTCTTCCTTTTCTTTCTCTTGTCTTCCTTTTCTGTCTTTATCTCTTCCTTTTCTTTCTCTTGTCTTCCTTTTCTTTCTTTATCTCTTCCTTTTCTTTCTTTATCTCTTCCTTTTCTTTCTCTTGTCTTCCTTTTCTTTCTTTATCTCTTCCTTTTCTTTCTCTTGTCTTCCTTTTCTTTCTTTATCTCTTCCTTTTCTTTCTCTTGTCTTCCTTTTCTTTCTTTATCTCTTCCTTTTCTTTCTCTTGTCTTCCTTTTCTTTCTTTATCTCTTCCTTTTCTTTCTCTTGTCTTCCTTTTCTTTCTTTATCTCTTCCTTTTCTTTCTCTTGTCTTCCTTTTCTTTCTTTATCTCTTCCTTTTCTTTCTCTTGTCTTCCTTTTCTTTCTTTATCTCTTCCTTTTCTTTCTCTTGTCTTCCTTTTCTTTCTTTATCTCTTCCTTTTCTTTCTTTATCTCTTCCTTTTCTTTCTCTTGTCTTCCTTTTCTTTCTTTATCTCTTCCTTTTCTTTCTTTATCTCTTCCTTTTCTTTCTTTATCTCTTCCTTTTCTTTCTCTTGTCTTCCTTTTCTGTCTTTATCTCTTCCTTTTCTTTCTCTTGTCTTCCTTTTCTTTCTTTATCTCTTCCTTTTCTTTCTCTTGTCTTCCTTTTCTTTCTTTATCTCTTCCTTTTCTTTCTCTTGTCTTCCTTTTCTGTCTTTATCTCTTCCTTTTCTTTCTCTTGTCTTCCTTTTCTTTCTTTATCTCTTCCTTTTCTTTCTCTTGTCTTCCTTTTCTTTCTTTATCTCTTCCTTTTCTTTCTCTTGTCTTCCTTTTCTTTCTTTATCTCTTCCTTTTCTTTCTCTTGTCTTCCTTTTCTTTCTTTATCTCTTCCTTTTCTTTATCTTATCTTCCTTTTCTTTCTTTATCTCTTCCTTTTCTTTCTCTTGTCTTCCTTTTCTTTCTTTATCTCTTCCTTTTCTTTCTCTTGTCTTCCTTTTCTTTCTTTATCTCTTCCTTTTCTTTCTCTTGTCTTCCTTTTCTTTCTTTATCTCTTCCTTTTCTTTCTCTTGTCTTCCTTTTCTTTCTTTATCTCTTCCTTTTCTTTCTCTTGTCTTCCTTTTCTGTCTTTATCTCTTCCTTTTCTTTCTCTTGTCTTCCTTTTCTTTCTTTATCTCTTCCTTTTCTTTCTCTTGTCTTCCTTTTCTTTCTTTATCTCTTCCTTTTCTTTCTCTTGTCTTCCTTTTCTTTCTTTATCTCTTCCATTTCTTTCTCTTGTCTTCCTTTTCTTTCTTTATCTCTTCCTATTCTTTCTCTTGTCTTCCTTTTCTGTCTTTATCTCTTCCTTTTCTTTCTCTTGTCTTCCTTTTCTTTCTTTATCTCTTCCTTTTCTTTCTTTATCTCTTCCTTTTCTTTCTCTTGTCTTCCTTTTCTTTCTTTATCTCTTCCTTTTCTTTCTCTTGTCTTCCTTTTCTGTCTTTATCTCTTCCTTTTCTTTCTCTTGTCTTCCTTTTCTTTCTTTATCTCTTCCTTTTCTTTCTCTTGTCTTCCTTTTCTTTCTTTATCTCTTCCTTTTCTTTCTCTTGTCTTCCTTTTCTTTCTTTATCTCTTCCTTTTCTTTCTCTTGTCTTCCTTTTCTTTCTTTATCTCTTCCTTTTCTTTCTCTTGTCTTCCTTTTCTTTCTTTATCTCTTCCTTTTCTTTCTCTTGTCTTCCTTTTCTGTCTTTATCTCTTCCTTTTCTTTCTCTTGTCTTCCTTTTCTGTCTTTATCTCTTCCTTTTCTTTCTCTTGTCTTCCTTTTCTTTCTTTATCTCTTCCTTTTCTGTCTTTATCTCTTCCTTTTCTTTCTCTTGTCTTCCTTTTCTTTCTTTATCTCTTCCTTTTCTTTCTTTATCTCTTCCTTTTCTTTCTCTTGTCTTCCTTTTCTGTCTTTATCTCTTCCTTTTCTTTCTCTTGTCTTCCTTTTCTTTCTTTATCTCTTCCTTTTCTTTCTTTATCTCTTCCTTTTCTTTCTCTTGTCTTCCTTTTCTTTCTTTATCTCTTCCTTTTCTTTCTCTTGTCTTCCTTTTCTGTCTTTATCTCTTCCTTTTCTTTCTCTTGTCTTCCTTTTCTGTCTTTATCTCTTCCTTTTCTTTCTCTTGTCTTCCTTTTCTTTCTTTATCTCTTCCTTTTCTGTCTTTATCTCTTCCTTTTCTTTCTCTTGTCTTCCTTTTCTTTCTTTATCTCTTCCTTTTCTTTCTCTTGTCTTCCTTTTCTGTCTTTATCTCTTCCTTTTCTTTCTCTTGTCTTCCTTTTCTTTGTTTATCTCTTCCTTTTCTTTCTCTTGTCTTCCTTTTCTTTCTTTATCTCTTCCTTTTCTTTCTCTTGTCTTCCTTTTCTTTCTTTATCTCTTCCTTTTCTTTCTCTTGTCTTCCTTTTCTGTCTTTATCTCTTCCTTTTCTTTCTCTTGTCTTCCTTTTCTGTCTTTATCTCTTCCTTTTCTTTCTCTTGTCTTCCTTTTCTTTCTTTATCTCTTCCTTTTCTGTCTTTATCTCTTCCTTTTCTTTCTCTTGTCTTCCTTTTCTTTCTTTATCTCTTCCTTTTCTTTCTTTATCTCTTCCTTTTCTTTCTCTTGTCTTCCTTTTCTGTCTTTATCTCTTCCTTTTCTTTCTCTTGTCTTCCTTTTCTTTCTTTATCTCTTCCTTTTCTTTCTTTATCTCTTCCTTTTCTTTCTCTTGTCTTCCTTTTCTTTCTTTATCTCTTCCTTTTCTTTCTCTTGTCTTCCTTTTCTGTCTTTATCTCTTCCTTTTCTTTCTCTTGTCTTCCTTTTCTGTCTTTATCTCTTCCTTTTCTTTCTCTTGTCTTCCTTTTCTTTGTTTATCTCTTCCTTTTCTGTCTTTATCTCTTCCTTTTCTTTCTCTTGTCTTCCTTTTCTTTCTTTATCTCTTCCTTTTCTTTCTCTTGTCTTCCTTTTCTGTCTTTATCTCTTCCTTTTCTTTCTCTTGTCTTCCTTTTCTTTCTTTATCTCTTCCTTTTCTTTCTCTTGTCTTCCTTTTCTTTCTTTATCTCTTCCTTTTCTTTCTCTTGTCTTCCTTTTCTTTCTTTATCTCTTCCTTTTCTTTCTCTTGTCTTCCTTTTCTGTCTTTATCTCTTCCTTTTCTTTCTCTTGTCTTCCTTTTCTTTCTTTATCTCTTCCTTTTCTTTCTTTATCTCTTCCTTTTCTTTCTCTTGTCTTCCTTTTCTTTCTTTATCTCTTCCTTTTCTTTCTCTTGTCTTCCTTTTCTTTCTTTATCTCTTCCTTTTCTTTCTCTTGTCTTCCTTTTCTTTCTTTATCTCTTCCTTTTCTTTCTCTTGTCTTCCTTTTCTTTCTTTATCTCTTCCTTTTCTTTCTCTTGTCTTCCTTTTCTTTCTTTATCTCTTCCTTTTCTTTCTTTATCTCTTCCTTTTCTTTCTCTTGTCTTCCTTTTCTTTCGTTATCTCTTCCTTTTCTTTCTCTTGTCTTCCTTTTCTTTCTTTATCTCTTCCTTTTCTTTCTCTTGTCTTCCTTTTCTTTCTTTATCTCTTCCTTTTCTTTCTCTTGTCTTCCTTTTCTTTCTTTATCTCTTCCTTTTCTTTCTTTATCTCTTCCTTTTCTTTCTCTTGTCTTCCTTTTCTTTCTTTATCTCTTCCTTTTCTTTCTCTTGTCTTCCTTTTCTTTCTTTATCTCTTCCTTTTCTTTCTCTTGTCTTCCTTTTCTTTCTTTATCTCTTCCTTTTCTTTCTCTTGTCTTCCTTTTCTGTCTTTATCTCTTCCTTTTCTTTCTCTTGTCTTCCTTTTCTTTCTTTATCTCTTCCTTTTCTTTCTCTTGTCTTCCTTTTCTTTCTTTATCTCTTCCTTTTCTTTCTCTTGTCTTCCTTTTCTTTCTTTATCTCTTCCTTTTCTTTCTCTTGTCTTCCTTTTCTTTCTTTATCTCTTCCTTTTCTTTCTCTTGTTTTCCTTTTCTTTCTTTATCTCTTCCTTTTCTTTATCTTATCTTCCTTTTCTTTCTTTATCTCTTCCTTTTCTTTCTCTTGTCTTCCTTTTCTTTCTTTATCTCTTCCTTTTCTTTCTCTTGTCTTCCTTTTCTTTCTTTATCTCTTCCTTTTCTTTCTTTATCTCTTCCTTTTCTTTCTCTTGTCTTCCTTTTCTTTCTTTATCTCTTCCTTTTCTTTCTCTTGTCTTCCTTTTCTGTCTTTATCTCTTCCTTTTCTTTCTCTTGTCTTCCTTTTCTTTCTTTATCTCTTCCTTTTCTTTCTCTTGTCTTCCTTTTCTTTCTTTATCTCTTCCTTTTCTTTCTCTTGTCTTCCTTTTCTTTCTTTATCTCTTCCATTTCTTTCTCTTGTCTTCCTTTTCTTTCTTTATCTCTTCCTATTCTTTCTCTTGTCTTCCTTTTCTGTCTTTATCTCTTCCTTTTCTTTCTCTTGTCTTCCTTTTCTTTCTTTATCTCTTCCTTTTCTTTCTTTATCTCTTCCTTTTCTTTCTCTTGTCTTCCTTTTCTTTCTTTATCTCTTCCTTTTCTTTCTCTTGTCTTCCTTTTCTGTCTTTATCTCTTCCTTTTCTTTCTCTTGTCTTCCTTTTCTTTCTTTATCTCTTCCTTTTCTTTCTCTTGTCTTCCTTTTCTTTCTTTATCTCTTCCTTTTCTTTCTCTTGTCTTCCTTTTCTTTCTTTATCTCTTCCTTTTCTTTCTCTTGTCTTCCTTTTCTTTCTTTATCTCTTCCTTTTCTTTCTCTTGTCTTCCTTTTCTTTCTTTATCTCTTCCTTTTCTTTCCCTTGTCTTCCTTTTCTGTCTTTATCTCTTCCTTTTCTTTCTCTTGTCTTCCTTTTCTTTCTTTATCTCTTCCTTTTCTTTCTTTATCTCTTCCTTTTCTTTCTCTTGTCTTCCTTTTCTTTCTTTATCTCTTCCTTTTCTTTCTCTTGTCTTCCTTTTCTGTCTTTATCTCTTCCTTTTCTTTCTCTTGTCTTCCTTTTCTGTCTTTATCTCTTCCTTTTCTTTCTCTTGTCTTCCTTTTCTTTCTTTATCTCTTCCTTTTCTGTCTTTATCTCTTCCTTTTCTTTCTCTTGTCTTCCTTTTCTTTCTTTATCTCTTCCTTTTCTTTCTTTATCTCTTCCTTTTCTTTCTCTTGTCTTCCTTTTCTGTCTTTATCTCTTCCTTTTCTTTCTCTTGTCTTCCTTTTCTTTCTTTATCTCTTCCTTTTCTTTCTTTATCTCTTCCTTTTCTTTCTCTTGTCTTCCTTTTCTTTCTTTATCTCTTCCTTTTCTTTCTCTTGTCTTCCTTTTCTGTCTTTATCTCTTCCTTTTCTTTCTCTTGTCTTCCTTTTCTGTCTTTATCTCTTCCTTTTCTTTCTCTTGTCTTCCTTTTCTTTCTTTATCTCTTCCTTTTCTGTCTTTATCTCTTCCTTTTCTTTCTCTTGTCTTCCTTTTCTTTCTTTATCTCTTCCTTTTCTTTCTCTTGTCTTCCTTTTCTGTCTTTATCTCTTCCTTTTCTTTCTCTTGTCTTCCTTTTCTTTGTTTATCTCTTCCTTTTCTTTCTCTTGTCTTCCTTTTCTTTCTTTATCTCTTCCTTTTCTTTCTCTTGTCTTCCTTTTCTTTCTTTATCTCTTCCTTTTCTTTCTCTTGTCTTCCTTTTCTGTCTTTATCTCTTCCTTTTCTTTCTCTTGTCTTCCTTTTCTGTCTTTATCTCTTCCTTTTCTTTCTCTTGTCTTCCTTTTCTTTCTTTATCTCTTCCTTTTCTGTCTTTATCTCTTCCTTTTCTTTCTCTTGTCTTCCTTTTCTTTCTTTATCTCTTCCTTTTCTTTCTCTTGTCTTCCTTTTCTGTCTTTATCTCTTCCTTTTCTTTCTCTTGTCTTCCTTTTCTTTCTTTATCTCTTCCTTTTCTTTCTTTATCTCTTCCTTTTCTTTCTCTTGTCTTCCTTTTCTTTCTTTATCTCTTCCTTTTCTTTCTCTTGTCTTCCTTTTCTGTCTTTATCTCTTCCTTTTCTTTCTCTTGTCTTCCTTTTCTGTCTTTATCTCTTCCTTTTCTTTCTCTTGTCTTCCTTTTCTTTGTTTATCTCTTCCTTTTCTGTCTTTATCTCTTCCTTTTCTTTCTCTTGTCTTCCTTTTCTTTCTTTATCTCTTCCTTTTCTTTCTCTTGTCTTCCTTTTCTGTCTTTATCTCTTCCTTTTCTTTCTCTTGTCTTCCTTTTCTTTCTTTATCTCTTCCTTTTCTTTCTCTTGTCTTCCTTTTCTTTCTTTATCTCTTCCTTTTCTTTCTCTTGTCTTCCTTTTCTTTCTTTATCTCTTCCTTTTCTTTCTCTTGTCTTCCTTTTCTGTCTTTATCTCTTCCTTTTCTTTCTCTTGTCTTCCTTTTCTTTCTTTATCTCTTCCTTTTCTTTCTTTATCTCTTCCTTTTCTTTCTCTTGTCTTCCTTTTCTTTCTTTATCTCTTCCTTTTTATTTCTCTTGTCTTCCTTTTCTGTCTTTATCTCTTCCTTTTCTTTCTCTTGTCTTCCTTTTCTTTCTTTATCTCTTCCTTTTCTTTCTTTATCTCTTCCTTTTCTTTCTCTTGTCTTCCTTTTCTTTCTTTATCTCTTCCTTTTCTTTCTCTTGTCTTCCTTTTCTTTCTTTATCTCTTCCTTTTCTTTCTTTATCTCTTCCTTTTCTTTCTCTTGTCTTCCTTTTCTTTCTTTATCTCTTCCTTTTCTTTCTCTTGTCTTCCTTTTCTTTCTTTATCTCTTCCTTTTCTTTCTCTTGTCTTCCTTTTCTGTCTTTATCTCTTCCTTTTCTTTCTCTTGTCTTCCTTTTCTTTCTTTATCTCTTCCTTTTCTTTCTCTTGTCTTCCTTTTCTTTCTTTATCTCTTCCTTTTCTTTCTCTTGTCTTCCTTTTCTTTCTTTATCTCTTCCTTTTCTTTCTCTTGTCTTCCTTTTCTGTCTTTATCTCTTCCTTTTCTTTCTCTTGTCTTCCTTTTCTTTCTTTATCTCTTCCTTTTCTTTCTCTTGTCTTCCTTTTCTTTCTTTATCTCTTCCTTTTCTTTCTCTTGTCTTCCTTTTCTTTCTTTATCTCTTCCTTTTCTTTCTCTTGTCTTCCTTTTCTTTCTTTATCTCTTCCATTTCTTTCTCTTGTCTTCCTTTTCTTTCTTTATCTCTTCCTTTTCTTTCTCTTGTCTTCCTTTTCTGTCTTTATCTCTTCCTTTTCTTTCTCTTGTCTTCCTTTTCTTTCTTTATCTCTTCCTTTTCTTTCTCTTGTCTTCCTTTTCTTTCTTTATCTCTTCCTTTTCTTTCTCTTGTCTTCCTTTTCTTTCTTTATCTCTTCCTTTTCTTTCTCTTGTCTTCCTTTTCTTTCTTTATCTCTTCCTTTTCTTTCTCTTGTCTTCCTTTTCTTTCTTTATCTCTTCCTTTTCTTTATCTTGTCTTCCTTTTCTTTCTCTTGTCTTGTTTTTAAAAATTGATCGTAATATTTTATTGTTATTTTTTTTTCTTCTGTTTTAAGTCTTATGTTCTCTTTCTCTTTCTTTTTTTTTCTCTTTTTTTTATTAGATTTGCGTCGATTCTTGGCTAAAAATAACTCTTTGTTGGAAAGTTCAGCATACGAGTCGATATTTTAAACATGAAAATAAAAAAAAAATAAATTCCAAAATAGTTTGTTAGTGTAGGCATCATATCAATCGCTTATGGGTCATTTAATGACGAAAGTTAATTTTCCAACGGGCATTAGCAATTTCTTTTACAAAAATGTATTGCTGGTAATATTTTTTTTAAATATATTGCTGGTAATAATTGGTTTAAATATATTGCTGGTAATAATTGGTTTAAATGTATTGCTGGTAATTTTTTTTTTTTTAAATGTATTGTTGATATTTTTTTAAATGTATTGCTGGTAATATTTTTTAAAATGTAGTGCTGGTAGTAATATTTTTTTAATATATCGCGGTTAATTTTCTTAAATGTATCGCTGGTAATATTTTCTTAAAAATGTATTGTTGGTAATATTTTTTGTTTTGTTTTTCACAAAATGCATTACTGATAATTTTTTACTATGAAAATATATTGCTGGTATTTTTGCTATGAAAATGTATTAAGATACTTTCATACTTTTTGACGCCAATTTGGGGGTTTAACTATTTGCCCATAGCTTGGACCATAACAGGTAAACTTGAGAACAATCCCGAGTAAACTTGGGAACAACAGCACTTAAGAGATGGTAGCACGCCCCTCAGAACCTCGCAATCAGATGCCTTGCTGCCGGGTGTAGTTTATCGTCATACCTAGGATGCTCTCCAAAATAGAATAAGTACTCTACATCATAAAAGAAAAAGAGATGCCATCTCTCTTCATAAGATGGCAATCATGGCTCTTAACAATTTCCTATCTCTTTACATCATTTGCACTGTTCGGACATTTTTCCTCATCTTTATTGTCATATTCACTACGTTTCGACCGTTACACGCCCCGACCATCTTCAGCTGATATGCGTCGGGATTTCTAACCCAACCTTTATTTAGTTGACGGGGTTAGATTGTTCTAAGACATGTAGAAGTTCGGAACGTACAACAGCAGAAACTCGTGAATAGGGCAATAAAGATGAGGATATCAGTCCGAACGATGTAAATAGAGTCAATAGTTACAATACCTCATCTCAGAAATAGAGATAGATCCTGAAGAAGGCCAGATCGTATAAAGGCCGAAACGTCGTGAATATGAAAATAGTCCGAACGATGTATATGGTGTAAATTATTACAATACCTCACCTCAGATATATATATATATATATATATATATATATATATATATATATATATATATAAAGAAAAAACAGTAAGATATATAATCCGGTGTTCTTATAGATATTTTTATTTTTACAAAATAGTGCTCAATTTACAGAACATTAATATTATAAATTAATTGACATAAAATATGTTTTTTTCGGTACACAGTTCTAACCATGTTTCAAAAATGGAAGCTAAAAGCTTCGAATTTAATTTTGTAATTAAATTAAAGACATTAGTTCCATTTCATCCTCAAGCGAATTTTGGAGTAACTTATTACTGGGTTTTAAATGCACAGGAAAATCTTTATTCACGTTTCCAAGGATACAGAGAAATCCAATTCAACCAGACAAGGGGTGTTTGCGTGTTCATTATCGCTGTATTTTGTTGTATTAGTTATTAGTTACGTTTTGGTAGGGGTAGGGATGTATTTTTCAATGAATTCTGACATCCGTTAAATGCATATCGTCTGGATTTTTTTTTAAATTTATTGTTAACGGCAAGAATTCTTACGGCATTTTTTTCTATTTCTATACTTAAAGATTTTTGAGGGGTGTTTAGGTTAGAATACGTTTTATTTAAATACGATTTTTAAAAAAAATTCACTTTTAATTTTTAATATACTATATTTCTTTTTAAAACAAGTAAATGTATTAGAATAACTTACAGTATGTAAAATTATTTTCACATCAAGTATAAGTATGTATTAGGTTGGTGCAAAATAATGACGTAATAATGTCGTTTTTTGACGTATTTTTGAACGTCAAAATACGACATTATTACGTCATTATTTTTGCACCAACCTAATATATTACTAGGTCACAATTTTTTTTTAAATTTATATTTAAAAATTATTTAAGTAAAATTTTTGACAATGACGGCAAAAATAGCTAATTAATTTCTCTGATTTAGTAAAATTTTATTTTTTATATATTTTATATAAATCCAGTAATATATAGTTTCTCATGTAAGTACAAAGGACATGGGTCATTCAATGGCTTACATCTTCTAGCTTTTCATATTAATTTCATTTTATTGTAAGTATTTTATTGGATTCTTTTAAGTGCTTGTAGTACTTTGAGAGAGGTGTTTAGGTTAGAAGACGTTTTATTTAACTACAATTTTAAAAGATGTTTAGGTTAGAATTCGTTTCATTTAACTACAATTTTAAATGCAACTTTAAAATATTTTCACTGTTAATTTTAAAAGACTATATTTCTTTTTAAAAGAAGCAAATGTATTAGAATTATTTACAGTAAGTAAAATAATCTTTCAACATCAAGTATAAGTATGTATATTACCAGGTCAGAATATTTAAACATTTTTGACCCATGTCCTTTGTATTCTTTGGTTTTATTATTTTAATTAGATTCCTCGAGTAGTTTCGGCGAGCATGGCCATCATCAGGAGAAAAAAATTATGTTTGTTAGTACCAGTGAACTACAGAAATGAATGTCTTGATGGAGAAAACGAACTTTTGTCTGTAGTTTTCATTTGTTTTTTTTATTTTTTTGTGTTGGTCAAACAGTTTCTTTTAAGTTTTTATTTAAGATAAAATCTGGATGGATTCATGCTGCTCTGAATTCCCTTGGTCATTTTGACAGTTTTATTGGTTACTGGAAAGGGGATGTGTCTCTGCTAAGTGTGTGTGTGTTATTTGGGTCTTAGGGAGTGAGTGAGTATGACATGTGTAAGTATGTATATTCGTGTGGGTGTGTGTATAAGTGTGAGACCTCAACACCTCCGCAAGCATGTCTGTCTTGCGTGGGTGAGAAATGTTGGTAGGTTCTGATTTGTGGGGTTGTATATTAATAATATTTATATTGTTAAATTTTTGATTAAACCTGTCTGGATAGAGCGTTTTTAGACGCCGAATCCACTTATTTTCATGGCCTTCTAAAATCTATCTACTATTATCTGCTCTGAATTTTTCTATTCTCTCAATTATAGTGAATTTGGCATGGGTTTTAAAATTATGTTTTTGTAGGCGGAAATGTTCTACAGATAATAATCTTTCATGGGGAGCCGGCTTAATTCGATTGCGATAATTATTAATTCTTTAGAGAAATGTCTATTCAGATTTTCCTACACATTGTTTCTGGCATAGTGTGCATTCTAGGAGGTAAATTAAGTTATGACTTCTACAGTTACAGTCGTGGTAAATATTGAAAGTAGATTTAATGACTGAGCTAGTGAAAGGATTCGTGTGTTTAATATGGTTGCAACATAAGGTTCTTTTGGTTGGGAAAATCCTGTTGTTTCTGTTTTATTACGGAATACCTTGTCCCCTGAAATGTGGTTACTACCTATGATTTCTTTTAGGTTCTTATGTCTACGATATGCTAGAAGGCCGGGTTCCTCAAACAATTTTATATATATATATATATATATATATATATATATATATATATATATATATATATATATTTATTTATAGTGTGTGTGTGAGAGAGAGAGAGAGAGAGAGAGATGTCTGTGTGTGTGTTTATGTAGTGTTGTACGGTATGTTCAGCTGTCATTAGCCAATGACTGTATAGTTTGCTAGGCACATTTTTACGACAGGAAAAATAGATAGATATTAACAGATTGAACTACATAGAGATATAGATAAATATGAAGAGAGTGAGATTAATAGATAGATCGATAGAAACAGACGTGGATAGATAGATTAATTAATGCCTATTTCGTGTCATATATATATATATATATGCATGTAAATATATGTATATATATATATATATATATGTATGTGTATATATATATATATATATATATATATATATATATGAATTGCATAAGAACTGTCACTTCTTACACCGTGACACTGTAAGACCCAGCTTTCAGAAATGTTTAAATGTTTATGATTTCTTCCGATAGCATTTGTCATAGATTTGTCAACGTAATCCTTGCACCGATATTTCGCCCCCAAACCCGTTCACGGTCGACCGGCTGCGGTCTGTGTGGTCGGCATACTCCGACAATCAGTTAGGATTAACAATAATGAAAAAAGAAAACAACCAGCTGAGAAGGACTCAGTAGATGTGGCTTAACTACCATTTAAGACAATCTTATGTCATTAATCCTTAAGCTTTCCTGACTTAGCTTAGTCACCTTCAAAAGTTTGTGAATGAATTGTCGTTATTTTTAACCAACTGTTGTTTAGCATAGAGCCACACCTCTCTCTCTCTCTCTCTCTATATATATATATATATATATATATATATATATATATATATAGAGAGAGAGAGAGAGAGAGAGAGATGCGAGTGGGCATGTAGTGTTGTACAAACTCTGTAAGATATTCTTCAGGGTAGAGTGTGTTAAGCTGCCATTAGCCAATGACTGAATAATTTATTTTGCATATTTTACGACAGAAAAAATAGATAGATAGATAGATAGATATGAACAGACTGAGATGGATCGATAGATAGATAGATAGATAGATAGATAGATAGATAGATAGATAGATAGATAGATAATGAAGAGACTGGGATAGATAGATAGATAGATAGATAGATAGATATGAATAGACTGAGATAGATAGATAGATATGAATAGACTGAGATAGATAGATAGATAGATAGATATGAATAGACTGAGATAGATAGATAGATATGAATAGACTGAGATAGATTGATAGATAGATAAATAGATATGAATAGACTGAGATAGATAGATAGATAGATATGAAGAAACTGTGATATATACATACATACATATATATGTAGATAGATAGATAGATAGATATGAATAGACTGAGATAGATTGATAGATATATAAATAGATAGATATGAATAGACTGAGATAGATAGATAGATAGATAGATATGAAGAGACTGTGATAGTGGATGTTGCTTAACTACCATTTAAGACAATAACCTTGTGTCATTAATCCTTAAGCGTTCTTGACTTAGCTTAATCACGTTCAAAATTCGTGAGTGAATTGTCATTATTTTTAACCAAATATTGTTTCGCATAGAACCACACCTCTCTCCCTCCCGCTCTCTCTCTCTGTATATATATATATATATATATATATATATATATATACCATTTAACCATTTAAGCCATAATTAAGAAAAAACTTATTTAACCCATTAACTGCCAAATGTTTTTAATGCGCATTTTCGACCCAGACAGGTGCCTTAGGAGTTTATTTATTCCTTATGTTTAAATTCAGTGGTTACCATTGTCGTTTTCCTAGAAACTAGAACATCAAATATATATGTGTATAAAAAATCAAAAAATAATATTGGTTAGGAATAATAAAAGAATACTTTTCAAAATAGTCATTATTTTTCTATTCGTTAAATGTAAAATTACGACTTACGGCTAATAATAAAAACTTTAAAGGCTAAGTGTTGTAAAATATACCTCTGCAAATGCAATGTATGTAAGCAATTCAATGTAAATACAAGGAATAATGTGTAGTGAATTTAATTTTAACAGATCCCCAATGAGGCTCATGCAAGGCAATGGGTTAAACAATGAAAAAATCGGATTACACTGATAGTTTGAAAAAGATTTAGAAAACCCCAGAATATTCACTATTTACATTATTCGGACTATTGTCCTCATTTTTGTTGCCATATTTATGACAATATTTATCCACTGTGCCATGACTTAAGGACACATGACACAGTCGATAAACGTTGT
Organism: Acanthosepion lycidas; assembly: GCA_963932145.1. Taxonomy (NCBI): domain Eukaryota; kingdom Metazoa; phylum Mollusca; class Cephalopoda; order Sepiida; family Sepiidae; genus Acanthosepion; species Acanthosepion lycidas. Next base: position 23,575,672 of record OZ010613.1, read on the forward strand.
AATAAATATGGCGACGAAGATGAGGAAAATAGTCCGAATATTGTAAATAGTGTATATAATGCCTCATCTAAGAAATATAGACAGATACTGAAAGGCCGAAACGTTGTAATAAATATGGCGACAAAGATGAAGACAATAGTCCGAATAATGTAAATAGTGTACATAATACTTCATCTCAGAAATATAGACAGATTCTGAATGGCCGAAACGTTGTAATAAATATGGCAACAAAGATGAGGACAATAGTCCGAATATTGTAAATAGTGTACATAATACCTCATCTCAGAAATATAGACAGATACTGAAAGGCCGAAACGTTGTAATAAATATGTCGACAAAGATGAAGACAATAGTCCGAATAATGTAAATAGTGTACATAATACCTCATCTCAGAAATATAGACAGATTCTTAATGACCGAAACGTTGTAATAAATATGGCAACAAAGATGAGGACAATAGTCCGAATATTGTAAATAGTGTACATAATACCTCATCTCAGAAATATAGACAGATACTGAAGGGCCGAAACGTTGTAATAAATATAAATATAAATTACTGAAATACTTGTAATAAATATGTCGACAATGATGAAGACAATAGTCCGAATAATGTAAATAGTGTACATAATACCTCATCTCAGCAATATAGACAGATACCGAAGGGCCGAAACGTTGTAATAAATATGGCAAAAAAGATGAGGACAATAATCCGAATAATGTAAATAGTGTACATAATACCTCATCTCAGAAATATAGGCAGACCCCAGAATATTCTGGAATATTAATTTTAAATATTCTCTGACCCCGGAAATAATTTCGCCATATTAGCTTTTGGCATTTAGAACCGAAAGATTAAGAAAAGAAAAAAAAGAAAGGAATAAGAATAAGCAATACGCATGACATCGCACACATGTACACGTACGCAAACATACACCCGTATACACACACATGTACAGGCATACACACACGCGCGCATAGCTGTGCGAACGGAAATCAACCTAACACCTATATAAAAAAAAGCGTATAAATTATTATTTTAATTTAACATAACAAAAACATAAACAAAAAAAAAAAAAACCTTTGCTGATATCTCCTGACGAGTGGACAGAACAATTACACAAATGTTCGTCTACAAAACTACGGAGTTTGTCAATCAGTTAAGCGCTCGTCCGATCATGTATCCTTTGATATATGGCTGATGAGGCAGAAAGTTTCTCCAACTGTTGATTACTACGAGCATTTCTTTCTCTTGTGTGATTGTGTATGACGTCATAGAATCGCTTTACAAATTTACATGTGTCTACTATTCCGCGACCGTTATCGTCGCTTAGCAAACATCTACGTAAACAAAACAAGATGTCATCTTTGGCGTTGAACATCTCTGTTGTAATGTCCATATAACCATTCTG
>OZ010613.1:23582080-23587080 GCA_963932145.1 Acanthosepion lycidas
TAAATACATATTACTCTTTTTGAATAATTTCACGTCTACTTATCTCTCAGTTGCGTCTCTGTCTTTGGGCAGTGTGTGCTCAGGGGCTAATCCGTCAAGCGACAGAGTTGCAACTAAGGAAAATTATACTGAGAGGTGCCGGCCCTGGGAAACCGCTGCCCGAGGCCGCATCTTCTCATTACACTAGAGAAAAGGATCGGTACACGCATAGAGGCCAACGCAACAAACTGTAGCGGGAGCTCGGGGAATTTTTCTTCCTTGCTCGGGTGTACGCGCTCGGACTCCCCACATTAAACTTACCTTGTGTCACAACCTGACCTCGTGATGATGGGGGTGTGAATAGATACATATTACTCTTTTTGAATAATTTCACGTCTACTTATCTCTCAGTTGCGTCTCTGTCTTTGGGCAGAGTGAACTTAGGGGCCACTCTGTCAAAGGGCAGAGTCGCAACTGAGGAAAATTATACTGAGAGGTGCCGGCCCTGAAGAACAACTGCCCGAGGCCGCGCCTCCTCATTGCACTGGCTAGAAGGATCGGTGCACGCACCGAGGCCAGCGCAACCAAAGGTTGCGGGAGCTCGGGGAATTTTTGTTCCTTACCCGGGTGTACGCGCTCGGGCTCCCCACATTAAACCGACCGTATGTCACAACCTGACCTCATGGCAGTGAATGAGGAAATATAAAAAAAAAAAAAAGTTGAGTTGAGACTTTTTCACCCTAGAATTCATGGGAGAATTGAGATCTAATTTCGCATTTATTGATATAGATAAATGTGTTTATTTCAAGAAGTCGGCGCACTGTCACTCTTCCAACAAAAAATATTTCTTTCTAACGACATTTTCCTGTTTCTTGATATTTTCTTTAGGCTCTGAAAGGCATTAACTGCTATGTGGACCTCATAGCAGGATGTCGCCACAATAGGGGCTTCTGTTTTCCACTAAATGCATCGAATTAATGGAGGAACATTGTCGGTCAACAACCTTTCATATCTGGCGAGGACCCCAAATCAGAAATATTTCAGACTTCATCAGGAGTATGACAAGAAGGAAATGATAGCCTCAATCTATTTAATCTATTTCTAGAAGTTATATTTCTAGAAGTTATATTTCTAGAAGTTATATTTCTAGAAGTTATATTTCTAGAAGTTATATTTCTAGAAGTTATGGGCACTGAGAATTTAATTATTCCATGCCGCACCAGAAACACATCTACATTCCTGCTTTCGAGATAAATGTACTAATGATGGTTGGGTGCGCGGGGCTCTACTGATGACATAGGTATTCATAGCTGGAGTGAGAAAGATCTTGAACAGAAAATCAATATCCGATATCAAGAGTCTTTACCAGACAATGACCTATGCATTTATAAATACAAACTAACATATGTTTATACGAAAAATTTGTCCTTGTTTTGGTGTGAGGAACCCGTTACCAAAATTTGTAAAAGTATTTTTGATACACCCTGTATATACAGAGTTGCCCCCACCAAAAAAAAAAAAAAAAAAATTAATACACCCTCCCGAAGCTAAAAACTTGTCCTTAGTATTTTTATCAAATTCCGATAACACTTCCATACTTGAAATTTATTTGAAATAAAGGTATTTCTTTCAACAAGTCGGCGCAATGTCACACTACCAACAACGACATTTTCCTGTTTCTTGATATTTTCTTTAGGCTCTGAAAGGCATTAACTGCTATGTGGACCTCATAACAAGATATGGCCACATTAATAGGGACTTCTGTCTTCCAAAAATTGCATCGATCTAATGTAAGAACACTATCGGTTCACATCTTATATGTATGACGAGAACCCTTAAAGGGAAACCTTTCAAATCTAACCAGAAAAACAAGAAGAAAATAAAAGCTCCAGACTAATCTTTTCCTGCACTATGCGCTGTGCATTTACACAGTTGGGAAGTCATGCGCACTGGCAATTTAATTATTCCATACCGCACACGAAACAAATCTACCATTAGAAGACAACGATCCTGCTTTTTCTTTCGAGATCAATCTACTGATGATGATTGCGAGGTGGGTGTATCTGTTGATGACATAGATGAGATGGGGTGAGAAAGATCTTGAACAGAAAATCAACATCCGATAACAAGAGTTCAAAGAAAGAGGACTCAAGATAATCTTTTTAGGGAGACATATGTTTATATGAAAAATTTGTCCTTGTTTTAGTGTGGGGAATCCATCCCCAAAGATTGTAAATGTATTTCTGGTACAATACATATATACAGAAACGCCCCCCGCCAAGCAAAAATGAATACACACTGAAGGTAAAATCTTTCTTTCGTAGTTTTATCAAATTGCGATAATGCATCCATATAAGAACTTTATTTGAAACTAGAAAGCATTGTCCGCTCGCTATCTGTTAAATTTCCTAGGAAAAATCACTTGTTTTTTAAATGCTGTATAGCCAAACGAATTTGGGATTTTTCAAGTGTAGATTAGATGTGGCACAAGGCCGAAAGTAGGGGCACCCAGTAAGGATCGAACTCACTACTCAGTCGTAACTGTTCTAGCGAGACAAGCTAAGCCAAACGAAGTAAGTAAGAATAGTAATCGGCTTAGTGTCAACTTATTAATCAACAGCTGAAGTGCTTAATCGTAGACTATTTAAGGCTATGAGCCAGGCCGTCTGGTAGAGTGCTAAAGAGTACTAGCTACCCTACAACAATATATATATATATATCAATATATATATGTGTGTGTGTGTGTGTGATTATACGCTCTTTTTATAGATACAAATATTTAAGTAAATGCTGTTTATAATAAACAGTATTAATAACATTTACCTGAATGTCCGAGAAATTTCCATAGAAAACCTGTATCCTATACGGAACCGTCATATAGCCTGACGTGCCTTAACCGATTGGGCCACAGAGGTATCGTTCGTTTAGCAAGGTCGATTTTACTGCTTTTAAACTACAATCTTTCATGAATCTCTCACGGTCATTCATATCTGCTCGATGCGTATCTAAATGTAAACAAATGACGTCACACATTAAAGAATATTTTCTACGAAAATTTCTCGGACATTCAGGCCAGTAAATGTCGTTAATACTGTTTATTATAAACAGACCATTTATTTAAATATTTGTATCTATAAAAAGAACGTATAAACATAAAAAATGTCTTAAAAATAACTCGTCGAACTTCTTGTATTTGCTAATGTGATATATATATATATATATATATATATATATATATATATATATATATCCCGTCGAATTCGACGTATGAGGTTCAAGCAGATAAGTTCCCAAGAAACCGACAGCCCGACAACAACACGAGATTTGATTATAGTGGTGAAGGTTTCGTGCAGGACCATCCACACTTTTTGAAGAGCTGAATACAGAGACCTGCTGCACCGAATGCCACAAGGTCCCCAATCGACCCTCCGCGGGTTTTGAATTCAGAGTTGCCCTTCTCCTAGACCAATTGCCATCCAAGGCTATAGAACCCGGCCTGTCCTTGCTATTTACCCATAGCTGGACGGAGAAGAAAAGGATTCCCACCTTTTCCAAAGGTATTAGCACGTAAGTGAATGTAACTGGATTCGACTAGAATTCGGACACGGCTCTCCCATTCCTCAATACAAGCCGATCCTTCTCCTCCCTTTCCGTTGTGCGTTTGTTTATTTTTTTTTCATTTTTTTTTTTAAATAAAGCTTTAAGGGGTCATTTCATAAAAATCGCCTGAGGATACCGTAAGGTTGAAACCGAAGTAGAGGATTCAACTGACCTTCTAAATTTCAATATATATATATATATATATACATATATATATATATATATATATCTTTTTCAATTTAAGATATCATTATACACATACACATATGTATATATAAATATAAAAGTGAACATAGAAGTCAACACTTAGAGGCGACAGTCTGTTTAATTCTAGATGCAATCGTCGTGGCCTGACGATTGCATATAGCTTGAAACAGACTGTCGCCTTCTATGTTCACTTTTATATTTACACACGCTCTATCTCTGATATTGAGCACTATATCCCATAAATATAACATATCTTAAGACTATATTTCTTCATATATATATATATATATATATATATATATATATATATATACGTTGTTATGCTTACACGCACACACCTATATCTATCAATATAAATCTTAGGTTGGTGCAAAAATAATGACGTAATAATGTCGTTTTTTGACGTTAAAAAATACGTCAAAAAACGACATTATTGCATCATTTTTTTTGCAACCTAATGTGTGTGTGTGTACGTGTGTGCACATACACATATGTTTCTATTTTGGTAAAATATACCATTTCTTACTCTAAGAATCGCTGCATTGTGCTTCGTTTTAAGTACAAGCCGGCTTCATGGCCGTATGTCCAAATTTCTTTTACAACAAATTCAGTGAAATAAAACCTACGAATAGTGGAGTGTAAATAATAATACTTCAAAGGACGCGAAAACTATGCATTTTTGTCATACAGATATATATATATATATATATATATATATATATATTATATTCGTATGTATGTGCATAGTAAGCGAGGGACTGACAGTGAGACGACACCCAGAAGAGAGAGTGTGCTGACCGAATTATGGTAAAAAAGAAACCATAGCCTCCGAAAAAAAAACCCCAGACGTAATGTCTAAATCTGATATTCATAAAAGAAGGAAAATAAGTAAAGTCTATATTTATGACGACTAAATAGTTTCTTTGTTGCTTCTTTCGTATCTGTCTTCGAGAAAATGGAAATCTTTCCAAAATGGCACTAACCTATGACAAAATCCTGCATGTATAACAGTTTGCAAACAATTTATTTATGTGTTTTTAATTATTCCACCGCAAGCAAGGCGATAAGGCCACTAAGACACAATAGAGTTCCTGAGAGCTAAACAGAATGAGAAGACATTCGTGGGGCGAAAGGAGAATAAAAGAACAGATTTCAGGAAAACAGCAGATGGCAATTTACTTTGCATCTAAATTTCTGAATATCTCCGGTGGCAA
>OZ010613.1:23592080-23602080 GCA_963932145.1 Acanthosepion lycidas
TTTCCTTTATTGTTTCTTTTATACTTTCTTCACATTCTCCATTGATTTCTGGATTATTTCTATAGCTTTGGCAATTTAATTTAGGTTCTGGTTGGGTTTTTGTGTGTGTATGTCATTCTTTCTTTCTTTCTTTCTTTGTTCCTTCCTTTCTTTCTTTCTTTCCAACACCATTCTTTCTTTCTAACACCATGCTTACTCTTTCTTTCTTTCATTCTTTCTTTCTTTCTTTCTTTCTAACACCATACTTACTCTTTCTTTCTTTCTTTCTTTCTTTCTAACACCATACTTGCTCTTTCTTTCTTTATTTTTCTTCCTTTCTTTCTTTCTAATATTATATTTACTTTTTTCTAACATTATCTTTCTTACGTTGCAACACCTACTTTCTTTCTTTCTTTCTTTCTTTCTTTCTAACGCCATACTTTCTTTCTTTTTTCTGTCTAAGACTGTACTTAATTTTTCTTTCTTTTTCTTTCTTTCTTTCTTTCTTTCTTTCTTTCTTTCTTTCTTTCTTTCCAACACCATTCTTTCTTTCATTCTTTCTTTCTAACACCATTCTTTCTTTCTTTCTTTCTAACACCATTCTTTCTTTCTTTCTTTCTAACACTATTCTTTCTTTCTTTCTTTCTAACACCATACTTACTCTTTCTTTCTTTCTTTCTTTCTTTCCAACACCATTCTTTCTTTCTTTCTTTCTTTCTTTCTTAAATTAAACGAGGTACTAGTGGTACTCTGAATATCGGTGGCAGACTTTGAACTATATGATTTGCAGTATCCCTCCCATCAGTATGACAGATGGCTTCACTCAGTCTTACTTGTAAAAATGGACTCCTTCCTGTTACATGTGATTGATGCAATATAAAGTGTATTAATGGTAGATATGGAAATATAACGGATATTCGGATTATCAGAGGATGGCTTCCACTAAAAGGAGAGAAAATGTTCGTTAGAAATAAAGAAAATAGTGCCGAACTATTGCGTCATATCTATCCCCCAATATGGCAGTGAGTAACAGACTCTATCATCAGAGAAATGAATATAGACTGAAGCGAGAGACAAATTTAAAAAGATGCAAACGACAAAGAAAGGCTTAGGCAACAGAGAAATGAACAGAGAATCAAGCTTAAAAATTTAGCGTTATTCATATGTTCGCTACATGGTATTCCTATCATCCTTCTGTAGAGCCACATTTCTGTTGTTTCCGTACTTAACTCATTTTCTACTCGTACGCAGTCGATTTTCTGCGAGTCCCCGTCCTAGATTATTTTAATATCCTTTCCAAATATGCCATGGATATTATATGTTTACTCCAAATTAGTGGTGTTGTGCCAGACAAAACGAAGCTTAATAACATCACTATGAATGTACATGAAACTGGCCTATTGTTTTAGACATTGTTAATTGAAAAGTGGCAATTTAGCACCAACGCCTACTGGTGTCCGCGAACCTGACCATGAAAATCGAGCCGAACGAAATAGTACCTATTTGTGTCGAGATTAATGTAGCAATGGCGGGAAAAAGAAATATCTTGAACACGTATCAGTTTGTTAATAGCGTTTGGGGTTTATGACAGGAGCTGATGTTGTGGTGAGGATCGTTTGCACGTGTAACCGCATCAAGTGTGAATTAATGAGTTTTGTTTAAGAGAATTCAAGGCTTCGACGTAAACTATCTGAAGGAAGGAAGGAAGGAACGAACGAACGAACGAACGAAAAGTAATTAGAAGCGAAGATAAATGCTTAAGTAAGGAATGATGACATTGAAGAAAGAAAGAAAGAAAGATGAAAGAAAGAAAAAAAGAAAGAAAGAAGAGCATTAAAAATGAAAGGTGTGAAAGAAAATTAAGTAGCTAAAGTCTGAAAAAGAGACAAAAAGAAAGAGAGAGAGAGAGAGAGAGAGGGGGGATTATCGATGAAAAGTTTGAAAGAAAGATGGAAAGAGAGCTTGAAGAAAAGAAAATTAGGCATTTAAAGTCTGAAAGAAAGATGGATAGAAAGCAAGAAACAAACAAAGGAGAACGTCATGGATGAAAAATTTGAAAGAAAAACGAAAAGAAAAAAGGAAAGAAAGAAAAAAAGAAAGAAGAAAAGAAAAAAAGAACGAACGAAAGAAGGAAAGAAAGAAAGAAGGAAAGAAAGAAAGAAAGAAAGAAGAGCATTAAAAATGAAAGGTGTGAAAGAAAATTAAGTAGCTAAAGTCTGAAAAAGAGACAAAAAGAAAGAGAGAGGGAGAGAGGGGGGGATTATCGATGAAAAGTTTGAAAGAAAGATGGAAAGAGAGCTTGAAGAAAGGAAAATTAGGCATTTAAAGTCTGAAAGAAAGATGGATAGAAAGCAAGAAACAAACAAAGGAGAACGTCATGGATGAAAAATTTGAAAGAAAAACGAAAAGAAAAAAGGAAAGAAAGAAAAAAAGAAAGAAGAAAAGAAAAAAAAGAACGAACGAAAGAAGGAAAGAAAGAAAGAAGGAAAGAAAGAAAGAAAGAAAGAAGAGCATTAAAAATGAAAGGTGTGAAAGAAAATTAAGTAGCTAAAGTCTGAAAAAGAGACAAAAAGAAAGAGAGAGAGGGGGGGATTATCGATGAAAAGTTTGAAAGAAAGATGGAAAGAGAGCTTGAAGAAAAGAAAATTAGGCATTTAAAGTCTGAAAGAAAGATGGATAGAAAGCAAGAAACAAACAAAGGAGAACGTCATGGATGAAAAATTTGAAAGAAAAACGAAAAGAAAAAAGGAAAGAAAGAAAAAAAGAAAGAAGAAAAGAAAAAAAAGAACGAACGAAAGAAGGAAAGAAAGAAAGAAGGAAAGAAAGGAGGAAAGAAAGAAAGAAGAGCATTAAAAATGAAAGGTGTGAAAGAAAATTAAGTAGCTAAAGTCTGAAAAAGAGACAAAAAGAAAGAGAGAGGGGGGGATTATCGATGAAAAGTTTGAAAGAAAGATGGAAAGAGAGCTTGAAGAAAAGAAAATTAGGCATTTAAAGTCTGAAAGAAAGATGGATAGAAAGCAAGAAACAAACAAAGGAGAACGTCATGGATGAAAAATTTGAAAGAAAAACGAAAAGAAAAAAGGAAAGAAAGAAAAAAAGAAAGAAGAAAAGAAAAAAAAAGAACGAACGACAGAAGGAAAGAAAGAAAGAAGGAAAGAAAGAAAGAAAGAAAGAAGAGCATTAAAAATGAAAGGTGTGAAAGAAAATTAAGTAGCTAAAGTCTGAAAAAGAGACAAAAAGAAAGAGAGAGAGAGGGGGGGGATTATCGATGAAAAGTTTGAAAGAAAGATGGAAAGAGAGCTTGAAGAAAAGAAAATTAGGCATTTAAAGTCTGAAAGAAAGATGGATAGAAAGCAAGAAACAAACAAAGGAGAACGTCATGGATGAAAAATTTGAAAGAAAAACGAAAAGAAAAAAGGAAAGAAAGAAAAAAAAAAAGAAGAAAAGAAAAAAAAAAGAAAGAAGAAAAGAAAAAAAAAGAACGAACGAAAGAAGGAAAGAAAGAAGGAAAGAAAGAAAGAAGGAAAGAAAGAAAGAAGGAAAGAAAGAAGGAAAGAAAGAAAGAAGGAAAGAAAGAAGGAAAGAAAGAAGGAAAGAAAGAAGTGCATAAAAGATGTACAAGTTTGAAGAAAGTAAGAAAAAATTATGTATAAAAATCAGAACTGAAGAATATTATGTCAAATATCGATCAAATAGATAACAAATAAAGAACTGAATATATATATATATATATATATATATATATATATATATATGATGCATGTTTCATTAAATAATGTAGACAAGTTGTGTCTGTTTATTTTAAGTAATTTCCTTTCATATTGTCTGATAAGCTTAATAACATTATCATTGAAAGACGAAAGGAAATCACCATATTGATACATGTTTAAATCTAATCTAAGCTTTCGGCTTGCATAAGCCATTATCAAAGATGATAATTACTTTTCAATATATCAAACAATACACGGACGAAACAATAATGATAGTCTGTTTTTGTTGCATGAAAAATTTCAAAGCAACGACAACCTCGTGTATACGAGACGCGGAATGATAATGTTATTAAGCTTATCAGACAATATGAAAGGAACTTACTTAAAATAAATAGACAAAACTTGTCTATATTATTTAATGAAACATGCTTCAATGAAAAAATGCTGCCTAAATACACACAATTTAAATTACATGATCCAGCAGCCCATCGAACTATCAACACTTGGAATTATTGATGCGATTTTATATAATATAAAACGCTCAAACACTAATATTCAATGGTTATAATTTTTTATTTACATTGGAATCGTAAGCACGAGCTATTCATCAGACTTGTCTGATAAATTGGATGGTGCTTACGATTCCAATGTAGCGAAAAATATGGAAAATAAAGTACAATATATATATTTTTAAAAATTCAAATTGTAATCAAAAACGTTTCCAGTATCTCTTTTCGATTTAAAATATACACTTTCTCTCGTTGGAACAACTTTAATCCGTCCCCTACAAACACACACACACACACACGCACACACAAAGAAAGAGAGAAACACACATACATACACACAAACACACACACATATATATATACATATATATATATATATAAATATATATATATATATATATATATATAGGTTAATAAATTGTTGTCTAAATTACGCAAAAATGACACTGACTTCTCATTTTAAATATTGTAAAATAGTCCTTTTAGAAGCTTAAAGGTTTGAAATAGGACCACACCCACCACTATACGTTGAATTCTTCTGAGTTGAGTCCTTCAGGACAATTTAAATAAGTTTGACTGTGCAGTCAGTCGAAAACTACGCCACAACGTTATTCCAAAAAGAAAAGACACGCGGTTTCTATGAAAATGGCCTCAATGAGCTTTTGTAGAACGATAGGAGACAGTTGTCAAAAACAATAGAGTCTATGAACTTCACTAATAAGTTTTTTTTGTGAGTATGTAAAATTTTGTTTCTAATTTCTAATTGGGCACAAACTATTTCAGTAATCTAATATATATATATATATATATATATATATATATATATATATATATATGTGTGTGTGTGTGTGTGTGTGTATATATATAAGCAAATATATGGATATAGATCCGACAGTATGAAGAAAAATATACTGAAAAAACAAACAAAAATCCTAATATGCAATTATGCTGTTTTAATGTTAATATAATGTCAACGTCGGACGTTTCGGTTTAATAGACCATCTTCAGGAAATATTCATAAAACATAATTAACATTAGACCATATTCAATTCAACATGAAAAAGACGATGGACATAAGAGCAAGACCAATCCAAACAGATAACTGAAATCTTTTATAAGATCAGCGTTCCGTTTAAATATGATCACGTCGAAGTCACGTAGGTGATGTTGTGAAAACGTATTCCTAAAAGATTTTTTGAACCCCCAGAAAATAAGGCCATCACCAACCCTAGAAATGGCCCCTCTTTGGATCACATGCGGAGGAGTGTTTCCACTGTGTGGTTTGTCGCTGTCTCTGGCTCAAAGTGAGGAACCCCAACAATCAACCTGAGTTAGGACAGGTTCAAGGAAACCAGCTGGGTCTGTTGCAAACATTGTCATATTTTCAAGTGATGTGACCAGACTGGTGCGCATTTGATCAGGTGTCAGAAGATATGTCATTCACCGAGCAGAAACCGTCGTCATAGCAAGTTCATTATGCAGAACTGTCTCACGTGATATGCTTATTGCAATGGCTATTTGGCCTATAGTCAGTCGCCTACCACACATTATCGTGTGGTGAACACGATCAATGTCTTCCTCGGTGGTGGCGGTTGCAAGACATCCGGACTTTGCGACATCTTTGCCCTAATGTAGCAACCATGGCAGCATGAAATTCCTTGGGTACTAAACCCTTTTTTCTGCTTGATAACACCACGATGCCACTTCTTTTTCTATTTTCAAGAGAAGATTACAGCACCAGGTATTCCTGACTAGGCACGACATTGCTTAACTTCGATGATCGAACGAAAACCGGTGTTTCAACGGGATGTCGGCGTAGGCACTTTATACCACCCGCACATCAAAGCTTAAAGCACCTGGTATTCTCGAGCGATCACTCATCCAAGTACTGATCAGGCCCAACGTTGCTTAACTTCGATGATCGAACGAGAACCGCTGTTTCAACGTGATGTCGCCGTTGGCACTTTATACCACCGCACGTCAAAGCTTACAGCGAATGATATTCCCAAGCGGTCACCCATCTAGGTACTGATCAGGCTTAACGTTGCTTAACTTCGATGATCGTACGAGAACCAGTGTTTCAACGTGATGTCGCCGTAGACTCGTTATACTGGCTGCACATCCAAGCTTCCCTAGCAATCACCTATCTAGGTACTGACCAGGCTCAAAGTTGCTTAACTTCAGTGATCGTAAAAAAACCGATGTTTCAAACTGATAATGGCCATAAACCCTCTATATAACACACGCACATTCAATGTTACAGCATCTGGTCACCAATCTAGGTACTAATTTTACTAACCAAACTCAACGTTGCTTAACTTCGATGATCGTACGAGAACCTGTGTTTCAACTTGATATACGCCCTTTATAGCGCCCGCATGTCAAAGGTTACAGCACCTGGTGTTCCCGAGCGATCCCCCATCTAGGTAGTGAGCAGGTCCAACGTTGCTTAACTTCGATGATCATACGAAAACAGAGGTTTCAATGTGATAATGGCCATAATCCCTCTATATAACACTTGCACATCCAAGCTTACAGCAATTGGTCTTCCTAAGTGTTCACCCATTTAAGTAATGACTAAGTTCGACTTTGCTTAACTTCGGTGAGCGTACGAGAGACGATGTTTTAATGATATGTGACCGTAAGCCTTCTGTTTAATTTATTTAAAAGAGAAAGTGACACGCCGTCATGGTTGATGGTTCTCGACAGCGTCCTCTTCTTCAATAGCTTTGAATTGCTAACACTTCTTCAGAATGATTGTTTTTTCCAAGGTTCAGAATTCAGATGGATCCATGTCTTTTCCAATGTTGGGATTTGATCTCGGTTCGCTAGTTCCACTTTGACGCGCCGTTCACCGTTATACTACCGGTACGTCGCTTTCAAAATTTAACAGGAACGAAAATAAAACATAGAGGGTAGATAAACGCATGCCAAAGATCACAAACGAAAACACCCCCCACGCGCAAATACACACAATATAAAGATAGATAGATAGATAGATAGATAAAGAGAGTCGAGAGAGAAGGGATGACGCAAATAAAAAAGGAGGAAAAGAAAGAGAGAAAGGAAAGAGGGAAAATATATGTAGAGAGGAGGGAAACGAAAAAGAAAAAAGCATTGAAAGAAAGAAAGAAAGAAAGAAAGAAAGAAAGTAAGAATGAATGAATGAAACGAAGAAGGAAAGACGCATTGAAAGAAAGAAACGAAACGAAACGAAAGAAGAAAATAAAAAAGCGGCATTGAAAGAAAGAAAGAAAGAAAGAAAGAAACGAAACAAAAGAGAAAAAGAGATTTAAAGAAAGAAAAAGAAAGAAGGAACGAAAAGAGAAAAAAGACATTTAAAGAAAGAAAGAAAGAAAACAAAGGAAGAAAACGAGAGATAAAAGTGGAATTGACAGCACGAAAGAAATAAAAGGAAGAAAAGAGAACGAAAAGAAGCGTTGAAAGAAAGAAAGAAAGAAAGAAAACGAGCGCCTTGAAAAGAGCCATTTCATGAAAGAAAGAAAGAAAGAAAGAAAGAAAGAAAACGAACGCCTTGAAAAGAGCCATTGCATGAAAGAAAGAAAGAAAGAAAGAAAGAAAGAAAGAAAACGAAGGGCTCGAAGGGTTCTTCCAGAAGTCAGTTTAAGCCAATGCTTAAGTGGCAGGCTTTAATGTAGACGTGACTGCGCATGCGTTGATTTCCATTTTCTAACGTGTTTATCAGTAACGCTTTTTCAAGCGTGTTCGAGTGTTTTGGCAAAAATCCTGCCCTCTGGTTCCATTGAAAGGTTGGACAAGATGCAAAATGTCTTCTAGTCTTCGAACTGTGATTAAAAGGCCGGGGCAGGCCAGGGTAGGGCAAAGCAGTGTTAGAGGGTAGAGAATGCAGAATACCGGCGTGGGGTGGGGGTGATCTGACAGCGCTAACCTTCAATGGTCTTCGCACACATCTTTGGTGTCTCCTGTGTCGCTTTTACATCCTTTCTACTGATTTCCTTACCAAGCCCCTTTTCTCTAATCCTCATGGTTGTTTTCTTCTCCTCTTTCTATTCCTCGTAAACTCTCAATGCACCTCTCTCTACGGATGTTTTTTTCTTTTCGTGCATCCTCCTCTGTCCATTTCCTTACACATCTGTTTTTCTCCCCTCCCTCCCTCCCTCCTCGCGCGACGTTTCTTCTGAATATTTTTCACCTTCATTTTACAGTTGATACAATAGCACCTTAAGTGATCAACAGACCATATATATATATATATATATATATATATATATATATATATATATATATCCAAGTATATGATTGGTGTATATGGAATGAATTCCAATAACCAACAATTACTATTCTTAAAAGAGTGCTCAATACAAAGTAGAGCAGATATAATTATTTATTTTTCAAGAAAAAAAGTTTATAACATAAATATGTTATAAAATCACTACAAAAATAGACATTTTGTTTCAACACCCTCCGTGTCTTAAACAAAATGGCTATTTTTGTAGTGATTTTATAACATATTTATGTTATAAACTTTTTTTCTTTAAAAATAAATAAATATATATATATATATATATATATATATATATATATATATATATTCCAGTCGAATCCGTTGCATTGACTCAGGTGTTGATACCCTTGGGAAAGGTATGGATTCTCTTCTCCATCCCCAGTTATGGGTAAATAGTACGACAGACTTGGATGTCAACTGGTCTAGGAGAAGTACAACACTGAATTCAAAACATGGGGAGGGTCGTTTGAGAATCTTTGTGGCACACGGTGCGTCAGGTCTCTGTAATCGGCTCTACAAAAAGTGTGGTTGGTTCTGCACCTTCACCACTGTAATCAATCATATGTGCAGCTTGACTGGCTATTGTTTCCCAGGAACTGATTTGCTTGACACTCATACGTCAGATAAGGATCCTTGGTTGGCGCTAGTTCAGCCCGCGTCGATCGACGACAGGAGAGTTTACAATATATATATATATATATATATATATATATATATATATATATATATATATATATATATATATATATAAAGGGTGTTCCAATAACTTGGAGCAATTTTAATACGAATTAAGTTTAAGTGTCTAATGATTTTTTTCTTTTTCTTTCAAAGTTGTTGGACATTTGGGCGATATTATTTTTCACACATAATTGCTATGACTTAAATAACACGATCCAATGGAGAAATAAATACATTTTTACCAGTAACACCGATTTATTACTACTGATTTCGATCCGTGTTAATGACACCCCCTTTATATATATATATATATATATATATATATATATATATATATATATATGCACACACACATAAAGGGTGTTTCATTAAGACGCATCGAAGTCAGCCGTAAATAAATGACTGTTACTGGTGAAAATTTATTTATTTCTCTATTGGATCATGTCATATATATATATATATATATATATATATATATATATATATATATATGGTGGCCCAGAATTAACTATGCAGCAGAGACGACATCAAAAATTTTGACCATCGAGTGGAGGTGTGCCGCCGAAGCCTCGGCGCACATTTGGGCGGTATTATTTTTCGCATATAATTGCCATGACTTAAATAACCTGATCCAATAGAAAAATAAATAAATTTTCACCAATAACACTAATTTATTTACCGCTGACTTTGATCCGTCTTAATGAAACACCCCTTATAGGGAAAAATGTATGACAAAGTTTCTTGTGACGCATTCAATCCTTCAGGACTTCAGCGGACTAAATTTGTTATGATGGTACGATACACATGCATACGATTGAGGGATGCTGGGATTTTTTTTTAAATCTAGCCGAATTCAT
>OZ010613.1:23604580-23622080 GCA_963932145.1 Acanthosepion lycidas
TTCTTTCTATTCATAAGCAATTTTCTTTTATTTCTTTCCCATACTTTTCGTCTTCATCTTTCTTCCCTTCCATCTTTATTCTTTATTTCTTAATCATTTTTTCTTCTTTACGTCTTCCTAACCAAACTTCATTCATTCTTTCTTTCTTTATTCATTTAGTTTATTATTTTTCTTTCTTTCGATCGTTCTTCTCATTATTATTCTCTTTCTTCTTCTTCTTCCTGTTTTTCTTCTTCTTTTTTCTTCTTCTTCTTTCTCTTTTACTTCTTCTTTATCTTCTTCACCTTTTTCGTCTTCTTCATTTTCTTCTGATTATTTTTCCTCTTCTTTCTTTTTTCTTCTGTTTCTTTTTTTTTCTTCTCCTCGTCGTTCTTCTTCTTCTTCTTCATATTTTTATCGTTATTTTTCTTTCTTTCTTTCTTTCTTTCTTTCTTTCTTTCTCTTCTCCTCTTCAACTTCTTTTTGCCTTCCTCTTCTCTCTCTGTCTTCTATGGATCCTTCTCTTATCTTCTGCTATTTCTCCTCCTCCATCTTCTTCTTCTTCTTCTTCTTATTATTATTATTATTATCATTATTATTATTATTATTATTATTATTATTATTATTACTCATTTGCCTCGTCATTGTTCCTATCTTTCTTTTTCCTCTTGTTCTTGTTCTTTCTTTTTCTTTCTTTCCTTCTTTCTTTCTTCCTTCCTTTCTTTCATTCTTCTTCTTCCTATTATTATTCTTCCTCTTTCGTTCATCTTCATTCAGATCTTTTTCTTCTTTTCCTTTCTTTGTTTCTTTCTTCTTTTTCTTCTTCTTCTTCTTCTTTAACTTCTTCATTTTCGTCTTCTTTTTTCTTTTCTTCTTTTTTTCTTCTTCTTTTACTTCTTCCTTTTCTTCTTTTTCTTCTTTTTGCTTCTTTTTCGTTTTCTTCTTTTTCTTCCTATCCTTTTCCTTCTTCCTCTTCTTTTTCTTCTTCTCGTCGCTCCTCCATTTTTCTCGATGTTTGTCTTGCTACTTTTCTTCCTCATCTGTCGCTTTCTTTTTCACCTCTTCTTTTTTTTCCTTTCTTTTACTTTTTTTTTTAACCCTGCAACCTCTTTTTCTTTACTTCTTCCTCTTTCTTTTCTTCTGTCTTCTTTGTTTTTCTTCACTTCGTTCTCATTCTTTTATTCGTGAATCAAAAAAATGACTACGAAATAATTGAGAAAGAGGCTTCCTGTGGCTACCACAGCTTAACCCCGCCCTCAAGGCTGACAAATTCTTCAATGTACACTGAACTGACATCCGTGAAAATCAGCATTTGAAATTGGGGTTTTTACTTGAGCTCGATCAATGACAACACCTAGACTTTAGAGGAAAAAAAAAAAAAAAAAAAAGGATTTTTATTGTTGTTGTTTTTGTCTTGTTATTCATTTTTTTCTCTTTCTGTAATCTTCAGCCAATCGCGTCAAAGTTATAACGAAATAAATCAGACCACCCCAATTGGTTATTACCACCACAGCGCATGGGTCACAGGTTCTGGCGCGAAAGTTGGCAGCGATCAAAAATACTCCAGCCAATTATTAAAATGGACACCGCAATTCAGTCCGACCGCTGTAGCGTTTTTGTTAATGTTCGACGTATTTCAGTTAAATACAGACATTTGGTTGAGCGAAAATTATACCCATATAAGTGGTTATAGCATTCGACATACAAATTCTGTCCAATTTATATGTTAATCCAGTCAAAACCAAAACATGAGACGTTTTATTCAGTATATATATATATATATATATATATATATATTGAACAATAAAAAAAAATACTGAAAAAATATTAAAGAATTAAAATCTTCAGACACACTGGGTTGTAGATTAATATTCTTTCGTTTTTGTTTTTTTTTTATTATTATTTCATTTAGATTCCTTGACTAGTTTCGGCCAAAATGGCCATCATCAGGAGAAATATTTCTGCTTGCTGGTAGCAGTGAACTACAGAAATGAATGTCTTGATGGAGAAAATGAACTTTTGTCTGTAGTTTTCATTTGTTTATTTTATTTTTTTTATCCTTTTAACATGAATCTTTTCACATTCCTTGTGTTGGTCAAACAGTCTCTTTTAAGTTGTTATTTGAGATAAGAGCTGGATGGATCTATGCTTCTCTAAATTCCCATGGTCAGTTTGACAGTTTTATTGGTCCTGGAGAGGGGATGTGTCTGTGTTTAATGTTTCTGTGTGTGTTATTTGGTTCTTAGGGAGTGAGTGAGTATGATATGTGTAAGCGTGTATATTGTTGTGGGTGTGTGTTATCATTTGGCTCATTACGGAGTGAGTGAGTATGATGTGTGTAAGTGTGTATATTGGTGTGGGTGTGTGTATAGGTGTGAGGCCTCAACACCTCTGTAAGCATGTCTGTCTTGTGTGGGTGAGAAATGTGGGTAGGTTTTGATTTGTACTGTTATATATTAGTACTATCTATATTGTTAAATTTATGGTTTAGCCCGGCTGGATAGTGTGTTTTTAGACGTTGTATCCACTTATTTTCATGGAACTCTTTCCACTGTTATCTGCTCTGAACTTTTCTATTCTCTCAAAACTTTGAAATCGTGTTTTTCCAGGCGGAAATGTTGTTCTACAGGTTATAATATATATATATATATATATATATATATATATATATATATATATGTGTGTGTGTGTGTGTGTTTTGAACAATAAAAATATTAAAATTTTCAGACACTATGGGTTGTATATTAATATTATTTTAAATAGGTTTCAAGACTAGTTTCGGACAGTATGCTCATCATCAGGAGAAAAAGATCCCTGTTTGTGAACTACAGGAGTGAATGACTGTTTCTGAAGAAAGTGAACTTTATCTGTGGTTTTAATTTGTTTTTTATCATTAATTTTGGTCAGTCCTTGCGTTGGTGAAACGGCCTCTTTCAAGTTGCTTTGAAGATAGATGATGCGGGATTCCTGACGTTAAGAATTCCTTCCTTGGTCTTATTGGCTGCTGGGAATGGGATGTGTGCGCTAAGTGTATATTATCTTTTAGTTCTTTGGGAGTGTATAGGCCTGTGTGATGTGTGTATGTGTATATATTATTATGAGTGTGTGTATAAGTCTGAGACCTGAACACCTTTTCAAGTATGTCTTTCTTGTGTGGGTGAGAAATGTAGGTAGGGCTTGACTTATGGAGTTATATATTAATTCTCTCTCACTCTCTCTCTCTCTCGTTCTCTCTCTCTCTCTATATATATATATATATTGTTAAATATAACAGACACAGAATGTCTATTATGCTTGATTATGAGCCGTTCTAAACCCTGTATATATTCGTTAGTTTCGGGTGAAAATAAAGACAAAACTTGCCCAACACTTGGATATTTTTTATTAAGATGTTCCTGGATCTAAGCTTTCGGCTCACATGAGCCATCTTCAGAGTGGTCATGCGGACATTTAAACAAAGATATTCACCCCCAAAGATTATATTCTGTTATGTTGACATAGAAGATTGCTATGCGACGGTCGCGGAATAACAGACGCGCATTGTAAATTCATGATGCGGTTCTATGACGTCATACCACGTGAGAGAACGAAATATTAAGAACAGAACCATATATCTAGATGCAATGTAATATGTTGTTACTAGTTTCAAATGTAATTTTGTTGAGTGTAGATAGATAGATAGATAGATAGATAGATATGAACAGACTAAGATAGATAGATAGATAGATATGAACAGACTTAGATAGATAGATAGATAGATACGGACTGAGATAGATAGATAGATATGACCAGAGTGAGATAGATAGATAGATAGATAGATATGGACGGCTAAAGATAGATAGATAGATAGATAGATAGATAGATATGGACGGCTAAAGATAGATAGATAGATAGATAGATATGGACGGCTAAAGATAGATAGATAGATAGATAGATAGATATGGACGGCTAAAGATAGATAGATAGATAGATAGATAGATAGATAGATATGGACGGCTAAAGATAGATAGATAGATAGATAGATATGAACGGCCAAAGATAGATAGATAGATAGATAGATAGATAGATAGATAGATACTATTTATTGTAATTTGTACATACGTTTTTCCTTGGTATAGAGTCCTCTTTTGCTTTAATGCGGTGAACGTTACAATTTATATTATTTTCGTTCTCATTATATTCAAATATATATATATATATATATATGTACTAGTGTACCCGTGCCGTCAAAAGTGACAGCAAGAAGGAATGTGTTATAAGTAACATGTATTATTTTGTAAGTAGTTTTCGTTTAAACCAAGTCCAATTTTGTAATGTAAAATAGTTCATTGATAACATTACTATTTGAACAGTTTAGAATTTATAAACACCGCAGGAAAGGTGTCCGTATTTTATTCTCATTGGGTGTGTGTACCTGCGTGTGCATGGTATTTGTACGTGTGCTTTTGTGACACACCTTGTGTGTTGTTGAGACACAAGTTTGTCGAGAAATTAGAACATCATTGCTAATGATAGTCGATCCCACAATCCAAAACACGAACACAAGAATAGTCACTTTAAGAAAAGTTTAATTCAAGCTGAAATGAAATATAAGCATCAGCCAAGATTTGTCATGATATATATATATATATATGCATACATAATATATATATATATATATATATATATATATATATATATATATATATATATATATCCGTTCTCTATCTTTACCCATCTTTCTTTCTTTGCATTTGTGTATCTGTTTCTTTTCGTGGGTACTTTCTATCACTCCTTTCGCTTTGATTTTTGTTTGCAGAGAGAGGGAAAGAAGGGGTTAACTTTATATATATATATATATATATATATATATATATATATATATATATATATAGTCACTAAATATGTTAGGTCTATCACAGATATTGAGCACTTTCCAGTAAGTACCGCGCATATATAATATCTAAATAATATATATATATATATAAATTGCATATATATATATATATATATATATATATATATATATATATTATTTTTATTATTATTATTATTATTCATTCATTCATCGAAATGTGACTTCTTTCTTTATTTTTATGTGCCATGTACTTTAAGGGCGTAGACGATCATGGCTCTCCACCACCTTCTATCCCTTGCAGCTCTCAACAAGTTCCTTCCCTCTGCTTCCTCCCCCAGACCGCGTTCTGCCATCCACTTGCTTAAGCCCGCCAGTTATCTCACGCGTTGTTTTCCCTTGTCTCTCTTCGTCCCTTGAGTATCAGATTCTCCAGGCCCTCCTTCCTCATTATAAGTATAAGCCTCCTCCTTGTTTGCATTCTCTGTAAGACCTCATCGTTGCTCATACGCTCGGTCCATGATATTCTCAGCATCGCTTTGTAGAGCCATACCTCGGCCACCCCGAGTCTCTTCTTCATCCATTAGGTAATCGTCGGCACTCGCTGCCGTAAAGAAGGACGGATGTCACGTAACAGATCAGGTATCCTTTTCTTTGTTACTAAAGAAATCCTCTTGTCTTTCAATACTATGCCCAATTTTTGGAATGCGTCCTTGGACATCCCAATACATCTACGGATCTCAGTGTAGCATATACCTTAATCTGTCAAAACGCTTCCCAGATATTTAAACTTCCGCGTCTGCTTGATTTTAGTGTTCTCGACCTGCAAGTCGCATTTCGGGCTCTTCCTCTTACCGATGACCATGCATTCTGTCTTCTTGTAGTTTATGCTTAGTCCTTTCTTCGCACTCTCCGTCGCTACCTTCTGTAGGAGGTTTTGGAATTTCTTTTCCGCGCCTGCTATCAGTACTGCGTCATCTTTGTATCTTATGCTGTTAAGATTGTGGCCGCCAATGCTAAATCCCGGTCGAGTTTCAAACTATCTCAGAATTGCCTTGCTTTATAGGTTGTACAGGTCGGGCGAGAAGACGCATCCTTGCCTTACGCTTTTTTCTATTTTTGTATATTCACTGAACTCGTTCCCTATGCGCATGCATGCTGTTTGATGCCAGTATTTGTTGTTCATCTTTCTCGAATATGTCAAAGTTGCTGGGCAATTCCAGCAGATCCTTGTGGCGGACTCTGTCGAAGGCCTTTGCGTAGTCTATGAAACATAGGTACAGGTCATTCTGCATTTGTATCGCTCTTTCTTACTCTTCCCAAAATTAATTTCTCTCGGTCAAAGAAGAATAAAAACATAACTGTAAAAAATCTGATTTCATTAGACGCAGTTATATTTAACTAATTTTATTAAATAACCTTTATTAAATGAACGATCTCATATTCGCTTGGAAAATCTCAAAATTTTAAGATTCAAAAGGTTCAGAAAACACCCTGTATATTAAATTTACTAATTAAAAAACATGCAAAAAATCCGACGGAAATTGAAAAAAATAGGATTAACGCAATATGATGAAGAAGGTTCTGTAAATAATCGAAGTAGTCAAAAATGGTTTGCGATGATTTATTGCTAGAAATATCTCATTGACGATCCTTCACTGCCTCAGAAAAAAGAAGAATGAATAGCGATCAAAACAAATCATTGGGAAAAGCCAGCGTTATACGAAGCGTAAAATGCACAAATATCCAAATGAACCGCGGAAAAAGATTCGCACTAATTTGGTTAAGATAGCCACTTTGATGTGTGGCATCCACGTAAGATCAACGAAACCCCTAATAGAACGCATGCGTGTGCAAAGAATTGCATCGGAAGATCATTTACAATAAAGGATGGAAAGTGTGACAACAAAATCGAAAATAGCATCGGAATAGTATTTACCTTATTCGGACTATTGTCCTCATCTTTGTCGTCATATTTATCACAACGTTTCGGCCGATGTACGCTTCGGCCTTCTTCAGGTGGTTGGAATTTCGAACTGAAACCTTTATTTCGCTCACTGTGGTAGACTGTTCTAGTTCCACGTGCCATGTTTAATGGATGTCAGTTATCAGTTATCTCCTGCTAATTTTCCCTCTGAAAGTTCTCCACTGCCTTAACCGGGTATTGAACTCACACTCTTTGGGTCTGTCACTGGATCTAACCAACGCCTTTATCCACTGTGCCATGTGTCCTTGAGGACACATGGCACAGTGGATCACTGGGGTAGACTAGAACAGTCTACCCCAGTGATCGAAATAAAGGGTTCAGTTCGAAATTCCAACCACCGGAAGAAGGCCGGAGCGTACAACGGCCGAAACGTTGTGATAAATATGGCGACAAAGATGAGGACAATAGTCCGAATAATGTAAATACTGTACATAATACCTCATCTCAGAATTATAGACAGCTTCGAAATAGCCAAAGATGCATATCCAAAAGCTAAGCAGAGTAATAAGAATTAGAAAAATTTCGCTAGAAACAAGGAAGACACATCTAAACTGTTGCCTGAAATCTGTTCTTCTGTATAGCAGTAATTGCTGGAAAATCTCCTCAACGATGAAGAAGAGACTCGATGCACCAGAAATGTGGTTCTACAGAAGGATGCTGAGGATATCATCGGCTGAACATGTGAGGAAATAGAAACAAAGAGGAAACTTATAGTTAACATCAGGTAGAAGCAATTGAAATTACTGGGACATGTAATGAGAAAGGAGGGCTTGGAAAATCTGATACTCACGGGATGGATAGATGGAAAGTGTGACAGGAGAAGGCAACATGTGATATGCTTAATGGACTTGCGAAAATGGATAGCAGGTCAGTGTTTAGTAGAAATAACAAAAAGACAATTATTAGGGAAGATGTGGAGGGCTATGATCGACTACGCCACGAAAGGATGTGGCACATAAAAGAAGAAAAAACATGTGCTACTACCGACTGATTATACACGCAATAAACTGCTGAGTAAGCTTGAATGACTATTTAGACTTAGTTTTTTTTTTTAGAACAAACTTCACACGTGCAAAATCTCATTTAATGTTCTGCACGCCAATTTACAGAGACGTCATACTTTGGAGAATATGAATGGATTTCTGTAGAGGCGTTAATCATGCAACACTTGGGATTATGAAAGAGATAATCGCCATTAACTTAATCAAGCTTTCCCAATAATTGTATTATCCTATCTTCAAGCGTTTGAAAGACATCGGCAGCTGTGTAAACGAGACTATAGTTGTTAGTTTGGAACGACGAGAAGACATTCTTCTGGAGATTTTCTCTGGTAACGGAAACATTAAGCTAATGGAGGAAAAGTAAAGGATAACAAAATCAAAAAAAAAAAAAAGATTTTTTTTTCCTTCTCATAATCCTCATTAAAAGACATATTTACCGTTTCGTTTTGCAATCTTCTGTCATTTTTCGAGTAACTTCATGATTCCACTCTCAGTTAACTATTATTTTTCGTGTTTTCTCCATTTACATTTTTTTTTCTTTAAGCTATAATTATGCTTCACTTAAGAAATGTTCTAATAGCGGACGAAAATTACGACACTGAGATCCGAAGACGCGTTAGTATGGCCAAAGACGCTTTCCAAAAGCCAAGCAAAGAATTAAGAGACTGGAAAAATTTACTTGGAAACAAAGAAAAGAGTGATGAACTGCTATGTGATGTCTGTCCTTATGTATGGTAGTGAATACCGGACAATCTTTTCAAATATGCCGATAGAGAAATATGGTTCTACAGAAGGATGCTGAGGATACCATCGGCCAAACATGTGAGGAAATAGAAACAGAGAGGAAACTTATACATAACATTAGGTAGAAGCAACTGCATTCTTCTGGAGATTTTCTCTGGTAACGGAAACATTAAGCTAATGGAGGAAAAAAAAAGGAAAAGAAAATAAAAAAAACGCATTTTTTCTTTCTCATAAGCTTTCGTTTCATTATCTTTTGCCATGTTTTCTTAACTTACATTTTTTTTCTTCAAGATATAATTATGGTTTACTTAAGAATAGAGGATGGAAAGTGCGACACTGAGATCCGAAGACGCGTTGGTATGGCCAAAGATGCATCTCAAAAGCTAAGCAAAGAATTAAGAGACAGGAAAAATTTCATTGGAAACAAAGAAAAGAGTACTGAACTGTTACGTGATATCAGTCCTCCTGTATGGCAGCGAATACTGGACAATCTCCTCATAGATGACGAAGAGACTTGAAGGAATGGAATCAAAGAAAACCAGAGATACCAAAATCAAAGAAGTACAAAAATTTAAATATCTGGGATGTGTCTTAACAGAGGACGGAATGTGTGACATTGAAATATAAAATAGTATTGGAATAGCTAAGGAACCATTCCAAAAGCTAAGCAGAGTACTAAGAAATAGAAAAGATTCGCTAGAAACAAGGAAAAATCCTCTAAACTGAAATCTGTTCTCCTGTATAGCAGTAATTGCTAGAAAATCTCCTCAACGATGAAGAAGAGACTCGATGCATCAGAAATGTGGTTCTACAGAAGGATGCTGAGGATACCATGGGCTGAACATGTGAGAGAATAGAAACAAAGTAGAAACTTATACTTAACATCAGGAGGAAGCAGTTGAAATTTCTGGAACATGTAATGAGAAAGGAGGGCTTGGTAAATCTGATACTCACAGGATGGATAGAGGGAAAAGGTGGCAGGAGAAGGCAACTTGTGATATACATAATAGGCTTGTGCAAATGAATGGCTGAGCGGTGTTTAGGAGAAATAACAAAAAGCAAATATTAAGGAGGGTGTAGAGGGCTATGACTGCCTAAGATAAGAAATGTTGAGCCTGGTCAATACCTTAATGGGCAACCTACTTGGGAATAACTTGAAATGGGAAAACGGAGAGCTGAATTCTCCTTCAGTCGAGTTGGTTACATTCACTTATCCGTCCTCGGTATGACGATAAACTACAACCGGCAGCAGGGCTTCTGATTTGGAAGTGTTGAGGAGCGTGGAACCACCTCTTAACCCTTTGAGCTCTGACCACCGTTTTACCAGTGGTAGAGAAAATGGCGTAATGCACAACCACCGGATGAACGGTGGATAAACATAACTATTTTTTATATCTACCTTGAAACATTGCATACCATTTATTAGCGAATTTTGACTCAAGAACTCGTGCAAAACGGTTAAAATTGTTCAGGAATTCAAGGACAATGAATGGTCCCCTAAGTTAAGAAACGTTGAGCCTGGTCAATACCTAGACGGGTAACAGCTTGGGAATACCAGAGTGGATATCGGCTCGAAATGGGAAGACGCAGAGCTGAATTCTACTTCATGGAGTTCGTTAGACGGTTAAAGAGTTAAAACAGTAATTTTTCGCGCTTGCGTCTTCGAATATTTTTATAAAATACAAGGCCCAAGAACCACTCAATGTAGAGGATTATTGAATGAGGTTAGTGTATGAGTGTAAGACGAGGAGACAAGAAGTACACATTATGAGGATATCTAGGAAAATTAACAGTTAAGACTGTTGACCATGTTTGCCGTTTTGGGAGAAAAAAAAAATGGTTGCCTTTATACACGTCGCATTGAATATTTTGAGCTTTCTGATTGGTTAACACTTCTAATGGTGAACTATAAAATGAGTCAGCTCATTTTGACTGGCTCACTAGTACACACATATCCCAAAAACTGTAACAAAGACCTAGAGCCAAATATTTAAAAATTGTAGTATTAAGGAAATCCTCATCTCGAGAATCAGTTCCACAAAGTTTGACAATTTGAACTCTTTTATCCCGGACCACCGCTTTACCGGTGGTAAAGAAAAATGACGTAATGCCCAGCCACCGGTTGAGCAGTGGTAGAGAAAAATGTCTTAATTCCCAGCCAGTGGTTAAACGATGTGTAAACACTTGTAACTCTTTTTCTACCTACCGTGAAACATTGCATACCAATTACCAGCAAATTTTGACTCAGGAGCTCAATCAGAAGGATTAAAATTGTTCAGTAACGCCTTACTCAAAGGGTTAATTCCTGATGTTCCCAGGTCTACCCTGATCTGGAGTAGAAGCACCTGTTTGGGTCCCAGCTATAGTCGAATAGTGAACATATAATTGTGATCAAAATATTATGAACGTATAAAAATACTTACTATGAACGTATAAAAATGTTATGAACATATAAAAATACAGCAATATATTTTAAAATAAGATAAAATTCTAGCATTATATTTAGAATAGTAAGAAAAAAGAAAATGACCAAAACTTCCAAGAAAATTAAATTTCGGTATTAAATGACCCATAAGTTGATTTTCCGATAAACAAACACATCAACCAACCATCATTCACTTACACCCAAATACCCTTGCAAAAATTTAGTCATCTACCTCTTCTCCATCCATCTATGAGTTAAATAGCAGGAAAGACTGGGTCCTATAGCATTTGTTGGTAACTCTACCTCATAATGTAATGACAGCCTGCTGTGGGAATTCCTCCCGTAAGTCAGCCTTGAATTGAAAAACAAAACATGATCGCAGACTCTTGTGTTTATCGTCATCATAATGGCAATGATCAGCTCCCTTTCATATTTTTCGTTTGCTTGCCAATGTCAGATTCTTTGTGAACGGTCTCCCAGTCAAATCAATGATGTTATGAGCTCATCTTTCTCTGCCTGCCTCTTCTTTTGCCTAATTGCTTGCTTGGAGGATGGTTGTGGAAATATTATTAGCTCTCGTGACGTTTTCATACCATTTCAAAATGTTCTTGACGATGGATACGGAGTCTTCCAATGGGTGGGTTTCTTGTCGGACTGTCATTTACTTAGGAGACACTTAGGTAGATTCTTTAGACTCTCATTTGTAATGCTTGGATTCTTGGCTGAAAATTCCATGATCGGCTGTTGTTTGAGAGTCGATGAATGCCTGACCAGCACCCTTAAATATGTCTCGGTTGCCTACCAATGCCTCAGTCTCTGTGAACGTTCTCCCAGTCCAATCAATGATGTCATCAGGTCATCTTTCTATGACTGTCGCTTCTTTTGTCTAATTGCTAGCTTGGAGGACGGTTGTAGAAAGATAATTGTCTCTCATGACGCGTTCGTACCATTTGAAAATGTTCTTTTTGCAATGGATAAAGAGTCATCCAAAGGGCGTTTCGTGTCTGACTGTCATTTACTTAGGAGACACTTAGGTAAGTTATCTAGTCTTTCATTTATAATGCTTGGATTCTAGGATGAAAGTCCCATGATCGGCTGTTGTTTGAGAGTCGATGAATGCCTGACCAGTTCCCTTCAGTATGTCTCGTTTGCGTACCAATGTCTGAGTCTTCCAGTCTGCTCACTGATGGCTCTTGTTTATAATGCTTAGGTTCTCGGTTGCCATTGAGACATCTAAAGCAATGACTCACGTGATATAACGACCAGCAAGTGCTTCATCGATTCCGTGCGTGGAAGTGTTATGCCGTGCCCAAGCAATAAATGCCCGGACTGATTCATTATTTGCCCCTCGCCGGTTTCCTAACAGGTGCTAACACCCCGGGTCAGACTGGGTCTGGAAACAACAGCACTTAAGAGGTAGCTGCACGGTTCTCAAAGCTCCCATTGATAGGCCTTGCTGCCGGATGTAGTTTATCATCATACCCAGGAGAAAGGTAGAGACACCTCCGGTTTACAGCAGAGGTAAATAAAAGGCTATACGGGTTACACTTGAGTCAATTGGTAGACGTTGATTTCGTTTGTATCCAAATATCCACCCGGAAAGTTACATATTCGCTGGTGGGTCTTACTCCTCTGCAAATCAGCAGAGCTTTCATTATATTTCTTTGTCTTTGCTACTTTGCCCAGTTCAATATAGCGCTTCGAAATATGCCAGACGCAGTTTATGTTACTTGCATTATTTATATTATTCGAGCTGTTATCCTTATCTTCGTTCCCATATTCACAACGTTTCGGCCGTTGTACGCTCTTCAAATGACTGGAATTTCGAATAGAAACTCTTTATTTCGCCCGCCGGGGTAGATTGTTCTAGTTCCACGTGCCGTGCCTCTTCCGGATGTCTTAGTTATTTCCCTTTAACTAAACTCTTCAAGTTTTGGTTCACCACCGATGTGTCCTGGTATTGGACTCACAACTCATATGTCATATGACGTTGGTTGACTAGACCCAGAGTTTTGTGTTGATGGGGTACTTCTGGTGGTACCCTGCTGATTACTTCCGTTGCTGCTACTGCTAAATCGATCAAACTAAGGACGAGCCCACGTGCCACAATGGCTAACAAGCGTGATAGTTCCTATATCAACTCTGAATTCGAAAAACCAACGAAAAGAGGGATGGCTCCGTCAGGCTGTCTTGCCCTATACACGCCCCTGCTGCAGCATAATGGGTTACTTAACTCGGGACGTGTTTTGTGGTGTACGTTTATTTGTTCAGCTTAATTAATATGTTTTAGTTGTATCTTGTAAAAGAAAGCCTTTGTATTTTAACATTATTTTTAAAAACTCATTTCTTGGATTTGTTTTTCGAATTTTGTATTTATTGGCTTTTTTGTTTTTGTTTTTTTTTTTAACTAGTCTCAGTCAAATTCAAACAGCAGAAATAAACGCGGAAATAAATATGAATTTTAGATGAAAAAAGCCAGAAAACAAAACAAAAAAATAAATCAAATAAACGAACACATTATCGATGCAGTTCTAGAGTTTGAAAATCGAGTTTCATGATTAATTGAAAAGAGAGAGAGAAAAAAAAAAAGAGAGAATAAAAGCAAAATTAAACGAATCAAAAATGGATCGAGAAACAAAAAGATGACTTCGATATTTCTGTTTGAAGTTAGGTTGGCGCGTTACATAATGGGAAAGGTCGTAACCGAAGCAGAACGGAAATAAACGAACACTTTTGATATCGAATGCCGGAAATAGTTTTCATGCGTCGGATGATGACAACAACATAATTATGGACATTTTTGACACGGATTTTCTATTCATCTTTTTCCCCCGCTTTTTTTCATTCATTTCATTCACTTCCCCCCTCACACTCTCTCCTTCTTTCATTCATTCATTCATTCTTTCTTTCTTCCTTTCTTTCTTTCTTCTACTGTTTCATTGTTTTCTTTCTTAATTTCATTTTGACACGGATTTTCTATTCATCTTTTCCCGCTGCTTTCTTTCATTCATTTCATTCACCCACCCCCGTACACACACACTCTCTCTCTCTTTCCTTCTTTCATTCTTTCTTTCTTCCTTTCTTTCATTCTTGCTTGCTTGCGTGTTCCTCTTTTTTTTATTTCATTATTTCTTTCTTTCTTGCTTGCTTCCGTGTTCTTTTTCTTTCTTTCTTTCTTTCTTTCTTTCTTTCTTTCTTTCTTTCTTTCTTTCTTTCTTTCTTCTTGCTTGCTTGCTTTCTACTTCTGTTTCATTATTTTATTTCTAAATTTAAATTTGACACGGATTTTCTATTCATCTTTTCCCCGGCTTTTTTTATTCGTTTCATTCACTTCCCCCCGCTCTCTCTCTTTCCTTCTTTCTTTCGTGCTTGCTTGCGTGTTCTTTCTTTCTTTCTTTCTTTCTTTCTTTCATTCTTTCTTTCTTTGCACTTCTGTTTCAATGATTTCTCTCTTAATTTCTTTTTGAGATGTATTTTCTATTCATCTATTTACCCCGCTTTCACTGACTTCTCTTTTTCTCTTTCATTCTTTCTTCCCCCTTTCTTCCTTTCCTATTTTCTTTCTTTCTTTCTTTCTTTCTTTCTTTCTTTCTTTCTTGCTTACGTTCTTGCTTTCTTTCTCTTTTTCCGGCTTGCATGCTTTCTTACTTGATTCCGTTCTTGCTTTCTTTCTTTCTTTCTTTCTTTTTTGCTTTCTTTCTTTTTACTTGCTTTTTTTTCTTGCTTTCTTTCATGCTTGCTTTTTCCTTTTACATTTGTTTCATTTCTTTCTTAATTTGTCACGGATTTTCTTTTTCACCCGCTTTCTTTCATTCGTTTCACTGGCTTTTCTCTTTCTTTCTTTCTTTCTTTCTTTCTTTCTTGCTTGCTTGCTTGCTTGCTTGCTTCTACTGTTTCATTGTTTTATTTCTAAATTTCATTTTGACACGGATTTTCTATTCATCTTTTTCCCTAGCTTTCTTTCATTCGTTTCATTCACCCCCTCCCCCCGCATACACACTCTCTGTCTTTCCTTCTTTCATTCTTTCTTCCTTTCTTTCATTCTTGCTTGGTTGCGTGTTCCTCCTTTTTTTATCTCATTATTTCTTTCTTTCTTGCTTGCTTGCTTCCGTGTTCTTTCTTTCTTTCTTTCTTTCTTTCTTTCTTTCTTTCTTTCTTGCTTGCTTGCTTGCATGCTTTCTACTTCTTTTTCATTGTTTTCTTTCTTAATTTCATTTTGACACGGATTTTCTATTCATCTTTTACCCCCGCTTTTTTCATTCGTCTCATCCACTTCCCCACTCTTTCTCTTGCCTTCTTTCTTTCTTGCTTGCTTGCGTGTTCTTTCTTTCTTTCTTTTTTCTTTCTTTCTTTCTTTCTTTCTTTCTTTCTTTCTTTGCACTTCTGTTTCAGTGCTTGCTCTCTTAATTTCTTTTTGACATAGATTTTCTCTTCATCTATTTACCCCGCTTTCTTTCATTCATTTCACTGACTTCTCTTTCTTTCTTTCTTTCTTTCTGAAAAATCCCGATTCTTTCTTTCTTTCTTATATTCTTTCTTTCTTTCTTTCTGTCTGAAAAATCCCGATTCTTTCTTTCTTTCTTTCTTATATTCTTTCTTTCTTTCTTAATTTCTTTCTTTCTTTCTTTCTTTCTTTCTGTCTGAAAAATCCCGATTCTTTCTTTCTTTCTTTCTTGCATACGTTCTTCCTTTCTTTCTCTCTTTCTTGCTTGCATGCTTTCTTACTTGATTCCGTTCTTGCTTTCTTTCTTTCTTTATTCCTTTCATTCTACTTTCTTTTTTCTTTCTTTTGCTCTGTCGTACTCCTTCTTTCTCTCTGTCTTTCTTTGTTAATACATCTCTTTGTTAATATCTTTTTCTTCCAATTTATTTTCCTTCCTCCATCGTGATTCCTTTGTTTTGTTTTGTTTTTTTCTCATTTCCCTTTCTTTTTCTTCTTCTTTTATAATTCTTCGTTTTCTTCTTCATTTTTGGTCTTCTTTTTCTTCTTCCATGATTTTTTCTTAACCAATTTCAATTTTACATTCTTCAGTTATATGTCATGCGTGATACACGCTTAGACGATCATGTATCTTTCGATACATGACTGACGAGGCAGATTTTTTTTCCCGCAGTAGGTTGCCATTTCTTTCTGCGGTAGACCAGTTGCAATCCAATACTATAGAACCCAGTCCTTCCTGCCTTGTTTGCTTCTATTACTTTTTTTTTTAAATGAAAATAATCACGAATGTAATCTTTATTTACTTTTAAAAAATCTAAATTCCCCCCCCCCCAAAAAAAAATAATGATTTTTCGAAGAAGTAAGGTTTGCTATAGTTTAAATATGGTTAAATATATTGAAAAATTTTTATAAGAGACTGTTTGTCATGGATACATTATAAACTTTTTCTTACTTAAGGTTACTAATTCTATAATCTGAAAGTTTATATAGATAAAAAGTTATAATCCGATCAATTTATTCAGAAATGGACATTTTTCTAAAATGAGACGTTTTACACTTGATGAAAATTATAAGACCAGGGGTATAAATTGTTATATCTAGGGTAATTCCAATGTTTTTAGTTCAGTTAGAGATTAGCAATCACTGCGTAAAGGTGTCACCATGCCTAAAGCAAGCAAACTTACCGAAGTTGAACGTGCTCGAATTCTAGATTTCCATAATCAAGATTTGTCACAGCGGGCGATCTCAGCTAAGCGTAGTAAAATTGTGATTTGCAACTTTCTAAAGGACAGTTCGAATTATGGAAATGCAAAGTCTTTTTCAAAAATTTTCTCCAGGATTGAGTAGGAGAATAAGACGGTTTGTTGGGAAAGCCAGTAGACTTTCTTCTAGTCAAATTGAGGCAGCCACAGATGCGGATTGCAGTCCATTAACCATCAGACGACACTTATGACAAAAAGACATGGTAAATAAAAAGCACAAACAAATTCCTCGGCTGCTTCCATGTCACAAAGTGAACCGTTTAAGGTTTGATCGTGAATACCAAACATGAGACATTGAGAAGTGGAAGAAAGTCTTGTTTTCTGATGAGAAAAAATTAAATCTAGATGGTCCTGATGGCTTCCAACGATATTGGCATAACAAAAACATGCCTTCTGAAATGTTCTCCACACGTCATAGTGGTGGAGGGTCCCTAATGGTATGGGGTGCCTTTTCTTACAGAGGGACGATGGAGCTCCAGATGGTGCAGGGTCGCTAGACAACGGCTGGTTATGTTAGCATGCTACAAAAAGCATCGTTGGTGACGGAGGGCCATCGTTTGTGTAATCTAGCGTGATCAACAATTTGAACAAGACAAACTCGCTCAAGGCCTCGGCCACGATGACTTGTGACTTCGTGCTAGCACAGCTATCGACGGTCCCCAGGGTTCCGTCTACCCAAGGTTTGGGTCAAGTTATGTGGTATAATTTTCAGGCACTTTCTAAAAGGTACTGCACACTGGAATCTACCCCTCCTCTTCGATAGCATCAGGGAGTCTCTTTCCTGACAAATCGACTATGATGAGATTCGAACCCGGGTCTCAGATTGT
>OZ010613.1:23627080-23722080 GCA_963932145.1 Acanthosepion lycidas
ACAGGCCTCCCCTCTTTCTTCATGGTTTACCTTCGCCTACCGCTCACGCTACCCTTCAGTCAATGAACGCTCAGCAGCGTGAGTATTTGCAATTATCGCTAAAAGAAAAAAAATCTTCCTTTTTTCTTTTTCTTTTCTTTCTTTTCTTCTTCCCGACAACAAACCCTTACGACTCTTGTCTTAACCGAACGCCGTCTGGAACTCGTCAACGAGACCTTCGCCAAACAAGCACTGAGGCTGGTCAATGATCTTCTGCACCCTGTCGCCAATTATTCCTTCCGATAAAATAATTTTTCTATCATGGCCAGCTCTCACACAAAACAGGTGCTCTTATCAAATGATACCTCCGCAGAGAGTTAATGGTTTAATCTTTCCTTCTTTGTACTTTGTGGGTGGTCCAGCGGACATTTTTCTCGGTCAGAGTGCGACCCAATTAATTTTTATCTCTTAGCATTCTGAGTTATAGGCTACTTGACCAACCTCAAATTTCCATTATTGCCATGGGCAGATTGATATCTTTTTCACCGCGTCGTAACATAAATCAAATTAAATCCAGTATCTTACTTTCTTCGCTAATGAAAAATAAAATCTTTACCACTTTTCTTTGTTAGAAAAAATAACATCGCTCTTTTTTGTTTTCGCGCAACCCTAAATAGTGTCACAATCTGTGAGGAGATTGTCCAGCATTCATTGCTATATAGGAGGATGGATATTATATAACCGTTCAATACACTTTTCTTTGTTTCTGTTGCTTCAGGTCTCTTCTTCATCTGCGAGGAGATTGTCAATCATTCACCTCCATATAGGGGGACTTCAGCACCCTTTATATAATATCAGTCCTCCTATATGGCAGTGAATGCTGGACAATCTCCTCACAGATGAAGAAGAGACTTGAGGCAACAGAAACAAAGAAAAGAGTGCTGAGCGGTTATATAATATCAGTCCTCCTATATGGCAGTAAAGGCTGGACAATCTCCTCAAAGATGAAGAAGAGACTTGAGGCAACAGAAACAAAGAAAAGAGTGCTGAACGGTTATATAATATCAGTCCTCCTATATGGCAGTGAATGTTGAACAATCTCCTAACAGATGAAGAAGAGACTTGAGGCAACAGAAACAAAGAAAAGAGTGCTGAACGGTTATATAATATCAGTCC
This sequence comes from Acanthosepion lycidas, assembly GCA_963932145.1. Classification (NCBI taxonomy): domain Eukaryota; kingdom Metazoa; phylum Mollusca; class Cephalopoda; order Sepiida; family Sepiidae; genus Acanthosepion; species Acanthosepion lycidas. Next base: position 23,628,236 of record OZ010613.1, read on the forward strand.
TCCTATATGGCAGTGAATGTTGAAAAATCTCCTAACAGATGAAGAAGAGACTTGAGGCAACAGAAACAAAGAAAAGGGTGCTGAACGGTTATATAATATCAGTCCTCCTATATGGCAGTAAAGGCTGGACAATCTCCTCACAGATAAAGGGCAACGACGAAGTTTTAGATGAAATGGAAACAAAAAGACGCCTATAATTAACATCGTTAAATAGTTGAAAATTCTGGGTTGCATAATGAGAAAAGAGGGTTTGGAAAATTTGATACTTATAGGTTGGATTGAAAGTAAGAGAGGCAGAAAACAGGAAAGCAATGTATGGCCTATCTGGCGTGGTTGAGTGAATGGATGGCGTATTGGGTTTTAGGAGAGACGGACAAAAGCAAAAGAATTATTAAGAGCTGCAAATGACTGGAAATTGTGGCGGGTCGTGATCGTTAAAGTCCTGAATGAACACGGCACATAGAAGATGCCTGTTCTCGATCTATTGTCCATGTCTGTTGCTGCTGATTTTCACGCTTGACTGCACGCACCGAGTCTTTTCACTCCGATTGCTGTCGATTGATTAATCGATGGATTTTTTCCCCTTTGTAGCTTCTCAAGATTGAATAGGTTATTTAAAACCGAAACTTATATTGCACTATCAGCCATCCTTAGCTTGTCGCTCAGAAAAAGCGTTCAATTAGAATGGAGCAAAAACAGCATCATGTTTCGATGTAACAGTCTATCTTCTTCAATTACCTTAAAGTACTTTCAGTAAAAAACATTTTCAATTAATGCAGTTACTAATATAACAGAAGTAGTCTGTATTTATTCAATCGAAGTTAGCCGAGGACATGAAGAGGTAAACAGGCAGCATAAAAATCCATTTAACGCCACAATTATTTTGATGTTTTTCAAATTCATTTTGTCAGTGTGCTACCATGGATGTAAAAGAAGATACATTTATAAAGCAATTGTTAACTTTTCGCTATTTACGCGGGTTTTCACTATATGGGTGAACTCAATTATTAAGTTAAATGACTGTTAAGCAATCAACTTATTGTTGGCTACATTTGAGTGAAGTTTGTATTAGATTGCTTGAGAATTGAGGGGGTCTGTAAAGTAAAATTTGTGTTGAAATCGATTTGTGTTTAAATCGATATTTCTTTTTTCGCGGTTTATCGCTAAACGCAGTGTTGTAGAAATAAAAATGGGTTATCCTTGAGCTCGTCATGATGTAAGTAACCTACATACCTATTTTGGACGAAATCGGGGTAAAAAGGTTGAATTTATCGGTCTTTTGTTTGGCTTCATCGATTATTTATTCTTTTTAAAAAATTATCGACATTTTACACTAAGAACCTATCGTTTACATTGTACAATGAATGTGCCAAATTTGGTAAAAATCCGTTGGATGGATCTCGGTTGAAAAGGTATTACACAGACAAACAGACACTGCTTAACTTCGATAATTGACTTTGCTGTTATTTCTCTTTTCGTCATGACCTTATCTGACTCTGAGTCATATTCATATAATTTTTCGGTATGTGGCGCAACGTAGTATTAAAATGTCTATCCGTGAATATGCTGCCTGATCTTAGCGTATCGATCTTTATATTCTGTTCGTGTCAAGACTGCATAACCAGACAACTAAGTAATCAATAGTCTCATCATGTTCCCACAATATACATATTGTACCAGTAAAGTTCTTACTCTATTAGTTTCGTAATTCCTGTTTGTTTTGATCCGTTACAGGATGATAATCATTATCATCTTCCATCAATCTTTAGTCCTGCAATCTTCACCATTGTTTATATATTTTGTTCTCATCTACATTGGCATCGGTAATTTTGGGTGCATGTTTATTTCTGTGCAGCCAGTATAAATGCCTCCATCTCTTTTTTTATCCCTTTTTCGTTTTTTTTTAGCATTAGTTTCGTAATTTTTTAGTGGATACTTATATACATCTTTGATAATAAATTTGGGCCCATTTAAGATTTTACTGAATTAAACTTTAGTTCTTTAGCCGTTATAAATACCTCCGTTTCATTTTTTTTTTTTTTTTTTTTTTTTTTTAGCCTTGTACTGTTCGGCGTTTTGTGTTTAGTTTTGTTTATCATCAACATTGTGTTCGTTACTTTTGACTGCATATTTATATATTTTCTTTGGCAAAATAATTTAGATCATTTAAGAATAAATTTATTTAGGCTTTGGTTCTGTGTAGGCATTATAAATACTTCCGTGTCTGTTTTTAGCCCTATACTTCTTGGCATTTGCTTACTATTGTTTGTCATCTATTTTGCTACCATTTTTTTTTTTTAGCTCTTATTTATATATTTAGATTTTGGCTCTGTGCAGCCAGTATAAATTCCTCCGTCACTGTTTTTAGCCCTGTACTCTTCGGCCTTTTTTGTTTAGCATGTACATTGGTATCGTTCTTTTTGAGTTCATATATTTCGACTTTGGCGCTGTGCAGCCGGTATAAATTCCTCCGTCTCTGTTTTTAGCCCTGTACTCTTCGGCCTTTTTTTTTGTTTTGTTTAGCATGTACATTGGTATCGTTCTTTTTGAGTTCATATATTTAGGCTTTCGCTTTGTGCAGCCAGTATAAATTCCTCCGTCTCTGTTTTTAGCCCTGTACTCTTCGGCCTTTTTTGTTTTGTTTAGCATGTACATTGGTATCGTTTTTTTTGAGTTCATATATTTCGACTTTGGCTCTGTGCAGCCAGTATAAATTCCTCCGTCTCTGTTTTTAGCCCTGTACTCCTCGGCCCTTTTTTGTTTTGTTGAGCATGTACATTGATATCGTTCTTTTTGAGTTCATATATTTAGGCTTTCGCTTTGTGCAGCCAGTATAAATTCCTCCGTCTCTTCTTTTTAGCCCTGTACTCTTCGGCCTTTTCTTTGTTTTGTTTAGCATGTATATTGGTATCGTTCTTTTTGAGTTCATGTATTTAGGCTTTCGCTTTGTGCATCCAGTATATAAATTCCTCCGTCTCTGTTTTTATCCCTGCACCCCTCAGCCTTTTGTTTAGATAAATGACTAAATATTTATTTTTATATACAAGTTATAAAAATGTCTCTGGTAAGTGCAATACTGTTGCGCGTTGAATGTGCGATGTACTAGGTGTGAAGTCAGAGCGTGAAAAAGGAGTATGCTTAACCCAGGCTGACTGCTTGGTTGTTATCGGTTTGCGCTTGTCACGTTGATAGGATCTGTTCATTTACTGTGTTTACAGGAGGTCATTTACAAAGCCTAATGATCGGACGGGCCGTCAGCCGTGCGTGCGTCCAGTCTCTCTCCGCTTTCTTTTGGTACAGTGCAGGATTATTCACAAGGCCGATTTTTACGTGGGACGATTCCGATCCCGTAGGCTCGGGGAAAAATTCCCGTAGGCCCCGCATACGCAAGGTCGGTTTTGTCTACCTCCCCAGGCGAGACTCTACTCGTAGGTATAGCCTCATCTGGGTTCCTCTTTGGCCGAAGGCTGAGAGTTCGAAAAGCCTGTCGCGAGCATGTCAGCCAACTGCCTGACTGCTATTTGACTTTCTGTTGGTGTGCTAAGGGCTGGGTTCATATAGCCTATATAAGAGAAACGCGCGGACGTATTTGGATGAATCTTAGCAATCGAGATTCGCCTCAATAATGGCTAGCAGTCAGATATATTTGTGTTTCTTTTAAAATTTGTTTTGATTAGAATGCGTGTAACCCTCATATAGGAATAAAATTGGTAACTACTTACACCCAGGTTCGAACGTGACATTCTGGACTTATAAATTTATGTTTCCACCAGGAATAAAAATAGCGGTGTCAGGTTACTGACTGCAGTGATTATTGAGTGGATCTATCCAGTCGAATTAGTGTGAATTATTGTGCGTCGGTGATTTGGGTTTTAATTTATGATTTACCGGACTTTAAACAGAGCCGTGCTACTAACTGAAATGTTTAATTATCTTTGGATGACTTTTACTTCTTTGTTCTTGTTAATTATTTATTTACGGTTCTAATTAATTACTGTTTTATTTTAACATTGAAGTCTTGAGTTATACTTAATTATTAACGACCACCGTACGTCAGAAAACATTAGAAATGATTTTATTATAAGAATTCATTTGATATGATTTTACTATAAGTATGTATTGGAAATGGTTTTACTATAAGAATGAAATAGAAATGATTTTACTATAAAAATGCATTGGAAATGATTTTACTATAAGAATGCCTTGGAAATGATTTTATTATAAGAATGCATTGTAAATAATTTACTATAAGAATGCATTGGGAATGATTTTATTGTAAGAATAAATTGGAAATAATTTTACTATAAGAATAAATTGGAAATGATTTTACTATAATAATGCATTAGAAATGATTTTACTATAAGAATGCATTAGAAATTATTTTACTATAAGAATGCATTGGATATGATTTTACTATAAGAATGCATTGGATATGATTTTACTATAAGAATGCATTGGATATGATTTTACTGTAAGAATGCATTGGAAATGATTTTACTGTAAGAATGCATTGGAAATGATTTTACTGTAAGGATGCACTGGAAATGATTTTACTGTAAGAATGCATTGGAAATGATTTTACTGTAAGAATACATTGAAAATGATTTTACTGTAAGAATACATTGAAAATGATTTTAATATAAGAACGCATTAGAAATGATTTTACTATAAGAATGCATTGGAAATGATTTTACTATAAGAATGCATTGGAAATGATTTTACTATAAGAATGCATTGGATATGATTTTACTATAAGAATGCATTGGAAATACCTGACTCCATGTTATATAGGAATAAAGTGTCGGCAAGTTTGAACATCGTCGGTGAGCAAACACAGGCGATCCTATGGTTGAATTAAGTGGATCACGTGACCATATAGGAAATGCCTCTATGGAAGATAGCGTTACGTCTAACTGCTCTGCATTTCTAGTCTATCCTCTATTATTATACCGACCCTCATTTCTACGTTGTCATCTATTACTATACCGACCTCCATTCTCTACTCTGTTCACTATACCATTTCTCTATACTATTTCACTAAACCGATTACTATTCGAGCAAGTATTATCGACAAGTACTATTAGTGCGAGTGATATTCGAAGGCGTCTGACACCAGTATTGTTCAACGGCGTTACTATAGTTGTATCTGCAATTACAAAGTCTCTACTACAACGAGCATTACGAAAGTGACAAAAAATATTTGTTGACATCACAAAAGTGGCAACGAGTGTTCTTTGACATCATAAAATTTAGTTAAACATTACTTTGTCAATGGGCATTTGTCATATAGGAATTACCGTGTCGTCTAAGTGATCAATACTAACACAGGTGATCCCAATAGAATTAATTGGGCCACGTGACCATAGAGGAAACGCATGAGTAACAAATTTCTACCTCTATCTTCTACCACTATACGGAGCCTCATTTCTAGTCTATCCTTTATTACTATTCGGACCGCTATTCTCAACTCTATTCATTATACTCTTCGTCTACTCGGATCACTATTCGATGGTTACTATTCGAGCGAGTATTATCGAGCAAGTACTATTAGTGCAAGTGATATTCGAAGGCGTCTGACACCAGTATTGTTCAACGGCGTTACTATAGTTGTATCTGCGATTTCAAAGTCTCTACTACAACGAGCGTTACGAAAGTGACAATGAATATTCGTTGACATTAACAAAGTGGAAACGAGTGTTCGTTGACATCACAAAATTTAGTTAAACATTTCTTTGTCAATGGGCATTTGTCATATGGGAATTAGCATGGCTAATATACAGATTACTATTTGGATCATTATCCGCAGGTTACTATTCGAGCGAATATTATCGAACAAGTACTATTAGTGCAAGTGTTAGTCGAAGGCGTCTGACACCAGTATTGTTCAACAGCGTTACTATAGTTGTATCTGCGATTACAAAGTCTCTACTACAACGAGAATTACGAAAGTGACAACGAATATTCGTTGACATTCCAAAAGTGGCAACGAGTGTTTGTTGACAGCACACAAATCAAGAACACCAGACCAGAAATGGCAGCAATATTCAATGGAGGGACGGATGATAGTTTTTCTCTACTCTATTCACTAATACTATTTCTCTATTCAGATCACTATTCGGTGGTTCCTATTCGAGCGAGTATTATCGAGCAAGTACTATCAGAGCGAGTGATATTCGAAGGCGTCTGACACCAGTATTGTTCAACGGCGTTACTATAGTTGTATCTGAGATTTCAAAGTCTCTACTACAACGAGCGTTACGAAAGTGACAATGAATATTCGTTGACATTAACAAAGTGGAAACGAGTGTTCGTTGACATCACAAAATTTAGTTAAACATTTCTTTGTCAATGGGCATTTGTCATATGGGAATTAGCATGGCTAATATACAGATTACTATTTGGATCATTATCCGCAGGTTACTATTCGAGCGAATATTATCGAACAAGTACTATTAGTGCAAGTGTTAGTCGAAGGCGTCTGACACCAGTATTGTTCAACAGCGTTACTATAGTTGTATCTGCGATTTCAAAGTCTCTACTACAACGAGCATTACGAAAGTGGTAACCAGTGTTTGTTTACATCACACAAATCAGACCAGAAATGACAGCAATATTCAATGGAGGGACGGATGATAGTTTTTCTCTACTCTATTCACTATACTATTTCTCTATTCAGATCACTATTCGGTGGTTACTATTCGAGCGAGTATTATCGAGCAAGTACTATCAGAGCGAGTGTTATTCGAAGGCGTCTGACACCAGTATTGTTCAACGGCTTTACTATAGTCGTATCTGCGATTACAAAGGCTCTACTACAACGAGCATTACGGAAGTGACAACTAATATTTATTGACATCACAAAGCTCCATCATTTGAGTAGTTTAAGAATCATCCACAATCCGTGACAATAAAATATCCTCATTTTTGTTGTTATTATTACAGCGATTCGACTGTTGTGCTTGCCGGCCTTCTTCAGGCATTTGTATATTTGGATAACCATCTGGGAATTTCATAACCTTTTTTTTGGCGTTAGATTGTATTTGTTCCGTTATCTATATCTCTCCTTGCTCCTTCTTTTCTTTTTTGTTTTGTTTTGTTTTTGTTTTTTTTGTATTTTTTGCGCGCGCGCCATTTTCTGTTTACTGATTCTGTGTCTGTAGTACTACCGTGATAGGTAATTTTCTTTTTCACTTTGCAGCTCGCATATTAGCGCTTTTTTCTCTCGTCCTCACGACCACGCATCCTATCTTCTTTAATTTTAAGGATCAGTCCTTTTCTCTCTCTTACCTTTAACACCTTGTCTAGAAGTACATCTAGTTGTCTTTCTCTTTCTCTTTCCCCTTTTCTAATTGGATCTATTCCTTGGTATTGTCCTCTGGGGCTTGAAAGGTGACCGAACCGTCTTCGTTTACACCAAAGGTATCTGGAGTCCTAGCGAAGGGAAACTTCCTCAAATTTCCAGCATTTTCTGCGGAACTTTGTCGATCTTGCTACTGACGTGGTTTGGATCATCGCCAATTCTTAAACGAATTTCTTCTTACACCCACCTATAACCCTCAGGGGGTTTCAAAGAACTCCATTTTCCAGAAAAGACTTTAATATACTATAGATCTTCATTCTCCGATAAAGATCATGATATATTTTTTCATTTCCCTTCTGACAAGATATCTTTAAATGTGTTTACTCAAATGTTAACAATCTAGATTATTATTATTATTATTATTATTATTATTATTATTATTATTATTATTATTATTGTGTATAGTATCATCTAGTCAGAGAACAATTTTAAGTGTCTAATTACCAAATCCCCTACGGGGTTTATGCGTAAAAAAGGCACAGTAGGAATGTTATCTATGCACATTTGGGTAGTTTAGTTTAGATGGGGACATTTTTTAGTTCCGCATAAAGTAATCTTTTTTAGCTCTGCCATGCCGATATGTCCAGGAATTGTACTCACATGATTTTCGGTACCCTTTCTTTCTTATCGATAATACCAATATCACAACAGAGGTTACCAGAGTTTAAAGCTTCTATATTTTTACTATTATCATTCTTAATTCATATATCATAAATTATTTATTATTATTATTATTATTATTATTATTATTATTATTATTATTATTATTATTATTTATATATCATTATTTATTATTATTTATTTATTTATTTATTTATTATTATTATCTTTATTTCATTTCCTTTGATTTCTGATGTGTACCCATTTCTTTCCGGGTTCCGCCCAGGTACCCTAAGGTTAGATATGGCATCATATATGGCTTCGTAAGGTATGGACTGTACTCGTGAGAACAATTTTTTTGTATTTCTTTAAGGCATTGGCTTCCACGGATCCCTTCATGCAGTCTACTAGAATCTTTTCCAACCAATCTGAGGGCTCCAACTACAACAGGGATTGACGTTACAGATTTTCCAGTGCAGATATTGGCCCACTCTGTCATACCAGATTTTATATTCAGTGGGTGCCAATACCGTGCAACCTGATGCAAGATGCTCGATTGTTTCTGGGTAATTAGCACAGAACTTGCGTTTTGGGCTTACACTATATTTTAGTATGTGTGATTCATAATTTCTAGTTAACAAGCACTGATCCTGTGCAGCAAAGATAAAACCTCCAGTTTCAGCTTTTAACACTGCACAACGTAGCCACTGATGGGTACGGGGTTTGTCTACATCATCTTGTTTGGTACGGGCAGAGTATTGGCCATGAAGCGGTATAACTTGCCATTATTTCTGTATCTGGTCGAATTCATTTGTCTTTGCTTTCTTTTTTATGTATTTTGCAGCTTCAATCGGTATATTGTACTTTATTATTATTATTATTATTATTATTATTATTATTTCCTTTGATTTCTGTTGTAAACTCATTTCCTACTGGGTCCCAACCAGAGACATAAGACCAGAAATGGCTTCAGGACATTCTTCAATTGTTATGGTGAAACACGCCTATTCTATAGTTAATAGAATCTCCCATCTAATATAAGTAGGAGTAGTAAGAGAAACGAAGATTAGTCGATGTCCGACGACCGGCTGAACGGTTGAACTCTCTGCCTTCGGGCGGGGAGCAACCCGAATGAGGCTTCGCCGAAGGGCGGATTCTCGTTCGGGGAGGTAAACCGACCCTGAACCCGTCTATACGGGTTCAAAGGTATATTTTTGGCCGAGACCACGGGCTCGGAGATCCCACGGGCTCGGAGATCCCACGGGCTCGGAGATCCCACGGGCTCGGAGATCCCACGGGCTCGGAGATCCCACGTTAAACCGGCCTTGTGCCACATGATGCCCTCGTGGGGGGTTACTAAATACTAGTAAATTTCGGACGAGACTAGTCGATAGTTAGTCGAATACGAAAGTAGTCAGCGACCACAACAAGATACGTAATACCTATTATATCAAGTTCCTAACGTTTTGTACGTCGAACCTATTTTAGGACCGATTTAGTACAAATACAAGCCTCCACTGTGAAATAACTCAACAACACCAATGAGCATTTTTGTATTAAAACAAAACCCTAAGATCACACATTTTTTACATTTGGTAAAGCTCTTCGTAATGCGTAATTTGTACTTGTGAGTACAATTAGTTTATATTTCTTTAAGGCGTCGGTTACTAGGGATTCCTTCCATGAGTATATCGGACCTTTTTCAAATCAATCCGAGTACTCCAACTACAACTAGAATTATTGATGTCCTCATGAGCGACATTTTTGAGATTTCCACTTCAAGATACTTGTATTTTTATAGTTTGATATTTTCCCTTGTATTTTTAAAAAAAATTCCAGGATACTTTAGTTCGTACGAACTGCTGTGTCAATATGAAATCACATTCTGAATTTGTGGCCATTGTCTGGATGATAAGCTTTGTATATTTTAAAGTCCCATAAAATTGTTACACGTATACTTCTTATTATTAATATTACTTATTTAACTCAATACAATAATTCCTGTGAAACCGTGAAATGAAGGTCGCCTTAAACGGGTTCTCCTCCAGTTCCTTTCACACGAACGCTGGTGTTCCCCAAGGCTCTATCCTTGGGTCATACACTGTTTCTGATCTTCATCAACGATCTTCCTAATGTCATCAACTCCCAACTTGACATCTACGTTGACGACACTACTATTTATTCTTGTACCAAATATTAAATCCGGCATTGCTGACAAAAATAACCTGGTCGTTGGTCTCGAAAAAGAATCTCCAATCTGTTTTTGACAGGGGAAGAAAATGACTTGTAAACTTTACTGCCCCCAAAACGGAACTGCTCTCAGTTACCCACCATAGATATCCCTCCCAGAATGGCTGATGACCAACTTCACGAGAGTGGCTTTCTACGCCTGCTTGGTGTCACGCTTTCCTCTGCCCTGAGGTGAAACAACTACATTGGATCAAATAGCTTCGTCTACCGCAATGAGAGTTGGTTCTTTGTCTCGTGCCGGAAGGTTTGTCTTGCCTGAGCCCATCCTTCAAATCTACAAATCAACCATTCGTCCTTGCATTGAATATTGTTGCCATATATGGTCTGGTGCCCACGCTGTTCATCTCAAGGTTCTCGAGAAAATCCAGAGACAGATATGCAATGTGATAGGCCATGATCTGGCATCTCGTCTACAGTCACTTTCTCACAGACATTCTGTGGCTTCCCTCTGTCTTTTCTACAAATATTTTCAATGTAACTGCTCTGACGAACCACTTTCACTGGTTCCCAAACTACATGAATTTAAGCGTGCTACTAGGTTGGCATTTCGGTCCCACCCTTTTACTGTCGAAACACTTAAATGTAACCGCCTTCTCTACTCCAACAGCTTCTTCTCTCTAACTTTCCTCCAGTGGAATTCCCTTTCTCCTATTTTCTTCTCTGATAGCTATAATTATCACATGTTCAAATGTAATGTCAATCGACATTTTCTGATGCCTTGATCCCGATCCCTGTCCTTCTCTATATTCTTTTCACAAATACCCCTCATTACTCTTCCTCTCATTCTCTGTAACCCCTTGCGTACTCATGCCTTGTTTGGGGGTGAAATGCTTAAAAAAATTCACATAATGTCTAGTGGTTGTTCCATAGGCTTGAGAACGCACTGAATTCCCTCAGTTCTCTAGGACCTTCCTCAGTATTTATTTATTATATAATGTAACTAGTAAAGATGGCGTTCACTAAGTATTAATAATTATCATAGGGACATGGTCGTTAAATATACTCAACAACGAAGTACCTACAATATCGTTGCAGACACCAGAACTGCCATAAAACCCGCCTCAATTCTTCCTTTTTTTCTTAGATAAGGCAATAAAGCCACTAAGACGCAAGGGGTTTCTGTGTGTGGGATGATATGAGGAAAGAAAACATTATTCAGGAGAGCGAACAATAAAAGAACAATATTTAAGAAGACAGAAAATAACAACTGACATTGCATTTAAATTTACGAAGATTAAAGCTGATTGGAAAGCAAGATGGCGGAAGGGACTTCCACAAGGGAGAAGTGTGAAAAACGACCTGCCTAAATTCTGCGGTTGCATCTAGCTGTTTCAAATTGAAATAATGAGACCTTTCCGCCAATCAAGTACTGCGCTCACATTCATAGAGTTTAAGTACTTAAGATAAAAATTGCCATGAAAATATTTATAAAAAAGGCACGAGGAATCTACGTTACAGCGTAGGTAAAGTGACTGAAACCGAGATGCCAGGTCAGGAACAATAACATTGCAGATTCTTGCAAGAGGGAAGAACCTGCTAGCATAGAACTTGCGGTTGCATCTAGCCGAATCAACCGTAGATTGGTACGAGCTTGTTGCTAATCTAGTACCGCATTTAAAGGTACATCGAAGTTATATTACGGCAGGGTAATGGGACTGAATCCGAGATGCCAGGTCAGGACGAATAATATTGCGGGTTCTTCTTTGGATTTTTATTAGTAATCGCTAAATACAGAGCTAGAACTACCGGACCAGATGTGACCGCAATATTCAATGCACGGACGAATTGTCTAGCACGGCACAGCGAACAAACTTTCTTAACAGCAGACTTACACTCTTCTGCAAATCAATTGAAAGAAAATAAATAATTCCGCTATTATCTTTTCATTTTTTTCCAGTGAAACATAACCCACAGCACATGTTAGTACTTTGTATGTCCATACCTTGCCAATTGGCTAAATTCTCGATTGGATTTAAATCAGGAGATTTTCCGGGCCAGTCTATAGTACTTTGATTTGATCACTGGTAAGGCTTGCCGTTCTGTTTGTGGAGCATTACAATTTTCGTACGCTTCCTTGGAGTAACGTACATCACAAACAATAGCCGTAGGACAACTAATCAACAGTCGAGACAATAGCGTCTTGTCTTTTTAGTCCTTTTCTTCCAGTTCTTTTTATCGCTTTTCTTTCCTCCTTTGCTTGTTTTTTTCTTCTTCATAATTAACCTTTTTCACGTCTCTTTTTTCTTTCATTCTCTTTTTTCTTTCTTCTTTTTCTTTCCTTCATTTATGTTCATCGTCCTTCATATTTAATCAAAAGCCCATTTTTTTCTTTCATTTCTTTTTTTCTTCATAATTTTTCTCTTTTACTTGATTTTTTCTTAGTTATATTTAATTTTTTCATCCTTCGTTTTGTTTTCTTTTTTCCTTTCATTGTCTTGCCTTTTTCTTTTTCTTCTTCATCTTTTTTAAACCATTTCTTTAATTGTTTTTCTCCGTTTTAACTATTTTTTTTACTTCCTTAACCTCTTTCCTTCAGCATTCGCTTTTATTTTTTTTTTTTTATTTATTTAAGCTTTCTTTTATATTTTCCTTCGTTTCTTGCCGTCTTTCCTATTTTTGGTTTTAATACGACTTTTTTTCTTTTTTTTTTTTATTCTTTCTTCTTTTTTTATTATTCACTAGCAGCATAGCTCGTCGTTGTCCGTGCGTGATTCAAAAATCGTACGACTCGTACAGCAATCTTGACTTAAAATATTTTTGCCCTTCCTTGCCTTTAAAGGAGTGTCCTTTGCTGTGCTGATGTTGCTACATGCCTTACTTCTTGCCTATCTCACATTGCGAATTTTTTCGAAGCTCTATACTAAACATTAAATCTGTTACGAAAAAAAGAACCAAACAAAATGAACACAAGACGATCAGCTTTAAAAAAGGACTCGTAACTGGAAAAACCGAATGAAAAAAGAATGTTAACAACAAATACTTTTTCACACCCAATCCACTTCTGCGGAATCAATTGGAGTAAAGTGTCATACAGATTTAATTTTTTTCCACTTGTGACGAATGCAGTTATCGAAATTTTTTGCATGCTAGCATGCTAGCTAACATTTGTTTCTGTCAGTTATTGGTTCTCACGGTGGCCAATAGAATCTTCCTGGCTACTCTGGCCAGTAGAAAATGGCCGCAAACTACATGAAAACTGTCGTAGAAGCATGAAAAAATCGATTATTTTCACTATCCATAGAAGTTGAGAAATGCAATATCGGTCTTGGCCTTCCCGCTAACTTGGAGCATGTGCATGTAAATTTTGGTGCAAATCCGTCGAAAATTGCGGCCGTGCATTCGTCACACACACACACGCGCGCACACACACACACACACACACACGCACACATACGCACACACACACACGCACACACACACACACACACACATCCTGCCTTTTATAGATAGAGATTACGCCGCCGCCATTTTTGTCTCACCTTCTTCCTCTTCCATCTTTTTTTTTTTATTTCTTTTTGCTCTTACCTGTCGTCTGCTCGCCATCCTATTTTTTACCAAGACCATCCTCACATTTTTCTTGACCTGTCGGTTGAAATTCCAAATTGTGAACTAAACGATTGGCAAAGCATATAAGGTGACATTTTCTGGGGATCTAATAATCAAATCTTAAAAAGGGGTGAATGCTGATGTCGGATCGATATCGCTCGGTCTTTCTACTTTTATTGATTTTGTTAAACATCACGAAGAAGAAAGGAGAGGGAAATTAAAAAAAAAATCTACATAGTAAACAATCGATATTCGATGACATGATTTGGGTAAATGCGTTTCTAAATGCGGGATTATTTTTTTAAACTTTTTGCTTTGTCGTACATTCTCTTAATCTTTCTTTTTTCTACAATTTCTTCTTTTTCTTTGTCTTTTTTTCTCTTTACTTTGCGTTTTCTTTCTTTCTCTCTATTTCTTTTTTTCTTCAATTTGCAATTTTTTCATCACTTCCTTTATCTTTTATTTTCTTTCTTTCTCGTCTTTCTTTTTCTTCAGTTCCTCTTTGTCGTTGCCTTTCTTTATTCTCTTCATTTTCCTTTCTTTTTTTTTTCTTACTTTCCTTTCATATTTTTTTCTCTTGAATTTCTTCTTTCGTTTCTTTTCTTCTCTCCGTCTATCTCTCGAAGATTACTTTACACAAAACTTATTTCCTTTCTTCTTTTTCTTTTTCTTCTTTCTACAACTTTGTGGTGGCTGCCACAATTAGTATTTGCTTCTCTTTTCCTTTTGTTTCTTTCTTTCTTTCTTTCTTTCTTTCTTTCTTTCTTTCTTCTATCTACAATCGTCTTATGGCTTGCATTATTAATATTAGCTTCTCTTTTCTTTTTTTCTTCATTTCTTTCTTTCATTCTTTCTTTATTCTTACCTTTCTTCTTGTTAATAATGACGTAATAATGTCGTTTTTTGACGTATTATTAACGTCAAAAAACGACATTATTACGTCATTTTTTTGCACCAACCTAATACAATCGTTCATGACGTTCATTAGTAGTATTGGATTTCTCTTTCTTTCTTTCTTTCTTTCTTTCTTTCTTTCTTTCGTTCTTTCTTTCTTTCGTTCTTTCTTTCTTTCTTTCGTTCTTTCTTTCTTTCTTTCGTTCTTTCTTTCTTTCTTTCTTTCTTTCTTTCGTTCTTTCTTTCTTTTTTTACAATCGTTTCATGGCTTGCGTTATTACTATTAGCTTCTTTCTTCCTTTTTTGTTCTTTCTTTCTTTCCTTTCTTCTTCTTCTTGTCATGGCTTGCATTATTGGTATTAGCTTATTTTTTTCCTTTATCTTTCTTTCTTTTTTCTTTCTTTCTTTTTTTTTCTTTCTTTCTTGTTTTCTTTCCTTTCTTCTTGTTCTTTCTGCAATCGTACCAGGACTTCCATAAGCAGTATTGGCCTTTCTCTTCCTTTTTTTCTTTCTTTCTTTCTTTCGTTCTTTCTTCTTTTTTTACAATCGTTTCATGGCTTGCGTTATTACTATTAGCTTCTTTCTTCCTTTTTTGTTCTTTCTTTCTTTCCGTTCTTCTTCTTGTCATGGCTTGCATTATTGGTATTAGCTTATTTTTTCCTTTATCTTTCTTTCTTTTTTCTTTCTTTTTTTTTCTTTCTTTCTTGTTTTCTTTCCTTTCTTCTTGTTCTTTCTGCAATCGTACCAGGACTTCCATAAGCAGTATTGGCCTTTCTCTTCCTTTTTTTCTTTCTTTCTTTCTTTCTTTCTTTCTTGCTTTCTTTCTTTCCTTTCTTCTTCTTGTCATAGATTGCATTATTGGTATTAGCTTGTTTTTTTTTCCTTTTTCTTTCTTTCTTTTTTCTTTATTTCTTCTTTGTCTATATATAAAAGTGTCATGGCTTGCATTATTACTGTTAGCTTCTTTCTTTCTTTTTCTATTCTTTTTCTTTCTTTCTTTCTTTCTTTCTTTCTTCCTTTCTTTTTTCTTTCTTTCTCATTTTCTTTACTTTCTTCTTGTTCTTTCTACAATCGTTCCATGACT
The DNA here is from genome assembly GCA_963932145.1 of Acanthosepion lycidas. NCBI lineage: Eukaryota > Metazoa > Mollusca > Cephalopoda > Sepiida > Sepiidae > Acanthosepion > Acanthosepion lycidas. The sequence goes on from OZ010613.1 coordinate 23,643,970, forward strand.
TTCATTAATAGTATTATTTTTTCTCTTCCTTTTTTTTTTCTTTCTTTCTTTCTTTCTTTCTTTCTTTCTTTCTTTCTTCTTCGTCTTCTTGTTATGGTTTGCATTATTATTATTAGCTTCTTTCTTCCTTTTTTTTTTCCATTTTTTTCTTGTCTTTCTTTTCCCCCTTTTTTTTTCTTTTGTTTGTAAATCTTCTCTATTGTTAAACTCACTTCATCCGATATTTTCACTTGATTCTCATCTCTTCGAATTTGTATTGCTATTCAATAAGGACTTAACCTTCATAAACAAAAAGTCAAAACTGCAAGAAATATACGTCCGAAGAATTGTCTTACGTCAATATTTCCATCTCTACAATTAACACTATTGTCACATGTAGAAAAAATTCTGATTTTTAATCATTAAAAGTACAAATTTCTGAACAAAGCTCACACAATACAGAAAATTTAAAAAAAATATTTTGTTATAGATTTTGAAGAAATAATCGAGGATTTTCTTGGATGTCATTAAATCTATTGTCGTTTGTCAGAAAGAAATTTTCTTTTAATATAGATTTTAGTCAAAAATTAATGTAAAGAAAACTGACACAACAGGTCCAATAAAAACGTACACATGATTCATACGCATTCCTTTCGTATTCTTATAGTAAGAAGTAAGTTCCATTCGGACAGCTTCTTCACGAGAACTTTTGTTTTGTGGAACAGATTCCCAGCAGGATGTTTTCCTGATCAGTACAATCTTGACCCCTTCATGTCTAGGGTGCACAGTTAGCATTTCATTTCGTATTTCTAGAGTAAGAAGTAAGTTCGATTTGGACAGCATGTTCCCAAGAAGTGCTGCTTTGTGGAACAGACTCCCGAGAGGATGTTTTCCCAATCACTACAATCTTGACCTCTTTAAATCTAGTGTTAACCGTTATCTTTTCCTTTCGTATTCCTATAGTAAGAAGTAAGTTCCATTCGGACAGCTTCTTCCCAAGAAGTGCTACTTTGTGGAACAGACTCCCGGTACTGTGTTCTCAATCACTTCAATCTTGACTAATTCATGTTTAGGAGAAACCTTTAACTTTCCTGCATAGAACTTGCTCCATCATCCATTTACACAAGTTTCGCTAGGTGGCTGATACATTGCTTTCCTGTATCCCTCTGGCCTTCAATATATCCTGTGAGTATCACATTCTTTAAGGCAATTTCTTCATCATATGCTTTAGCGATTTCAATCGTCGCTTTCTGATCAAAATTTTAATTATCCTTTTTCGTTCCATTTTCTCTAAAACTTCGTCGTTGCTCACACGTTCTGTCCATGGTATTCTCAACCTCTTTCTACAAAATATCGTCCGGTTCACACTCCCCACCCCCCGGTTTTTTGAACGTGAGTATACGTTGATCCCTTGTTGTCTGTTTAGGAATGGGTTACCGGTTCCTTCCGGTCTACCTCAACTCTGAATTTTTTTGTCACAAATTTATTTAGATTTTCTCAGCTCCCAATAGGAGTCGATAGGTTCGTCTGTCACCCGGTTCATACTCCTCCCCGTTTTTTTTTTTAAAGCAGAGGATTCCTTGTTTTCTGTTTAGGATTGTGTTTCTAGTTTCTTATAAAATCTACTTCAGACTTCTAAAGTCTGAAAATGAACACTTAAATTTTATTCACTAATTAGATCTTGACCTCTTCAAGTCGAAAGTGAGTGGTCTATATTTCCTTCATAGCCACAAGAATTTCCCTTCATGCCCTTTCTCACGCTAATACAACTACACACAGTGACCCTCTACCTTGAGTGTATCTAGGCATCCGTATTGGTTTGGTTTCGTTTGGCTGTTTTGTTTTACGGCATATCAATCTCAAAGGTTTATTTAATAACAGGATTTTATTTAGAGATATTATTCCCCCCAAAAATGTATTGCTAGTAATAAAAATTAATTTTACATTTCCATAGTGTTTTAACCCCAGTGTTTGGGTAAACTATTTGCTCATAGTAGGGATCCTAACAGCTGCTACACCCTGCTTAAAACCTCCCGATCAGAGGCCTTGCTGTTGGGCGTAGTTTATCGTCTTACCCAGGACGTAATTTGTAACAAAAAAAAAAAAAAAAAAAAAGAAACTTATGTCTCTTCTTCATCTGCGAAAAGATTGTCCAGCATTCACTGCCATATAGGAGGACTGATATTATATAACCGTTCAGCAACCCTTTTCTTTGTTTCTGTTGCCTCAAGTCTCTTCTTCATCTGTGAGGAGATTGTCCAGCATTCACTGCTATATAGGAGGACTGATATATAACCGTTCAGAACTCTTTTCTTTGTTTCTGTTGCCTCAAGTCTCGTCTTCATCTGTGAGGAGATTGTCCAGCATTCACTGCAATATAGGAGTACTGATATATAACCGTTCAGAACTCTTTTCTTTGTTTCTGTTGCCTCAAGTCTCGTCTTCAGCTGTGAGGAGATTGTCCAGCATTCACTGCCATATAGGAGGACTGATATATAACCGTTCAGAACTCTTTTGTTTGTTTCTGTTGCCTCAAGTCTCGTCTTCAGCTGTGAGGAGATTGTCCAGCATTCACTGCCATATAGGAGGACTGATATATAACCGTTCAGAACTCTTTTCTTTGTTTCTGTTGCCTCAAGTCTCTTCTTCATCTGTGAGGAGATTGTCCAGCATTCACTGCCATATAGGAGCACTGATATTATATACCCGTTCAGCACCCTTTTCTTGTTTCTGTTGCCTCAAGTCTCTTCTTCATCTGTGAAGAGATTGTCCAGCATTCACTGCCATATAGGAGGACTGATATTATATAACCGTTCAGCACTCTTTTCTTTGTTTCTGTTGCCTCAAGTCTCGTCTTCATCTGTGAGGAGATTGTCAAGCATTCCCTGCCATATAGGAGGACTGATATTATATAACCGTTCAGCACTCTTTTCTTTGTTTCTGTTGCCTCAAGTCTCGTCTTCATCTGTGAGGAGATTGTCAAGCATTCCCTGCCATATAGGAGGACTGATATTATATAACCTTTCTACACATATTCTTTGTTTCTGTTGCCTCAAGTCTCTTCTTCAACTGAGAGGAGATTATCCATCATTCATTGCCATATAGGAGGACTGATATTATATAACCGTTCAGCATCCATTTCTTTGTTTCTCTTGCCTCAAGTATCTTTATCATCTGTGAGGATATTCTCCAACATTCACTGCCATATAGGAGGACTGATATAACCTTTCAGCACTCTTTTCTTTGTTTCTGTTGCCTCAAGTCTCTTCTTCATCTGTAGAGAGATTGTCCAGCATCCACTGCCATATAGGAGGACTGATATTTTATACCCGTTCAGCACCCTTTTCTTGTTTCTGTTGCCTCAAGTCTCTTCTTCATCTGAGAGGAGATTGTCCATCATTCATTGCCATATAGGAGGAGTGATATTATATACCCGTTCAGCACCCTTTTCTTGTTTCTGTTGCCTCAAGTCTCTTCTTCATCTGTGAAGAGATTGTCCAGCATTCACTGCCATATAGGAGGACTGATATTATATAACCGTTCAGCACTCTTTTCTTTGTTTCTGTTGCCTCAAGTCTCGTCTTCATCTGTGAGGAGATTGTCAAGCATTCCCTGCCATATAGGAGGACTGATATTATATAACCGTTCAGCACCCTTTTCTTTGTTTCTGTTGCCTCAAGTCTCTTCTTCATCTGTGAGGAGATTGTCCAGCATTCACAGCCATACTGAAGGACTTATAAAACCGATATTGTGTAACAGTTTAGTACTATTTATTTTTATTTTTCTGATTTTTTTTTATACTTTTCTTAGCTTTAGAAAGGTATTTTCACTATCCAAATACACCTTTCAGTATCGCATTTTCCGTACTCGATTATTAGGTTGATGCAAATTTAATGTCATTTTCTCACATAGTAACATATGTGAGAAAACGATTTTTGCACCAACCTAATTAAACACTTCATATATAATTAAATTCCTCTGCAATATGTAAATAGTATGTTAAGCCGATTCCTTTTTAGTGGCATCCATATATTCTGTTTTCCTTAAAACTCATGCTCACTCCTTCCCTATTGTTTTCCCCTATTAAATTCTGTAAGAATCCCTATAGTTTCTTTCCTGTGTCTGCTTTCAACATCTGTATCATCAGAATATGTAATGTTTTTAGGAGTGTGGCCGCCAATAATTACTAGTAGTAATTCTGTGTCTAGATTACGCCCTGCGAACATCTGCTGATCGAAATATAGCCCCTTGAAAAAGCCAGAAGTTCGCGTCATCCAGGAAATAACAGACGTAGATTACGCAGATAAACTTGTCTTGTTGTCAGACACGATTGATAAGGCTACCAAACTTCTCTAAAGGACAAGGAGAATCTGATACTCAAATGTTGAATAGAAGGAAAGAGAGAACGGAATTCAACGCATGACCTACCTAGCGGTCTTTAGCAATGGATGAGAGAACCTGGTCTGGAGGAGGAAGCAGAGGAAAGGAACTTATTGAGAGCCTCAAGGGATAGAGTGAGGTGGAGAGCCATGATCGCCTACACCTTGAAAGGACATGGTACATAAAAAGAAAGAAACGTAGCTTTGATGTGACACAAGGTAGAAAGTACTGGGCGCCCAGCGTGTGTCGAACTCACTAGTTGCTCGTAACTGATCTTCCCTTACCGATACAGCTCATCGAAGGGTCCTAAATGATTGTCTACCGAGCGTGTAAGCAACGATGAGGCTGCAAACAAGGAGAAGGCTTTTACTTATCATCAGAAAGAGGCAGCTGCAGTTTCTGAGACGCGAAATGAGAAAGAAGTGCTTGGAGAATCTGATACTCACAGGTCGAAATGAAAGAAATAGAGACAATTGAAAGCAACGCATGCCATACCTAGCAGACTTGAACAAGTGGTCTGGGGGAGCTGGTAAATGACTAAACTTATTGAGAGATACAAGGGAAAGGTTAGAAGTGGAGAGCCATGATCGCCTACGTCCTGAAAGGACACGGGACATACAAAAAAAAAGAACTTAAGAAGTAAGATTCATCATAGAACTGAAATATGAAAATCGTGACATTTTCACGGGTATTTCTAGTAAATTTGAATGTTCCTTAGTTTGGTAGTTTTTTTAGTAAGTACGTTATGCCCGGCCTTTACCTCAGATAAATTATGGATTCTTCCTGGTTGATTGGGAAGATAGGCACAAGAAAATATATAAAAAAAGGCGCTTTTGTTTTAGGGAATGAAAATAAGAAAAATCGATTGAAATTTAATACCGAATGATAAGGCTACCAAATTTCTTCATCTCATAGAAGAAGCGGCTTGTGAGATTGGCCTCTACATTAATGCTGGCAAAACAGAATCTATCAGCTACAACCAACAAGAAGAAATTATGTTGAAAAATTCTGTCTATTCACTTTTTCTTCTTTTCTGCTTTTTCCGCATTCTAATTTCATTTTCTTTCTTTTCTATTTTTAAAGATTTTTCTTCTCTTCGTTTTCCTTCTTTTCTGTCGATTTCTTCTTCTTCTTCTTCTTCTTCTTCTTCTTCTTCTTCACCTCCACAGTGTACTTCATTCCTCATTCTTCTTCTTCTTCTTCTTCTTCTTCTTCTTCTTATTATTATTATTATTATTATTATTATTATTATTATTATTATTATTATTATTCTTGCCTCTTCAGTCTACTTCACTCCACATTCTTCTTCTTATTATTATTATTAGTAGTAGTAGTATTAGTATTATTTTCGCCTCCTCAGTGTACTTTACTCCTCATTCTTCTTCTTCTTCTTCTTCTTCTTATTATTATTATTATTATTATTATTATTATTATTATTATTATTCGCCTCTTCAGTGTACTTCACACCTCATTCTTTTTTTCTTTTCCTCTTCGTCTTCTACTTCTTCTTCTTCTTCTTCACCTCCTCAGTGTACTTCACTCCTCATTCTTTTTCTTTTATTCTTCTTCTTCTTCTTCTTCTTCTTCTTTTACAACCAAGAAGGAGAAATTGAGTTGAAAAACGGCAACAATATCAAGTCCCCCCAGGAATTTGTTTGCCTCGGCAGCAACATGCAGTCAACGTAAAGCGACATCAAAATCCGCAAAGGCAAAGCCTGGGGTACCCTTGATGATCTATCACCATCTGGAATTCGTCCCTCTCTGACAATCTTAAGAGGGAATTCTTTAAAGCCACCCTAGAATGTCTTGTTCCAAAGCCTTGTATTGGGTGAATATTTGTATGAAAAAAACAAAAAAAAAAAAAAAACACTCATATAAAATGTAAAATTTATTTTCCCCGTCTTCGAATTTCTCCTGCAAGCATTCCTCCGCTCTCACCTGTTATCGATCTGCTCGTTAGTTTCCTCTCGAAATATTTACGATTTCGGTTCGATTTTTTTTTTGGTGGGGGGGGGGGAGTTTTTTGTTCTTAAATTTCCTCGGATATTCATTTCGGCGTAAACTTTTGTTTCTTCACGAAATCGGCAAGATAAAAAAAATGAAAAGCTGCCATGTTGGATTTTAAGTTCTTAACCGGATAAATTCCTTTGTTTAATTCATTCGAGCGTAAAAGAAAGATTCTTCAAGGATTATGACTTAATAACTATACATACACACACACACACACACACACACACATATATATATATATATATATAGATAGATAGATAGATATACATACATATATGCGTATATTTGTATATATATATATGTGTATATATATATATATATAAAATGTGCTTGTGTGTATGTGTTGCGCGTGCGTCTTGGAAATGGTGGATATCAGCGCACACAAATACATTATATTAAATATGTATACATTAGTAAATTTAAAATGGATATTTCTACATGTCAATCAATAAATGAATTCGTACGGAAAATTAATGGTAAAATGGAAAGAAAAAATATGACATTGTCGTTATTTAGGGCTTCATCAAGTAATTTTTTATGTAATTATATATATATATATATATATATATATATATATATATATATATATATATATATGCGTAAGAAGAAGAGGGGGAATATTTTAAATTTTACAATTTCAGCGTTTCCTACATATGCATGATTAAAACCAATTTTGTGCAACACACACACACACGCACACACAGACACACACACACACACATATATATATATATATATATATATATATATATATATATATATATATATATGTGTGTGTGTGTGTAAAAATATATAGAAAATAGGAAAGAACTCGTTAGGTAAATAATCCAAAGTTCTTTAGTATTTTTGTTATTATTTTTAAAAATAGTGCTCGATACAAAAGTAGAGCATAAATATAATTATTTATTTAAAAATATGATTCCAACGCTACATAAGAGTTCTCATGTTTTAAAACAAGAGCCGAAAACTTTCATATGATTATTTGAATTAAATTGAATTAAAGTTCCAAGCTCTGTTCCATGGAACACAGCTTGTTACTTTAATTCAATTTAATTCAACTCAACGTTGAAAACTTTAATTCAACTCAACGTTGATTCTGATTCCGCAGGACTGGGTTGGAGTGAAAAAGTATCTGTTCTAACATTCTTTTTTCATTCGGTTTTTCCAGTTACGAGTTCTTTTTTTAAAGCTGATCGTTTTGTGTTCATTTTGTTTAGTTCTTTTTTCGTAACATTTTTAATGTTTAGTATAGAGCTCAGAAAACTTTTTTTGGCAGAGGCTACGGGCTCAGAGGACCCACATTAAACTCGGCCTTGTGCCACATATATCAGTTGTGTGGGCGGGGGCTGGTAAATATTAACAGGGATATAGACTGTTCTACCGAGGCTGTGACTGTTCGCAGTTCCTGTCGAACTCTCTGACGAGGTTGTGCCGAAGGGCAGAGATTCGTCCGGGTGGAAGTAGACAGACCCGAAACCGTTCATGCGGGTTCCACGGGCATTTTAAGGCCGAGCCTACGGGCTCGGATGTCACATTTTAAATTCAGCTTTGTGCCACAGGTAACCTCCAGGGGCGGGGTCACTGAATATAACAGTGATATAGAATGAACGCCGGTCAACCGACACACACTCCCAAGTGGTGTAACACTCTTCTGTTGTATTTACTGTTCAATACACTATTTATCTGCAACCTCTTGTTTTGGTATTTCTTAGCCATTACTTGCTCACAACAATCTCTTTCATTTATTCATTCTAACACTTTCATGTCTCCCTTCTATTTATTTCATATTTTCCTTTGATCTCTTTCAGTTCTTAATTCTTTCTCTTTCATTCTATCACATTTATTTCTTCATTTCAACTCCCGTCCTGGTTAGGACGATAAACTCCGTCCGCGTCCTGGGTGAGACGATAAACTACATCCGCGTCCAGGATAAGACGATAAACTACGTCCAACAGCAAGGCCTCTGATCAGGAGGTTTTGAGGAGCGTGGAACCACCTCTTAATTGCTGGTGTTCCCAGGTCTACCCTGACCCGGGGTGGTAGCACTTGTTAGGGTCCCACATATGGGCAAATAGTTTACTCCCAAACTGAGGTAAATAGAGTTATGAAAGTGAAAAAATAGGTTTTAATACCAGAAACACTCTGTAAAAAAATTATTACAAGAGATAATTTTTTGTAGCAAAAAAATCTATTACCAGCAATATGTCTTTTTTTTAAAAAATAATATTAGTAGCTATACATTTTTGAGGAAAAAATTACCAGAAATAGATTTTTGACAAAAGGAAATATTACCAGCAATAAAAAAATTTGTCGGCATTAAATAATCCATTGAGGTTGATATACCGTAAAGTAAACCAAACCAAAGCAAACCATTTCATCTCTTACATTCTCTTGCATTCTTCATTTCATCTCTTTCATTCTCATAATTATTCCACGTTTTTCCAGTTATTCATATTTTCGACGTTTTCTTGAATCAACCTTCCAGCATGTAGATGTTCAACGGGAGACCTTCTTGAAACCTTTTTTTTTTTTTTTTTTAATCTAACAGATTATCTTCCGTACGGACATATATACATATATATTTCCCCGCATCTTTACATCGGCAAATCCGAATAGCGCAAAATCATTTTTTATTGATTGATACAAATCGATAAGCTCTTAGCCGGAAGCATTACCTTCATTTTCCCTAAGCCCTTCATTCAAATTCTGTTTAACAACGATTAAAACATTATCTTTTAATTATTATCAACCGATAACCGTAAAAAAAACTATCACGTGATGCGTGTCGTCATAAGGCAATTCGTGGCTTTATTTCCGGTTTATTGGTGTAAGTTCTTTTTTCAGGGTGGTTGGGTGATCGGATTAAACGAAAAGTAAGTTATCGGCGAGGCGAAAGAATTTTGAAGAAAAAGCAGACGGGGGAAAATATGACATGGAAATCCATTATGGAAAGATGTCTTCTCGAATGTAAGCTAAGTATTAAGATATAGGAAAGAAAGGAATACTGAACAGCTACATCCCTATACAAATTTATTGAAACAAAACGAATAATTCCGTTATTATTTACTTTTTTTCTTCTCTTTTTCCAATGAAACATGACCCAGTGCACATGTTACTACTTCGTATATCCATGTCTTTGATGACATCTGCGCATGAATTTTTAGAACTTATAAACTTAATGTTTTATTTTTCTTACCATGCTCATATTGCAATCTTTTCTGTTATTGTTATTGCATTTTTTACCAGAGTTCATATCGCAGTTTTCGTTGTTGTTATTGATTTTCTCTGGCACTCCTTATGACTGGTTCCCATATTGTATTCATTTCTATGCTTGGTCGGCTCAGGAGATTTTTGTGGCCTAGCATATGTGCTGATTCCTTAGGTGTTCGTATTTTCCAGTGATCCCTTTCTTTTATTTTAATCTCATTCCACAAGGGCCGGTGATCTCCTTTTTCCCTCCATAAAATTTTGAATATGACAATGAAGAGAAGGATAACAGTCCGAATAATGGAAATAATGCAAGTAATGATAATAACTCATCTCAGAGATATAGACAAATATTGAGGAAAAGACAAATGAAATTTCTCGGGCACGTAACGAAGAAGGCGGGCATGGAAAATCTGATACTCACGGGGCGGCTAGAAGGAAAAAGGAAAATGGTAAAGCAGAGCGTAACATACTTGATGGGCTGGATCAAATGGATGACGGAACAGGATTTGGGAGAAATAACAAAAAAACAAAACTTATTTATTAAGAGCTATAAGAGATAGGAAGATGTGGAGAGACATATTCGCCTACGTCCTGAGGGGACATAAAAGAAAAAGACAAGACTGGCGGCAAGTTCTCAGCATTTCTATCATGGATAGATGTTACCGTAAGTTCTATGGTAACATTTTCTTCTCTCGCACTTCTCGCTTGTGGAACTCTTTTCCGGTATCTTGCTTTCCAGCCGACTTTTTTTTTTTTTTTTTTAAAAACTTCAAAATTTTAAATTCAAAATCAGTCGTTATCTTCCGTCTTCAAAATTCATGATCTTTTATTATTCACTCGGTTTTATAACGTTTTCGTTTGTCACATTCCTTAACTCTCAGCATCACCTTGCGTCTTAGTAACTTTATCGCCTTGAATTGGGTGGAATGTTTCTTTTTTAAAATGGTCGGTTACTCCTCGTTTTCCGAGTATACCCGTCTTTCAGTGCGTCTAGCCAAACACTATTACATACTCCTACTCAATCCACAGAGCAGACCAGTAGTTTATACTGCAACTATGCTGAACAGAGCTCAAAACCTCGGTCACGATGACTTGTGACTTCATGCTAGCACGACCATCAACGGGTTTCAATCAGTACCATCTACCCAATTTCACTCGCGAGCCGTGGTATGGTTTTCAGGCAATTTTCAGTGGGTGAGATAGTCACCTTCCCTAGCCGATTGTATCAAGAATTCATCGCGAGGAACAAACAAACTATGGTGAGATTCGAACCTGGGTCTCATGATCACAAAGCAAAGAATAAGGTGAAAACGCTGTCAAAAAGATCATCTGTTATGGGATAAAAACGGGAACAGAAAAATTACATATAACAATGAAAGTAAAACAGAACTACATTCTGATACAAGACAATCCGAAGATAAATTTCTGAAAAAAAAAAATTTATTTGGTGTGTGGGTGCGGGAGATGAATACTTTGGGAGTACATCAAAGGCCATTTCAACTGTAAAATGATGAGACATTTCCGCGAATCTATAAGGCCGTGGATTTAATACCATGAAAGAGAAGAAACTGTTAGCATAGAACTTACGGTTACATCTAGCCATTTCAACTGTAAAATGATGAGACCTTCCCGCCAATTGAAAAGCACGTGGATGTAATACCGGGAGAGAGAGGAAACTGTTAGCATAGAAGTTACGGTTACATCTCGGCATTTCAACTGTAAAAAGATGAGACCTTTCAAAAAAATACATGGATAAAAACGGCGAAAAGTATAAAACTTTTAATAAAATCCCATTTATTACCAGCGATAGCGGATGATGAAATATTACAATATGATGACTCGCCTTTCCAACACAAAGCGGGTAAAAAATGAAATGGTTTTCTCACAAATGAAGATTGGGAAGTGTTAGAAGATTGGATTGTCCAGAGTCCTGACTGACATAATCAAACTTACGTGAAGAAAGCAGAGAATTCGGGCGTATAAAAGATAAGCAAATATATTGCTAAAGCTTTGGAGTTACTATCAAGGGCCATGTTAGAAGATTCCCGTTAAAACATCTAGGAACAAAAAAGAGATTTGCGTTTAGATAAACATTCAAATTCTCTTAAACCTTAACAACGTAGGACAACTTTAAATTCATTAAAGCCATCATTACCAAAAAAGAACATAATTCTTTAAAGGGAAAATATTATGAAAATATATTCATCGCAACATTAGCAATTATTAACACACGTTTAAAAAACACGTTACATCACCATTTTTTACAGATCCATATATATATATATATATATATATATATATATATATGTAGAGAGAGAAAGAAAGAAAGAAAGAAAGAAAGAGAGAGAGAGAGAGAGAGAAAGAGAGATGTCAAATGTATATCAACTTTATCTCGTACCCAAGAATTTAATTTCTTTGTTGATCTCTTCCTTAGGCTTGCTATTTGGCTTTGCAAAAATTGGTTGGAGGAGAAAGATAATCAGAGGAGAACAAAGCGTGAATATGTTTAAGGTGGACATCAACTTACCAGGAAGTAAAAAAAAAATTACTATATATATTGTAATATTTCTCATGGAAATGGCGATAGAGTAGCGAGGGGCTTACAAAGTTTCGTCCCCGCGAAAAGGGTTGTATAGTGGAAAATATTTCATCACCCACAAGGCCGTGTAGACAATTCCAAAACAATGTTTGTTCTGGTGGAACTAAAGAATGTAGTCAGAATATTTCTCATGGAAATAGCTATAAAGTAGCGAGAGCCTTGTAACGTTACCTCTGTGGGAAAAGGTGTTGTATCTTTGAAAATAATTCGTCACTCACAGGGCCGTGTAGACACTTTAAAAACAATGTTTGTTCTGGTGGAAGTAAAGAATGTAGTCTGAATATTTTCCATGCAAATGGCAATAGAGTAACGCGATGCTTGTAACTGTGCAAAAAGGATTGTATGTTTGAAAACATTTCATCACCCACATGTACGTGTAGACAATTCTAAAACAATGTTTGTTCTGGCGGAAATAAGGAATTTAAAATATTTTCCGTAGAAGTAGCTATAGAGTTGCGATAGGCTTGCAAGGTTTCGTCTGTGGGTAAACTGGTTGCATGATGAGAAATAATTCATCACTCAAAAGGCCGCGTAGCCGCTTTTGGACTCTATCAAGACAGTGCTTGTTATGGAAAAGGGCGAGAGAACATAGTTAGAAGATTTAGCTTAGAGAAAATCGTATCGAAAAAAAACACTGTCGGAGGAGAGACGTGGGTGGGTAACAACTGAAAATAACAAAAGATAGCTTAATTAGAAACGTGAAGTGAGTGATTTAGTGAATGAGTGAGATGAGGGGGGCTTAAATCAGCCTGGCTTACTCGATGTCTTCTGATTGGATGATCCAAGCCGTGCGTTGTGCTTATCTTTTTTTCCCGCCAAAATGTCTAGACATACTGGCATTGCTAGATTATTTTGAGAGTCGACCCAATCAGCGTTTCAGTGATAGGTGTTTCCCTATTGAATTTTTAACTATATCGATTTTTTTAAATAGAAATTTTCTTTTATTGTTGTATCTTTCGTTCGTTTGTTTGTTTTTGGTTGTATTTTTTTCGTTTCGAAAAACAAAAAAATGCCCATTCTTTGAAAATGAACCAATCATCTTTTAATACTGTCGTTGGTAAATATTTGTAGAAATGTTGCATTTACACTGTCATCTTAAAATCCGTCGATGATTTTTTTCTCATGCTGACATGAAGGGGAAATAAGATATTGAATCCATTGCTAGGTCAGCTGATCAGAAAGTTGATTCACTGTGTTGTGCTAGACAATTTTTCTCTCCGGAATCTATCTTACATATCTATATGTCTATCATTCGTCCATGCTTAGAATATTGCTGGCACATATGGTCCGGTACTCCCATTACAACCCAGATCTCCCTGATAAGGCCGTAAGAAGGATTAGCAATATTATTGATCCCGGTCTAGCCTCTCAGCTTCACTCACTTTCCCACCGGCGTAACATTGTCTCTCTTTGCCATTTCTATAAATATTTTCATGGTAATTGTTCGGATAAGCTTTTCACTATGGTAGGGATTAGGCGGGATATTACTAACATTAATTTGTCTATATTTCTGAGATGAGGTATTATGTACACTATTTACATTATTCGGACTATTGTCCTCATTTTGTTGCCATATTTATTACAATGTTCCGGCCTTTCAGCATCTGTCTATATTTCTGAGATGAGGCATTATGTACACTATTTACATTATTCGGACTATTGTCCTCATCTTTGTTGCCATATTTATTACAATGTTCCGGCCTTTCAGTATCTGTCTATATTTCTGAGATGAGGTATTATATACATTATTTACATTATTCGGACTATTGTCCTCATCTTTGTCGCCATATTTATTACAAAATTTCGTTCCTTCAGTATCTGTCTATATTTCTGAGATGAGATACTATGTACATTATTTACATTATTCGGACTATTGTCCTTATGTTTGTCGCCATATTTATTACAACGTTTCGGCCCTTCACTATCTGTCAATATTTCTGAGATGAGGTATTATGTACATTATTTACATTATTCGGACTATTATCCTCACGTTTGTTGTCATATGTACTACAGCGTTTCGGCCCTTCAGTATCTGTCTATATATCTGAGATGAGGTATCATGTACATTATTTATATTATTACAATGTTTCGGCCATTGAAATCTCGAACCGAACCCTTTATTTCGCTCACTGGGGTAGACTGTTGTAGTTCCACGTCCCATGTTTTAATAGATGTAAGTTATATGGCAAGTGGATAACGGCGTTAGTTAGATCCAATGAGAGGACCCAAAGAGTGTGAGTTCAATACCCGGATAAGGCAGTATAGAAATTTCATAGGGAAAATAACAGATAACTGGTAACTGACATCCATTAAAATATGGCACGTCGAACTAGAACAGTCTAAATTAGTCAGCGAAATAAAGGGTCCAGTCCGACATTCCAACAACCTGAAGAAAGCCGGAGTGTACAACGGCCGATCTGTTAAAATAAAATGTCAGTGTAATTGGTCCATCACACCCTATCTACCTGAAAAAATCAGATGTCAGTGTTATTTTCATTTTCGCCTCAACTGGAGGGCAATTTATCCATTGCACTCTGTAGATCTGTTAAAATGAGATGTCAGTGTTATTTTCATTTTGGCCTCAATTGGACGACAATTTATCCATCGCACATTGTAGATCTGTAAAAATGAGATGTCAGTGACATTTTAATTTCGGCCTGAATTGGGCGGCAATTTATCCATTGCACCCTGTAGATCTGTTAAAATGAGATGTCAGTGTTATTTTCATTTTCGCCTCAACTGGAGGGCAATTTATCCATTGCACTCTGTAGATCTGTTAAAATGAGATGTCAGTGTTATTTTCATTTTGGCCTCGATTGGACGGCAATTTATCCATCGCACCATTTCAATATATTAAATTGTGATGCCAGTGTTTTTTTTATTTTGGCCTCAATTGGACGGCAATTTATCCATCGCACCCTGTAGATCTCTTAACATGAGATGGCAGTGTTATTTTCATTTTGGCCTCAATTGGACGGCAATTTATCCATCGCACCCTGTCGATATATTAAATTGAGATGTCAGTGTTATTTTTATTTTGGCCTCAATTGGACGGCAATTTATACATCGCACCCTGTAGATCTCTTAAAATGAGATGTCAGTGTTATTTTCATTTTGGCCTCAATTGGACGGCAATTTATCCATCGCACCCTGCCGATATATTAAATTGAGATGTCAGTGTTATTTTTATTTTGGCCTCAATTGGACGGCAATTTATACATCGCACCCTGTAGATCTCTTAAAATGAGATGTCAGTGTTATTTTCATTTTGGCCTCAATTGGACGGCAATTTATGCATTGCACCCTGTAGATCTGATAAAATGAGATGCCAGTGTTATTTTCATTTTGGCCTCCATTGTACGGCAATTTATCCTTTGCAGCCTGTAGATCTGTAAAAGTGAGATGTCAGTGTAATTTTCATTTTGGCCTCAATTGGACGCCAATTTATCCATTGTACCCTGTAGATCTGTTAAAATGAGATGCCAGTGTTATTTTCATTTCGGCCTCAATTGGACGCAAATTTATCCATTGTACCCTGTAGATCTGTTAAAATGAGATGCCAGTGTTGTTTTCATTTCGGCCTCAATTGGACGGCAATTTATCCATTGCACCCTGTAAATCTGTTAAATTTAGATGTCAGTGTTATTTTCATTTTAGTCTCAATTGGATGGCAATTTATCCATCGAAACCTGTAGATCTGTTAAAATGAGATGTCAGTGTTATTTTCATTTCGGCCTCAATGTGACGGCAATTTATCCATCGCACACTGTAGATCTGTTAAAATGAGATGTCAGTGTTATTTTCATTTTGGCCTCCATTGTACGGCAATTTATCCTTTGCACCCTGTAGATCTGTAAAAATGAGATGCCAGTGTTATTTTCATTTCGGCCTCAATTGGACGGCAATTTATCCATCGCACCCTGTAGATGTATTAAAATGAGATGTCAGTGTTATTTTCATTTTGGCCTCAATTGGACGCCAATTTATCCATCGAACCCTGTAGATCTGTTAAAATGAGATTTCAGTGTTATTTTCATTTCGGCCTCAATGTGACGGCAATTTATCCATCGCACACTGTAGATCTGTTAAAATGAGATGTCAGTGTTATTTTCATTTTGGCCTCAAATGGACGCCAATTTATCCATTGCACCCTGTAGATCTGTTGAATTGAGATGCCAGTGGTATTTTCATTTCGGCCTCAATTGGACGGCAATTTATCCATTGCACCCTGTAGATCTGTAAAAATGAGATGTCAGTGTAATTTTCATTTTGGCCTCAATTGGACGCCAATTTATCCATTGTACCCTGTAGATCTGTTAAAATGAGATGCCAGTGTTATTTTCATTTCGGCCTCAATTGGACGGCAATTTATCCATTGCACCCTGTAGATCTGTTAAAATGAGATGTCAGTGTTATTTTCATTTCGGCCTCAATGGGACGGCAATTTATCTATGGCACCGTGTAGATCTGTTAAAATGAGAAGTCAGTGTTATTTTCATTTCGGCCTCAATGGGACGGCAATTTATCTATCGCACCATATAGATCTGTTAAAATGAGATGTCAGTGTTATTTTCATTTTGGCCTCAATTTGACGGCAATTTATCCATCGCACACTGTAGATCTGTTAAAATGAGATGCCAGTGTTATTTTCATTTTGGCCTAAATTGGACGGCAATTTATCCAACGCACCCTGTAGATCTGTTAAAATGAGATGTCAGTGTTATTTTCATTTTGGCCTCAATTGGACGGCAATTTATCCATTGCACCCTGTAGATCTGTTAAAATGAGATGTCAGTGTTATTTTAATTTTGGCCTCAAGTGGACGGCAATTTATCCATCGCACCCTGTAGATCTGTTAAAATGAGATGTCAGTGTTATTTTCATTTTAGCCTCAATTGGACGGCAATTTAACCATTGCACCCTGTAGATCTGTTAAAATGAGATGTCAGTGTTATTTTCATTTTGGCCTCAATTGGACGACAATTTATCCATTGCACCCTGTAGATCTGTTAAAATGAGATGTCAGTGTTATTTTCCTTTTGGCCTCAATTGGACGGCAATTTATCCATTGCACCCTGTAGATCTGTTAAAATGAGATGTCAGTGTTATTTTAATTTTGGCCTCAAGTGGACGGCAATTTATACATCGCACCCTGTAGATCTGTTAAAATGAGATGTCAGTGTTATTTTCATTTTGGCCTCAATTGGACGGAAATTTAACCATTGCACCCTGTAGATCTGTTAAAATTAGATGTCAGTGTTATTTTCATTTTGGCCTCAATTGGAGGACAATGTATCCATTGCACCCTGTAGATCTGTTAAAATGAGATGTCAGTGTTATTTTCATTTTGGCCTCAATTGGACGGCAATTTATCTATCGCACCCTGTAGATCTGTTAAAATGAGATGTCAGTGTTATTTTCATTTTGGCGTCAATTGGACGGCAATTTATCCATTGCACCCTGTAGATCTGTTAAAATGAGATGTCAGTGTTATTTTCATTTTGGCCTCAATTGGACGGCAATTTATCCATTGCACCCTGTAGATCTGTTAAAATGAGATGTCAGTGTTATTTTCATTTTGGCCTCAATTGGACGGCAATTTATCCATTGCACCCTGTAGATCTGTTAAAATGAGATGTCAGTGTTATTTTCATTTTGGCCTCAATTGGACGGTAATTTATCCATTGCACCCTGTAGATTTGTTAAAATGAGATGTCAGTGTTATTTTCATTTTGGCCTCTATTGGAAGGCAATTTATCCATCGCACCCTTTAGATCTGTTAAAATGTGATGTCAGTGTTATTTTCATTTTGTCCCCAAGTGGACGGCAATGTATCCATCGCACCCTGTAGATCTCTTAAAATGAGATGTCAGTGTTATTTTCATTTTGGCCTCAATTGGACGGAAATTTAACCATTGCACCCTGTAGATCTGTTAAAATTAGATGTCAGTGTTATTTTCATTTCGGCCTCAATGGGACGGCAATTTATCTATCGCACCATATAGATCTGTTAAAATGAGATGTCAGTTTTATTTTCATTTTGGCCTCAATATGACGGCAATTTATCCATCGCACACTGTAGATCTGTTAAAATGAGATGCCAGTGTTATTTTCATTTTGGCCTAAATTGGACGGCAATTTATCCAACGCACCCTGTAGATCTGTTAAAATGAGATGTCAGTGTTATTTTCATTTTGGCCTCAATTGGACGGCAATTTATCCATTGCGCCCTGTAGATCTGTTAAAATGAGATGTCAGTGTTATTTTAATTTTGGCCTCAAGTGGACCGCAATTTATCCATCGCACCCTGTAGATCTGTTAAAATCAGATGTCAGTGTTATTTTCATTTTGGCCTCAATTGGACGGCAATTTAACCATTGCACCCTGTAGATCTGTTAAAATGAGATGTCAGTGTTATTTTCATTTTGGCCTCAATTGGACGACAATTTATCCATTGCACCCTGTAGATCTGTTAAAATGAGATGTCAGTGTTATTTTCCTTTTGGCCTCAATTGGACGGCAATTTATCCATTGCACCCTGTAGATCTGTTAAAATGAGATGTCAGTGTTATTTTAATTTTGGCCTCAAGTGGACGGCAATTTATCCATCGCACCCTGTAGATCTGTTAAAATGAGATGTCAGTGTTATTTTCATTTTGGCCTCAATTGGACGGAAATTTAACCATTGCACCCTGTAGATCTGTTAAAATTAGATGTCAGTGTTATTTTCATTTTAGCCTCAATTGGAGGACAATGTATCCATTGCACCCTGTAGATCTGTTAAAATGAGATGTCAGTGTTATTTTCATTTTGGCCTCAATTGGACGGCAATTTATCTATCGCACCCTGTAGATCTGTTAAAATGAGATGTCAGTGTTATTTTCATTTTGGCCTCAATTGGACGGCAATTTATCCATTGCACCCTGTAGATCTGTTAAAATGAGATGTCAGTGTTATTTTCATTTTGGCCTCAATTGGACGGCAATTTATCCATTGCACCCTGTAGATCTGTTAAAATGAGATGTCAGTGTTATTTTCATTTTGGCCTCAATTGGACGGCAATTTATCCATTGCACCCTGTAGATTTGTTAAAATGAGATGTCAGTGTTATTTTCATTTTGGCCTCTATTGGACGGCAATTTATCCATCGCACCCTGTAGATCTGTTAAAATGTGATGTCAGTGTTATTTTCATTCTGGCCTCAATTGGACGGCAATTTATCCATTGCACCCTTTAGATCTGTTAAAATGAGATGTCAGTGTTATTTTAATTTTGGCCTCAAGTGGACGGCAATTTATCCATCGCACCCTGTAGATCTGTTAAAAGGAGATGTCAGTGTTATTTTCATTTTGGCCTCAATTGGACGGCAATTTATCCATTGCACCCTGTAGATCTGTTAAAATGATATGTCAGTTTTATTTTCATTTTGGCCTCAATTGGACGGCAATTTATCCATTGCACCCTGTAGATTTGTTAAAATGAGATGTCAGTGTTATTTTCATTTTCGCCTCAATTGGACGGCAATTTATCCATCGCACACTGTAGATCTGTTAAAATGTGATGGCAGTGTTATTTTCATTTTGGCCTCAATTGGACGGCAATTTATCCATTGCACCCTTTAGATCTGTTAAAATGAGATGTCAGTGTTATTTTAATTTTGGCCTCAAGTGGACGGCAATGTATCCATCGCACCCTGTAGATCTCTTAAAATGAGATGTCAGTGTTATTTTCATTTTGGCCTCAATTGGACGGAAATTTAACCATTGCACCCTGTAGATCTGTTAAAATTAGATGTCAGTGTTATTTTCATTTTGGCCTCAATTGGAGGACAATGTATCCATTGCACCCTGTAGATCTGTTAAAATGAGATGTCAGTGTTATTTTCATTTTGGCTTCAATTGGACGGCAATTTATCTATCGCACCCTGTAGATCTGTTAAAATGAGATGTCAGTGTTATTTTCATTTTGGCCTCAGTTGGACGGCAATTTATCAATTGCACCCTGTAGATCTGTTAAAATGATATGTCAGTGTTATTTTCATTTTGGCCTAAAGTGGACGGCAATTTATCCATCGCACCCTGTAGATCTGTTAAAATGAGATGTCAGTGTTATGTTCATTTTGGCCTCAATTGGAAGGCAGTTCATCCATTGCACCCCGTAGATCTGTTAAAATGAGATGTCAGTGTTATTTTCATTTTGGCCTGAATTGGAAGGCAATTTATCCATTGCACCCTGTAGATCTGTTAAAATGAGATGTCAGTGTTATTTTCATTCTGGCCTCAATTGGACGGCAATTTATCCATTGCACCCTGTAGATCTGTTTAAATGAGATGTCAGTGTTATTTTCATTTTGGCCTCAATTGGACGGCAATTTATCCATTGCACCCTGTAGATCTGTTAAAATGAGATGTCAGTGTTATTTTCATTTTGGCCTCAATTGGACGGCAATTTATCCATTGCACCCTGTAGATCTGTTAAAATGAGATGTCAGTGTTACTTTCATTTTGGCCTCAATTGGACGGCAATTTATCCATTGCACCCTGTAGATTTGTTAAAATGAGATGTCAGTGTTATTTTCATTTTGGCCTCAATTGGACGGCAATTTATCCATCGCACCCTGTAGATCTGTTAAAATGTGATGTCAGTGTTATTTTCATTTTGGCCTCAATTGGACGGCAATTTATCCATTGCACCCTTTAGATCTGTTAAAATGAGATGTCAGTGTTATTTTACTTTTGGCCTCAATTGGACGACAATTTATCCATTCCACCCTGTAGATCTGTTAAAAAGAGATGTCAGTGTTATTTTCATTTTGGCCTCAATTGGACGGCAATTTATCCATTGCAGCCTGTAGATCTGTAAAAATGAAATGTCAGTGTTATTTTCAGTTTGGCCTCAAGTGGACGGCAATTTATCCATCGCACCCTGTAGATCTGTTAAACTGAGATGTCAGTATTATTTTCATGTTGGCCTCAATTGGACGGCAATTTATCCATTGTACCCTGTAGATCTGTTAAAATGAGATGTCAGTGTTATTTCCATTTTGGTCTCAATTGGACGGCAATTTATCCATTGCAATCTGTAGATCTCTTAAAACGAGATGTCAGTGTTATTTTCATTTTGGCCTCAATTGGACGGCAATTTATCCATTGCACCCTGTAGATCTTTTAAAATGACATGTCAGTGTTATTTTCATTTTGGCCTCAATTGGAAGGCAAATTCATCCATTGCACCCTGTAGATCTGTTGAAATGAGATGTCAGTGTTATTTTCATTTTGGCCTCAATTGGACGGCAATTTATCCATCCCACACTGTAGATCTGTTGAAATGAGATGTCAGTGTTATTTTCATTTTGGCCTCAATTGGAAGGCAATTTATCCATTGCACCCTGTAGATCTGTTAAAATGAGATGTCAGTGTTATTTTCATTTTGGCCTCAATTGGACGGCAATTTATCCATTGCAGCCTGTAGATCTGTAAAAATGAAATGTCAGTGTTATTTTCAGTTTGGCCTCAAGTGGACGGCAATTTATCCATCGCACCCTGTAGATCTGTTAAACTGAGATGTCAGTATTATTTTCATTTTGGCCTCAATTGGACGGCAATTTATCCATTGCACCCTGTAGATCTGTTAATATGAGATGTCAGTGTTATTTTCATTTTGGCCTCAAGTGGACGGCAATTTATCCATCGCACCCTGTAGATCTGTTAAAATGAGATGTCAGTGTTATTTTCATTTTGGCCTCAATTGGACGGCAATTTATCAATCGCACCCTGTAGATCTGTTAAAATGAGATGTCAGTGTTATTTTCATTTTGGCCCCAATTGGACGGCAATTTATACATCGCACCCTGTAGATCTGTTAAAATGAGATGTCAGTGTTATTTTCATTTTGGCCCCAATTGCACGGCAATTTATCAATCGCACCCTGTAGATTTGTTAAAATGAGATGTCAGTGTTATTTTCATTTTGGCCTCAATTGGACGGCAATTTATCCATTGCACCCTGCAGATCTGTTAAAATGAGATGTCAGTGTTATTTTCATTTTGGCCCCAATTGGACGCCAATTTATCCATTGCACCCTGTAGATCTGTTAAAATGAGATGTCAGTGTTATTTTCATTTTGGCCTCAATTGGACGGCAATTTATCCATTGCACCCTGTAGATCTGTTAAAATGAGATATCAGTGTTATTTTCATTTTGGCCTCAATGGGAAGGCAATTCATCCATTGCACCCTGTAGATCTGTTGAAATGAGATGTCAGTGTTATTTTAATTTTGGCCTCAAGTGGACGGCAATTTATCCATCCCACACTGTAGATCTGTAGAAATGAGATGTCAGTGTTATTTTCATTTTGGCCTCAATTGGAAGGCAATTCATCCATTGCACACTGTAGATCTGTTGAAATGAGATGTCAGTGTTATTTTCATTTTGGCCTCAATTGGACGGCAATTTATCCATTGCACCCTGTAGATCTGTTGAAATGAGATGTCAGTGTTATTTTACTTTTGGCCTCAATTGGACGACAATTTATCCATTGCACCCTGTAGATCTGTTAAAATGAGATGTCAGTGTTATTTTCATTTTGGCCTCAATTATACGGCAATGTATCCATTCCACCCTGAGGATCTGTTAAAATGAGATGTCAGTGTTATTTTCATTTTGGCCCCAATTGCACGGCAATTTATCCATTGCACCCTGTAGATCTTTTAAAATGAAATGTCAGTGTTATTTTCATTTTGGCCTCAATTGGACGGCAATTTATCCATTGCACCCTGTAGATCTGTTAAAATGAAATGTCAGTGTTATTTTCATTTTGGCCTCAATTGGACGGCAATTTATCCATTGCACCCTGTAGATCTGTTAAAATGAGATGCCAGTGTTATTTTCATTTTGGCCTCAATTGGACGGCAATTTATCCATTGCACCCTGTAGATTTGTTAAAATGAGATGTCAGTGCTATTTTCATTTTGGCCTAAATTGGACGGCAATTTATCCATTGCACCCAGCAGATCTGTTAAAATGAGATGTCAGTGTTATTTTCATTTTGGCCCCAATTGGACGGCAATTTATCCATTGCACCCTGTAGATCTGTTAAAATGAGATGTCAGTGTTATATTCATTTTAGCCTCATTTGGAAGGCAATTCATCCATTGCACCCAGTAGATCTGTTGAAATGAGATGTCAGTGTTATTTTACTTTTGGCCTCAATTGGACGACAATTTATCCATTGCACCCTGTAGATCTGTTAAAATGAGATGTCAGTGTTATTTTCATTTTGGCCTCAATTATACGGCAATGTATCCATTCCACCCTGAGGATCTGTTAAAATGAGATGTCAGTGTTATTTTCATTTTGGCCCCAATTGCACGGCAATTTATCCATTGCACCCTGTAGATCTTTTAGAATGAAATGTCAGTGTTATTTTCATTTTGGCCTCAATTGGACGGCAATTTATCCATTGCACCCTGTAGATCTGTTAAAATGAGATGCCAGTGTTATTTTCATTTTGGCCTCAATTGGACGGCAATTTATCCATTGCACCCTGTAGATTTGTTAAAATGAGATGTCAGTGTTATTTTCATTTTGGCCTAAATTGGACGGCAATTTATCCATTGCACCCTGTAGATCTGTTAAAATGAGATGTCAGTGTTATATTCATTTTAGCCTCATTTGGAAGGCAATTCATCCATTGCACCCTGTAGATCTGTTGAAATGAGATGTCAGTGTTATTTTCATTTTGGCCTCAAGTGGACGGCAATTTATCCATCGCACCCTGTAGATCTGTTAATATGAGATGTCAGTGTTATTTTCATTTTGGCCTCAATTGGACGGCAATTTATCAATCGCACCCTGTAGATCTGTTAAAATGAGATGTCAGTGTTATTTTCATTTTGACCTCAATGGGCGCCAATTTATCCATCGCACCCTGTAGATCTGTTAAAATGAGATGTCAGTGTTATTTTACTTTTGGCCTCAATTGGACGACAATTTATCCATTGCACCCTGTAGATCTGTTAAAATGAGATGTCAGTGTTATTTTCATTTTGGCCTCAATTATACGGCAATGTATCCATTCCACCCTGAGGATCTGTTAAAATGAGATGTCAGTGTTATTTTCATTTTGGCCCCAATTGCACGGCAATTTATCCATTGCACCCTGTAGATCTTTTAGAATGAAATGTCAGTGTTATTTTCATTTTGGCCTCAATTGGACGGCAATTTATCCATTGCACCCTGTAGATCTGTTAAAATGAGATGCCAGTGTTATTTTCATTTTGGCCTCAATTGGACGGCAATTTATCCATTGCACCCTGTAGATTTGTTAAAATGAGATGTCAGTGTTATTTTCATTTTGGCCTAAATTGGACGGCAATTTATCCATTGCACCCTGTAGATCTGTTAAAATGAGATGTCAGTGTTATATTCATTTTAGCCTCATTTGGAAGGCAATTCATCCATTGCACCCTGTAGATCTGTTGAAATGAGATGTCAGTGTTATTTTCATTTTGGCCTCAAGTGGACGGCAATTTATCCATCGCACCCTGTAGATCTGTTAATATGAGATTTCAGTGTTATTTTCATTTTGGCCTCAATTGGACGGCAATTTATCAATCGCACCCTGTAGATCTGTTAAAATGAGATGTCAGTGTTATTTTCATTTTGACCTCAATGGGCGCCAATTTATCCATCGCACCCTGTAGATCTGTTAAAATGAGATGTCAGTGTTATTTTCATTTTGGCCTCAATTGTATCGCAATTTACCCATTGCACCCTGTAGATCTGTTAAAATGAGATGTCAGTGTTATTTTCATTTTGGCCCCAATTGCACGGCAATTTATCAATCGCACCCTGTAGATTTGTTAAAATGAGATGTCAGTGTTATTTTCATTTTGGCCTCAATTGGACGGCAATTTATCCATCTCAGCCTGTAGATCTGTTGAAATGAGATGTCAGTGTTATTTTCATTTTGGCCTCAATTGGACGGCAATTTATCCATCCCACACTGTAGATCTGTTGAAATGAGATGTCAGTGTTATTTTCATTTTGGCCTCAATTATACGGCAATGTATCCATTCCACCCTGAGGATCTGTTAAAATGAGATGTCAGTGTTATTTTCATTTTGGCCTCAATTGGACGGCAATTTATCCATTGCACCCTGTAGATCTGTTGAAATGAGATGTCAGTGTTATTTTCATTTTGGTCTCAATTGGACGGCAATTTATCCATTGCACCCTGGAGATCTGTTAAAATGAGATGTCAGTGTTATTTTCATTTTGGTCTCAATTGGACGGCAATTTATCCATTGCACCCTGTAGATCTGTTGAAATGAAATGTCAGTGTTATTTTCATTTTGGTCTCAATTGGACGGCCATTTATCCATTGCACCCTGTAGATCTGTTAAAATGAGATGTCAGTGTTATTTTCATTTTGGCCTCAATTGTATCGCAATTTGTCCATTGCAACATGTAGAACTGTTAAAATGAGATGTCAGTGTTATTTTCATTTTGGGCCCTATTGGACGGCAATTTATCCATTGCACCCTGTAGATCTGTTAAAATGAGATGTCAGTATTATTTTCATTTTGGCCTCAATTGGACTGCAAGTTATCCATTGCAACTTGTAGATCTGTTAAAATGAGATGTCAGTGTTATTTTCATTTTGGCCTCAATTGGACGGCAATTTATCCATTGCAACCTGTAGATCTGTTTAAATGAGATGTCAGTGTTATTTTCCTTTTGGCCCCGATTGGACGGCAATTTATCCATTGCACACTGTAGATCTGTTAAAATGAGATGTCAGTGTTATTTTCATTTTGGCCTCAATTGCACGGCAATTTATCCATTGCACCCTGTAGAGCTGTTAAAATGAGATGTCAATGTTATTTTCATTTTGGCCCCAATTGCACGGCAATTTATCCATTGCACCCTGTAGATCTGTTAAAATGAGATGTCAGTGTTATTTTCATTTTGGCCTCAATTGGACGGCAATTTATCCATTGCACCCTGTAGATCTGTTGAAATGAGATGTCAGTGTTATTTTCATTTTGGTCTCAATTGGACGGCAATTTATCCATTGCACCCTGTAGATCTGTTAAAATGAGATGTCAGTGTTATTTTTACTTTTGGCCTCAATTGGACGACAATTTATCCATTCCACCCTGTAGATCTGTTAAAATGAGATGTCAGTGTTATTTTCATTTTGGTCTCAATTGGACGGCAATTTATCCATTGCACCCTGTAGATCTGTTGAAATGAGATGTCAGTGTTATTTTCATTTTGGTCTCAATTGGACGGCCATTTATCCATTGCACCCTGTAGATCTGTTAAAATGAGATGTCAGTGTTATTTTCATTTTGGCCTCAATTGTATCGCAATTTGTCCATTGCAACATGTAGAACTGTTAAAATGAGATGTCAGTGTTATTTTCATTTTGGGCCCAATTGGACGGCAATTTATCCATTGCACCCTGTAGATCTGTTAAAATGAGATGTCAGTATTATTTTCATTTTGGCCTCAATTGGACTGCAAGTTATCCATTGCAACTTGTAGATCTGTTAAAATGAGATGTCAGTGTTATTTTCCTTTTGGCCTCAATTGGACGGCAATTTATCCATTGCACCCTGTAGATCTGTTTAAATGAGATGTCAGTGTTATTTTCCTTTTGGCCCCGATTGGACGGCAATTTATCCATTGCACACTGTAGATCTGTTAAAATGAGATGTCAGTGTTATTTTCATTTTGGCCTCAGTTGCACGGCAATTTATCCATTACACCCTGTAGAGCTGTTAAAATGAGATGTCAATGTTATTTTCATTTTGGCCCCAATTGCACGGCAATTTATCCATTGCACCCTGTAGATCTGTTAAAATGAGATGTCAGTGTTATTTTCATTTTGGCCTCATTTGGACGGCAATTTATCCATTGCACCCTGTAGATCTGTTGAAATGAGATGTCAGTGTTATTTTCATTTTGGTCTCAATTGGACGGCAATTTATCCATTGCACCCTGTAGATCTGTTAAAATGAGATGTGAGTGTTATTTTACTTTTGGCCTCAATTGGACGACAATTTATCCATTCCACCCTGTAGATCTGTTAAAATGAGATGTCAGTGTTATTTTCATTTTGGCCCCAATTGCACGGCAATTTATCAATCGCACCCTGTAGATTTGTTAAAATGAGATGTCAGTGTTATTTTCATTTTGGCCTCAATTGGACGGCAATTTATCCATTGCACCCTGTAGATTTGTTAAAATGAGATGTCGGTGTTATTTTCATTTTGGCCTCAATTGTATCGCAATTTGTCCAATGCAACATGTAGAACTGTTAAAATGAGATGTCAGTGTTATTTTCATTTTGGGCCCAATTGGACGGCAATTTATCCATTGCACCCTGTAGATCTGTTAAAATGAGATGTCAGTATTATTTTCATTTTGGCCTCAATTGGACTGCAACTTATCCATTGCACCCTGTAGATCTGTTAAAATGAGATGTCAGTGTTATTTTCATTTTGGCCTCAATTTGACGGCAATTTATCCATTGCACCCTGTAGATCTGTTTAAATGAGATGTCAGTGTTATTTTCCTTTTGGCCCCAATTGGACGGCAATTTATCCATTGCACACTGTAGATCTGTTAAAATGAGATATCAGTGTTATTTTCATTTTGGCCTCAATTGGACGGCAATTTATCCATTGCACCCTGTAGATCTGTTAAAATGAGATGTCAATGTTATTTTCATTTTGACCCCAATTGCACGGCAATTTATCCATTGCACCCTGTAGATCTGTTGAAATGAGATGTCAGTGTTATTTTCATTTTGGACTCAATTGGACGGCAATTTATCCATTGCACCCTGTAGATCTGTTGAAATGAGATCTCAGTGTTATTTTCATTTTGGCCCCAATTGGACGGCAATTTATGCATTGCACCCTATAGATCTGTTAAAATGAGATGTCAGTGTTATTTTCATTTTGGCCTCAATTGGACGGCAATTTATCCATTGCACCCTGTAGATTTGTTAAAATGAGATGTCAGTGTTATTTTCATTTTGGCCTCAATTGTATCGCAATTTGTCCATTGCAACATGTAGAACTGTTAAAATGAGTTGTCAGTGTTATTTTCATTTTGGCCTCAATTGGACGGCAATTTATCCATTGCACCCTGTAGATTTGTTAAAATGAGATGTCAGTGTTATTTTCATTTTGGCCTCAATTGGACGGCAATTTATCCATTGCACCCTGTAGATCTGTTGAAATGAGATGTCAGTGTTATTTTCATTTTGGCCTCAATTGGACGGCAATTTATCCATTGCACCCTGTAGATTTGTTAAAATGAGATGTCAGTGTTATTTTCATTTTGGCCTCAATTGCACGGCAATTTATCCATTGCACCCTGTAGAGCTGTTAAAATGAGATGTCAATGTTATTTTCATTTTGGCCCCAATTGCACGGCAATTTATCCATTGCACCCTGTAGATCTGTTAAAATGAGATGTCAGTGTTATTTTCATTTTGGCCTCAATTGGACGGCAATTTATCCATTGCACCCTGTAGATCTGTTGAAATGAGATGTCAGTGTTATTTTCATTTTGGTCTCAATTGGACGGCAATTTATCCATTGCACCCTGTAGATCTGTTAAAATGAGATGTCAGTGTTATTTTTACTTTTGGCCTCAATTGGACGACAATTTATCCATTCCACCCTGTAGATCTGTTAAAATGAGATGTCAGTGTTATTTTCATTTTGGTCTCAATTGGACGGCAATTTATCCATTGCACCCTGTAGATCTGTTGAAATGAGATGTCAGTGTTATTTTCATTTTGGTCTCAATTGGACGGCCATTTATCCATTGCACCCTGTAGATCTGTTAAAATGAGATGTCAGTGTTATTTTCATTTTGGCCTCAATTGTATCGCAATTTGTCCATTGCAACATGTAGAACTGTTAAAATGAGATGTCAGTGTTATTTTCATTTTGGGCCCAATTGGACGGCAATTTATCCATTGCACCCTGTAGATCTGTTAAAATGAGATGTCAGTATTATTTTCATTTTGGCCTCAATTGGACTGCAAGTTATCCATTGCAACTTGTAGATCTGTTAAAATGAGATGTCAGTGTTATTTTCCTTTTGGCCTCAATTGGACGGCAATTTATCCATTGCACCCTGTAGATCTGTTTAAATGAGATGTCAGTGTTATTTTCCTTTTGGCCCCGATTGGACGGCAATTTATCCATTGCACACTGTAGATCTGTTAAAATGAGATGTCAGTGTTATTTTCATTTTGGCCTCAGTTGCACGGCAATTTATCCATTACACCCTGTAGAGCTGTTAAAATGAGATGTCAATGTTATTTTCATTTTGGCCCCAATTGCACGGCAATTTATCCATTGCACCCTGTAGATCTGTTAAAATGAGATGTCAGTGTTATTTTCATTTTGGCCTCATTTGGACGGCAATTTATCCATTGCACCCTGTAGATCTGTTGAAATGAGATGTCAGTGTTATTTTCATTTTGGTCTCAATTGGACGGCAATTTATCCATTGCACCCTGTAGATCTGTTAAAATGAGATGTGAGTGTTATTTTACTTTTGGCCTCAATTGGACGACAATTTATCCATTCCACCCTGTAGATCTGTTAAAATGAGATGTCAGTGTTATTTTCATTTTGGACCCAATTGCACGGCAATTTATCAATCGCACCCTGTAGATTTGTTAAAATGAGATGTCAGTGTTATTTTCATTTTGGCCTCAATTGGACGGCAATTTATCCATTGCACCCTGTAGATTTGTTAAAATGAGATGTCGGTGTTATTTTCATTTTGGCCTCAATTGTATCGCAATTTGTCCAATGCAACATGTAGAACTGTTAAAATGAGATGTCAGTGTTATTTTCATTTTGGGCCGAATTGGACGGCAATTTATCCATTGCACCCTGTAGATCTGTTAAAATGAGATGTCAGTATTATTTTCATTTTGGCCTCAATTGGACTGCAACTTATCCATTGCACCCTGTAGATCTGTTAAAATGAGATGTCAGTGTTATTTTCATTTTGGCCTCAATTTGACGGCAATTTATCCATTGCACCCTGTAGATCTGTTTAAATGAGATGTCAGTGTTATTTTCCTTTTGGCCCCAATTGGACGGCAATTTATCCATTGCACCCTGTAGATCTGTTAAAATGAGATGTCAGTATTATTTTCATTTTGGCCTCAATTGGACTGCAACTTATCCATTGCACCCTGTAGATCTGTTAAAATGAGATGTCAGTGTTATTTTCATTTTGGCCTCAATTTGACGGCAATTTATCCATTGCACCCTGTAGATCTGTTTAAATGAGATGTCAGTGTTATTTTCCTTTTGGCCCCAATTGGACGGCAATTTATCCATTGCACACTGTAGATCTGTTAAAATGAGATATCAGTGTTATTTTCATTTTGGCCTCAATTGGACGGCAATTTATCCATTGCACCCTGTAGATCTGTTAAAATGAGATGTCAATGTTATTTTCATTTTGACCCCAATTGCACGGCAATTTATCCATTGCACCCTGTAGATCTGTTGAAATGAGATGTCAGTGTTATTTTCATTTTGGACTCAATTGGACGGCAATTTATCCATTGCACCCTGTAGATCTGTTGAAATGAGATCTCAGTGTTATTTTCATTTTGGCCCCAATTGGACGGCAATTTATGCATTGCACCCTATAGATCTGTTAAAATGAGATGTCAGTGTTATTTTCATTTTGGCCTCAATTGGACGGCAATTTATCCATTGCACCCTGTAGATTTGTTAAAATGAGATGTCAGTGTTATTTTCATTTTGGCCTCAATTGTATCGCAATTTGTCCATTGCAACATGTAGAACTGTTAAAATGAGTTGTCAGTGTTATTTTCATTTTGGCCTCAATTGGACGGCAATTTATCCATTGCACCCTGTAGATTTGTTAAAATGAGATGTCAGTGTTATTTTCATTTTGGCCTCAATTGGACGGCAATTTATCCATTGCACCCTGTAGATCTGTTGAAATGAGATGTCAGTGTTATTTTCATTTTGGCCTCAATTGGACGGCAATTTATCCATTGCACCCTGTAGATTTGTTAAAATGAGATGTCAGTGTTATTTTCATTTTGGCCTCAATTGCACGGCAATTTATCCATTGCACCCTGTAGAGCTGTTAAAATGAGATGTCAATGTTATTTTCATTTTGGCCCCAATTGCACGGCAATTTATCCATTGCACCCTGTAGATCTGTTAAAATGAGATGTCAGTGTTATTTTCATTTTGGCCTCAATTGGACGGCAATTTATCCATTGCACCCTGTAGATCTGTTGAAATGAGATGTCAGTGTTATTTTCATTTTGGTCTCAATTGGACGGCAATTTATCCATTGCACCCTGTAGATCTGTTAAAATGAGATGTCAGTGTTATTTTTACTTTTGGCCTCAATTGGACGACAATTTATCCATTCCACCCTGTAGATCTGTTAAAATGAGATGTCAGTGTTATTTTCATTTTGGTCTCAATTGGACGGCAATTTATCCATTGCACCCTGTAGATCTGTTGAAATGAGATGTCAGTGTTATTTTCATTTTGGTCTCAATTGGACGGCCATTTATCCATTGCACCCTGTAGATCTGTTAAAATGAGATGTCAGTGTTATTTTCATTTTGGCCTCAATTGTATCGCAATTTGTCCATTGCAACATGTAGAACTGTTAAAATGAGATGTCAGTGTTATTTTCATTTTGGGCCCAATTGGACGGCAATTTATCCATTGCACCCTGTAGATCTGTTAAAATGAGATGTCAGTATTATTTTCATTTTGGCCTCAATTGGACTGCAAGTTATCCATTGCAACTTGTAGATCTGTTAAAATGAGATGTCAGTGTTATTTTCCTTTTGGCCTCAATTGGACGGCAATTTATCCATTGCACCCTGTAGATCTGTTTAAATGAGATGTCAGTGTTATTTTCCTTTTGGCCCCGATTGGACGGCAATTTATCCATTGCACACTGTAGATCTGTTAAAATGAGATGTCAGTGTTATTTTCATTTTGGCCTCAGTTGCACGGCAATTTATCCATTACACCCTGTAGAGCTGTTAAAATGAGATGTCAATGTTATTTTCATTTTGGCCCCAATTGCACGGCAATTTATCCATTGCACCCTGTAGATCTGTTAAAATGAGATGTCAGTGTTATTTTCATTTTGGCCTCATTTGGACGGCAATTTATCCATTGCACCCTGTAGATCTGTTGAAATGAGATGTCAGTGTTATTTTCATTTTGGTCTCAATTGGACGGCAATTTATCCATTGCACCCTGTAGATCTGTTAAAATGAGATGTGAGTGTTATTTTACTTTTGGCCTCAATTGGACGACAATTTATCCATTCCACCCTGTAGATCTGTTAAAATGAGATGTCAGTGTTATTTTCATTTTGGACCCAATTGCACGGCAATTTATCAATCGCACCCTGTAGATTTGTTAAAATGAGATGTCAGTGTTATTTTCATTTTGGCCTCAATTGGACGGCAATTTATCCATTGCACCCTGTAGATTTGTTAAAATGAGATGTCGGTGTTATTTTCATTTTGGCCTCAATTGTATCGCAATTTGTCCAATGCAACATGTAGAACTGTTAAAATGAGATGTCAGTGTTATTTTCATTTTGGGCCGAATTGGACGGCAATTTATCCATTGCACCCTGTAGATCTGTTAAAATGAGATGTCAGTATTATTTTCATTTTGGCCTCAATTGGACTGCAACTTATCCATTGCACCCTGTAGATCTGTTAAAATGAGATGTCAGTGTTATTTTCATTTTGGCCTCAATTTGACGGCAATTTATCCATTGCACCCTGTAGATCTGTTTAAATGAGATGTCAGTGTTATTTTCCTTTTGGCCCCAATTGGACGGCAATTTATCCATTGCACACTGTAGATCTGTTAAAATGAGATATCAGTGTTATTTTCATTTTGGCCTCAATTGGACGGCAATTTATCCATTGCACCCTGTAGATCTGTTAAAATGAGATGTCAATGTTATTTTCATTTTGACCCCAATTGCACGGCAATTTATCCATTGCACCCTGTAGATCTGTTGAAATGAGATGTCAGTGTTATTTTCATTTTGGACTCAATTGGACGGCAATTTATCCATTGCACCCTGTAGATCTGTTGAAATGAGATCTCAGTGTTATTTTCATTTTGGCCCCAATTGGACGGCAATTTATGCATTGCACCCTATAGATCTGTTAAAATGAGATGTCAGTGTTATTTTCATTTTGGCCTCAATTGGACGGCAATTTATCCATTGCACCCTGTAGATTTGTTAAAATGAGATGTCAGTGTTATTTTCATTTTGGCCTCAATTGTATCGCAATTTGTCCATTGCAACATGTAGAACTGTTAAAATGAGTTGTCAGTGTTATTTTCATTTTGGCCTCAATTGGACGGCAATTTATCCATTGCACCCTGTAGATTTGTTAAAATGAGATGTCAGTGTTATTTTCATTTTGGCCTCAATTGGACGGCAATTTATCCATTGCACCCTGTAGATCTGTTGAAATGAGATGTCAGTGTTATTTTCATTTTGGCCTCAATTGGACGGCAATTTATCCATTGCACCCTGTAGATTTGTTAAAATGAGATGTCAGTGTTATTTTCATTTTGGCCTCAATTGTATCGCAATTTGTCCATTGCAACATGTAGAACTGTTAAAATGAGTTGTCAGTGTTATTTTCATTTTGGTCTCAATTGGACGGCAATTTATCCATTGCACCCTGTAGATCTGTTTAAATGAGATGTCAGTGTTATTTTCATTTTGGCCCCAATTGGACGGCAATTTATCCATTGCACCCTATAGATCTGTTAAAATGAGATGTCAGTGTTATTTTCATTTTGGCCTCAATTGGACGGCAATTTATCCATTGCACCCTGTAGATTTGTTAAAATGAGATGTCAGTGTTATTTTCATTTTGGCCTCAATTGTATCGCAATTTGTCCATTGCAACATGTAGAACTGTTAAAATGAGTTGTCAGTGTTATTTTCATTTTGGCCTCAATTGGACGGCAATTTATCCATTGCACCCTGTAGATTTGTTAAAATGAGATGTCAGTGTTATTTTCATTTTGGCCTCAATTGGACGGCAATTTATCCATTGCACCCTGTAGATCTGTTGAAATGAGATGTCAGTGTTATTTTCATTTTGGTCTCAATTGGACGGCAATTTATCCATTGCACCCTGTAGATCTGTTAAAATGAGATGTCAGTGTTATTTTACTTTTGGCCTCAATTGGACGACAATTTATCCATTCCACCCTGTAGATCTGTTAAAATGAGATCAGTGTTATTTTCATTTTGGCCCCAATTGCACGGCAATTTATCAATCGCACCCTGTAGATTTGTTAAAATGAGATGTCAGTGTTATTTTCATTTTGGCCTCAATTGGACGGCAATTTGTCCATTGCACCCTGTAGATTTGTTAAAATGAGATGTCAGTGTTATTTTCATTTTGGTCTCAATTGGACGGCAATTTATCCATTGCACCCTGTAGATCTGTTAAAATGAGATGTCAGTGTTATTTTCATTTTGGCCTCAATTGTATCGCAATTTGTCCATTGCAACATGTAGAACTGTTAAAATGAGATGTCAGTGTTATTTTCATTTTGGGCCCAATTGGACGGCAATTTATCCATTGCACCCTGTAGATCTGCTAAAATGAGATGTCAGTATTATTTTCATTTTGGCCTCAATTGGACTGCAACTTATCCATTGCACCCTGTAGATCTGTTAAAATGAGATGTCAATGTTATTTTCATTTTGGCCCCAATTGCACGGCAATTTATCCATTGCACCCTGTAGATCTGTTGAAATGAGATGTCAGTGTTATTTTCATTTTGGACTCAATTGGACGGCAATTTATCCATTGCACCCTGTAGATCTGTTGAAATGAGATCTCAGTGTTATTTTCATTTTGGTCTCAATTGGACGGCAATTTATCCATTGCACCCTGTAGATCTGTTTAAATGAGATGTCAGTGTTATTTTCATTTTGGCCCCAATTGGACGGCAATTTATCCATTGCACCCTATAGATCTGTTAAAATGAGATGTCAGTGTTATTTTCATTTTGGCCTCAATTGGACGGCAATTTATCCATTGCACCCTGTAGATTTGTTAAAATGAGATGTCAGTGTTATTTTCATTTTGGCCTCAATTGTATCGCAATTTGTCCATTGCAACATGTAGAACTGTTAAAATGAGATGTCAGTGTTATTTTCATTTTGGCCTCAATTGGACGGCAATTTATCCATTGCACCCTGTAGATTTGTTAAAATGAGATGTCAGTGTTATTTTCATTTTGGCCTCAATTGGACGGCAATTTATCCATCGCACCCTGTAGATCTGTTTAAATGAGATGTCAGTGTTATTTTCATTTTGGCCTCAATTGGACGGCAATTTATCCATTGCACCGTGTAGATTTGTTAAAATGAGATGTCAGTGTTATTTTCATTTTGGCCTCAATTGTATCGCAATTTGTCCATTGCAACATGTAGATCTGTTAAAATGAGATGTCAGTATTATTTTCATTTTGGCCTCAATTGGAATGCAACTTATCCATTGCACCCTGTAGATCTGTTAAGATGAGATGTCAGTGTTATTTTTACTTTTGGCCTCAATTGGACGACAATTTATCCATTCCACCCTGTAGATCTGTTAAAATGAGATGTCAGTGTTATTTTCATTTTGGTCTCAATTGGACGGCAATTGATCCATTGCACCCTGTAGATCTGTTGAAATGAGATGTCAGTGTCATTTTCATTTTGGTCTCAATTGGACGGCCATTTATCCATTGCACCCTGTAGATCTGTTAAAATGAGATGTCAGTGTTATTTTCATTTTGGCCTCAATTGGACGACAATTTATCCATTCCACCCTGTAGATCTGTTAAAATGAGATGTCAGTGTTATTTTCATTTTGGCCCCAATTGCACGGCAATTTATCAATCGCACCCTGTAGATTTGTTAAAATGAGATGTCAGTGTTATTTTCATTTTGGCCTCAATTGTATCGCAATTTGTCCATTGCAACATGTAGAACTGTTAAAATGAGATGTCAGTGTTATTTTCATTTTGGCCTCAATTGGACGGCAATTTATCCATTGCACCCTGTAGATTTGTTAAACTGAGATGTCAGTGTTATTTTCATTTTGGCCTCAATTGTATCGCAATTTGTCCATTGCAACATGTAGAACTGTTAAAATGAGTTGTCAGTGTTATTTTCATTTTGGCCTCAATTGGACGGCAATTTATCCATTGCACACTGTAGATTTGTTAAAATGAGATGTCAGTGTTATTTTCATTTTGGCCTCAATTGGACGGCAATTTATCCATTGCACCCTGTAGATCTGTTGAAATGAGATGTCAGTGTTATTTTCATTTTGGTCTCAATTGGACGGCAATTTATCCATTGCACCCTGTAGATCTGTTAAAATGAGATGTCAGTGTTATTTTACTTTTGGCCTCAATTGGACGACAATTTATCCATTCCACCCTGTAGATCTGTTAAAATGAGATCAGTGTTATTTTCATTTTGGCCCCAATTGCACGGCAATTTATCAATCGCACCCTGTAGATTTGTTAAAATGAGATGTCAGTGTTATTTTCATTTTGGCCTCAATTTGACGGCAATTTATCCATTGCACCCTGTAGATCTGTTGAAATGAGATCTCAGTGTTATTTTCATTTTGGTCTCAATTGGACGGCAATTTATCCATTGCACCCTGTAGATCTGTTTAAATGAGATGTCAGTGTTATTTTCATTTTGGCCCCAATTGGACGGCAATTTATCCATTGCATCCTATAGATCTGTTAAAATGAGATGTCAGTGTTATTTTCATTTTGGCCTCAATTGGACGGCAATTTATCCATTGCACCCTGTAGATTTGTTAAAATGAGATGTCAGTGTTATTTTCATTTTGGCCTCAATTGTATCGCAATTTGTCCATTGCAACATGTAGAACTGTTAAAATGAGATGTCAGTATTATTTTCATTTTGGCCTCAATTGGACTGCAACTTATGCATTGCACCCTGTAGATCTGTTAAAATGAGATGTCAGTGTTATTTTCATTTTGGCCTCAATTGGACGGCAATTTATCCATTGCACCCTGTAGATCTGTTAAAATGAGATGTCAGTGTTATTTTCATTTTGGCCTCAATTGGACGGCAATTTATCCATTGCACTTGTAGATTTGTTAAAATGAGATGTCAGTGTTATTTTCATTTTGGCCTCAATTGGGCGGCAATTTATCCATTGCACCCTGCAGATCTGTTAAAATGAGATGTCAGTGTTATTTTCATTTTGGCCTCAATTGGACGGCAATTTATTCATTGCACCCTGTAGATCTGTTAAAATGAGATGTCAGTGTTATTTTCATTTTGGCCTCAATTGGACGGCAATTTATCCATTGCACCCTGCAGATCTGTTGAAATGAGATGTCAGTGTTATTTTCATTTTGGCCCCAATTGGACGGCAATTTATCCATTGCACCCTATAGATCTATTAAAATGAGATGTCAGTGTTATTTTCATTTTGGCCTCAATTGGACGGCAATTTATCCATTGCACCCTGTAGATTTGTTAAAATGAGATGTCAGTGTTATTTTCATTTTGGCCTCAATTGTATCGCAATTTGTCCATTGCAACCTGTAGATCTGTTAAAATGAGATGTCAGTTTTATTTTCATTTTGGCCTCAGTTGTACGGCAATTTATCCATTGCACCCTGTAGTTCTGTTAAAATGAGATGTCAGTATTATTTTCATTTTGGCCTCAATTGGACTGCAATTTATCCATTGCACCCTGTAGATCTGTTAAAATGAGATGTCAGTGTTATTTTTCATTTTGGC
The DNA here is from genome assembly GCA_963932145.1 of Acanthosepion lycidas. Lineage (NCBI taxonomy): Eukaryota > Metazoa > Mollusca > Cephalopoda > Sepiida > Sepiidae > Acanthosepion > Acanthosepion lycidas. The sequence continues at coordinate 23,682,058 of OZ010613.1, forward strand.
CTCAATTGGAAGGCATTTTATCCATTGCAACGTGTAGATCTGTTAAAATGAGATGTCACTGTTATTTTCATTTTGGCCTCAATTGGACGGCAATTTATCCATTGCACCCTGTAGATCTGTTGAAATGAGATGTCAGTATTATTTTCATTTTGGCCTCAATTGGACTGCAATTTATCCATTGCACCCTGTAGATCTGTCAAAATGCGATGTCAGTATTATTTTCATTTTTGTCTCAATTGGACTGCAATTTATCCATTGCACCCTGTAGATCTGTTAAAATGAGATGTCAGTGTTATTTTCATTTTGGCCTCAGGTGGACGGCAATTTATCCATTGCACCCTGTAGATCTGTTTAAATGAGATGTCAGTGTTATTTTCATTTTGGCCCCAATTGGATGGCAATTTTTCCATTGCACCCTGTAGATCTGTTAATATGAGATGTCAGTGTTATTTTCATTTTGGCCTCAATTGGATGGCAATTTAACCATTGCACTTGTAGATTTGTTAAAATGAGATGTCAGTGTTATTTTCATTTTGGCCTCAATTGGGCGGCAATTTATCCATTGCACCCTGCAGATCTGTTCAAATGAGATGTCAGTGTTATTTTCATTTTGGCCTCAATTGGACGGCAATTTATTCATTGCACCTTGTAGATCTGTTAAAATGAGATGTCAGTGTTATTTTCATTTTGGCCTCAATTGGACGGCAATTTATCCATTGCACCCTGTAGATCTGTTAAAATGAGATATCAGTGTTATTTTCATTTTGGTCTCAATTGGACGGCAATTTATCCATTGCACCCTGTAGATCTGTTGAAATGATATGTCAGTGTTATTTTCATTTTGGTCTCGATTGGACGGCAATTTATCCATTGCACTCTGTAGATCTGTTAAAATGAGATATCAGTGTTATTTTCATTTTGGTCTCAATTGGACGGCAATTTATCCATTGCACCCTGTAGATCTGTTGAAATTAGATGTCAGTGTTATTTTCATTTTGGCCTCAATTGGACGGCAATTTATCCATTGCACCCTGTAGATCTGTTTAAATGAGATGTCAGTGTTATTTTCCTTTTCGCCCCAATTGGACTGCAATTTATCCATTGCACACTGTAGATCTGTTAAAATGAGATGTCAGTGTTATTTTCATTTTGGCCTCAATTGGACGGCAATTTATCCATTGCACCCTGTAGATTTGTTAAAATGAGATGTCAGTGTTATTTTCATTTTGGCCTCAATTGTATCGCAATTTGTCCATTGCAACCTGTAGATCTGTTAAAATGAGATGTCAGTTTTATTTTCATTTTGGCCTCAGTTGTACGGCAATTTATCCATTGCACCCTGTAGTTCTGTTAAAATGAGATGTCAGTATTATTTTCATTTTGGCCTCAATTGGACTGCAATTTATCCATTGCACCCTGTAGATCTGTTAAAATGAGATGTCAGTGTTATTTTTCATTTTGGCCTCAATTGGAAGGCATTTTATCCATTGCAACGTGTAGATCTGTTAAAATGAGATGTCACTGTTATTTTCATTTTGGCCTCAATTGGACGGCAATTTATCCATTGCACCCTGTAGATCTGTTGAAATGAGATGTCAGTATTATTTTCATTTTGGCCTCAATTGGACTGCAATTTATCCATTGCACCCTGTAGATCTGTCAAAATGCGATGTCAGTATTATTTTCATTTTTGTCTCAATTGGACTGCAATTTATCCATTGCACCCTGTAGATCTGTTAAAATGAGATGTCAGTGTTATTTTCATTTTGGCCTCAGGTGGACGGCAATTTATCCATTGCACCCTGTAGATCTGTTTAAATGAGATGTCAGTGTTATTTTCATTTTGGCCCCAATTGGATGGCAATTTTTCCATTGCACCCTGTAGATCTGTTAATATGAGATGTCAGTGTTATTTTCATTTTGGCCTCAATTGGATGGCAATTTAACCATTGCACTTGTAGATTTGTTAAAATGAGATGTCAGTGTTATTTTCATTTTGGCCTCAATTGGGCGGCAATTTATCCATTGCACCCTGCAGATCTGTTCAAATGAGATGTCAGTGTTATTTTCATTTTGGCCTCAATTGGACGGCAATTTATTCATTGCACCTTGTAGATCTGTTAAAATGAGATGTCAGTGTTATTTTCATTTTGGCCTCAATTGGACGGCAATTTATCCATTGCACCCTGTAGATCTGTTAAAATGAGATATCAGTGTTATTTTCATTTTGGTCTCAATTGGACGGCAATTTATCCATTGCACCCTGTAGATCTGTTGAAATGATATGTCAGTGTTATTTTCATTTTGGTCTCGATTGGACGGCAATTTATCCATTGCACTCTGTAGATCTGTTAAAATGAGATATCAGTGTTATTTTCATTTTGGTCTCAATTGGACGGCAATTTATCCATTGCACCCTGTAGATCTGTTGAAATTAGATGTCAGTGTTATTTTCATTTTGGCCTCAATTGGACGGCAATTTATCCATTGCACCCTGTAGATCTGTTTAAATGAGATGTCAGTGTTATTTTCCTTTTCGCCCCAATTGGACTGCAATTTATCCATTGCACACTGTAGATCTGTTAAAATGAGATGTCAGTGTTTTTTTCATTTTGGCCTCAATTGGACGGCAATTTATCCATTGCACCCTGTAGATCTGTTAAAATGAGATGTCAATGTTATTTTCATTTTGGCCCCAATTGCACGGCAATTTATCCATTGCACCCTGTAGATCAGTTAAAATGAGATGTCAGTGTTATTTTCATTTTGGCCTCAATTGGAAGGCAATTTATCCATTGCACCCTGTAGATCTGTTGAAATGAGATGTCAGTGTTATTTTCATTTTGGTCTCAATTGGACGGCAATTTATCCATTGCACCCTGTAGATCTGTTGAAATGAGATCTCAGAGTTATTTTCATTTTTGTCTCAATTGGACGGCAATTTATCCATTGCACCCTGTAGATCTGTTTAAATGAGATGTCAGTGTTATTTTCATTTTTACCGCAATTGGACGGCAATTTATCCATTGCACCCTGTAGATCTGTTAAAATGTGATGTCAGTGTTATTTTCATTTTGGCCTCAGTTGTATCGCAATTTGTCCATTGCAACATGTAGAACTGTTAAAATGAGATGTCAGTGTTATTTTCATTTTGGGCCCAATTGGACGGCAATTTATCCATTGCACCCTGTAGATCTGTTAAAATGAGATGTCAGTATTATTTTCATTTTGGCCTCAATTGGACTGCAAGTTATCCATTGCACCCTGTAGATCTGTTAAAATGAGATGTCAGTGTTATTTTCATTTTGGCCTCAATTGGACGGCAATTTATCCATTGCACCCTGTAGATTTGTTAAAATGAGATGTCAGTGTTATTTTCATTTTGGCCTCAATTGTATCGCAATTTGTCCATTGCAACATGTAGAACTGTTAAAATGTGATGTCAGTGTTATTTTCATTTTGGCCTCAATTGGACGGCAATTTATCCATTGAACCCTGTAGATCTGTTAAAATGAGATGTCAATGTTATTTTCATTTTGGCCCCAATTGCACGGCAATTTATCCATTGCACCCTGTAGATCTGTTAAAATGAGATGTCAGTGTTATTTTCATTTTGGCCTCAATTGGACGGCAATTTATCCATTGCACCCTGTAGATCTGTTGAAATTAGATGTCAGTGTTATTTTCATTTTGGTCTCAATTGGAGGGCAATTTATCCATTGCACCCTGTAGATCTGTTGAAATGAGATGTCAGTGTTATTTTCATTTTGGTCTCAATTGGACGGCAATTTATCCATTGCACCCTGTAGATCTGTTGAAAGGAGATCTCAGTGTTATTTTCATTTTGGTCTCAATTGGACGGCAATTTATTCATTGCAGCCTGTAGATCTGTTTAAATGAGATGTCAGTGTTATTTTCATTTTGGCCCCAATTGGACGGCCATTTATCCATTGCACCCTATAGATCTGTTAAAATGAGATGTCAGTGTTATTTTCATTTTGGCCTCAATTGGACGGCAATTTATCCATTGCACCCTGTAGATTTGTTAAAATGAGATGTCAGTGTTATTTTCATTTTGGCCTCAATTGTATCGCAATTTGTCCATTGCAACCTGTAGATCTGTTAAAATGAGATGTCAGTTTTATTTTCATTTTGGCCTCAATTGGACTGCAATTTATCCATTGCACCCTGTAGATCTGTTAAAATGAGATGTCAGTGTTATTTTCATTTTGGCCTCAGGTGGACGGCAATTTATCCATTGCACACTGTAGATCTGTTTAAATGAGATGTCAGTGTTATTTTCATTTTGGCCCCAATTGGATGGCAATTTTTCCATTGCACCCTGTAGATCTGTTAATATGAGATGTCAGTGTTATTTTCATTTTCGCCTCAATTGGACGGCAATTTATCCATTGCACCCTGTAGATCTGTTGAAATGAGATGTCAGTGTTATTTTCATTTTGGCCTCAATTGGACTGCAATTTATCTATTGCACCCTGTAGATCTGTTAAAATGAGATGTCACTGTTATTTTCATTTTGGCCCCAATTGGATGGCAATTTTTCCATTGCACCCTGTAGATCTGTTAAAATGAGATATCAGTGTTATTTTCATTTTGGTCTCAATTGGACGGCAATTTATCCATTGCACCCTGTAGATCTGTTGAAATGAGATGTCAGTGTTATTTTCATTTTGGCCTCATTTGGACGGTAATTTATCCATTGCACCCTGTAGATCTTTTAAAATGAGATGTCAGTGTTATTTTCATTTTGGCCTCAATTGGACGGCAATTTATCCATTGCACCCTGTAGATCTGTTTAAATGAGATGTCAGTGTTATTTTCATTTTAGCCTCAATTGGACGGCAATTTATCCATTGCACCCTGTAGATCTGTTGAAATGAGATGTCAGTGTTATTTTCATTTTGGTATCAATTGTGTGGCAATTTATCCATCGCACCCTGTAGATCTGTGGAAATTAGATGTCAGTGTTACTTTCATTTTGGTCTCAATTGGACGGCAATTTATCCATTGCACCCTGTAGATCTGTTGAAATTAGATGTCAGTGTTACTTTCATTTTGGCCTCATTTGGACGGTAATTTATCCATTGCACCCTGTAGATCTTTTAAAATGAGATGTCAGTGTTATTTTCATTTTGGCCTCAATTGGACGGCAATTTATCCATCGCACCCTGTAGATCTGTTAAAATGAGATGTCAGTGTTATTTTCATTTTGGCCTCAATTGGACGGCAATTTATCCATTGCACACTGTAGATCTGTTTAAATGAGATGTCAGTGTTATTGTCATTTTGTCCCCAATTGGATGGCAATTTATCCATTGCACCCTGTAGATCTGTTAAAATGAGATATCAGTGTTATTTTCATTTTGGTCTCAATTGGACGGCAATTTATCCATTGCACCCTGTAGATCTGTTGAAATGAGATGTCAGTGTTATTTTCATTTTGGCCTCATTTGGGCGGCAATTTATCCATTGCACCCTGTAGATCTTTTAAAATGAGATGTCAGTGTTATTTTCATTTTGGCCTCAATTGGACGGCAATTTATCCATTGCACCCTGTAGATCTGTTTAAATGAGATGTCAGTGTTATTTTCATTTTGGTATCAATTGGGTGGCAATTTATCCATCGCATCCTGTAGATCTGTTGAAATTAGATGTCAGTGTTATTTTCATTTTGGCCTCAATTGGACGGCAATTTATCCATTGCACACTGTAGATCTGTTTAAATGAGATGTCAGTGTTATTTTCATTTTGTCCCCAATTGGATGGCAATTTTTCCATTGCACCCTGTAGATCTGTTAATATGAGATGTCAGTGTTATTTTTCATTTTGGCCTGAATTGGACTGCAATTTATCCATTGCAACCTGTAGATCTGTTGAAATGAGATGTCTGTGTTATTTTCATTTTGGTCTCAATTGGACGGCAATTTATCCATTGCACCCTGTAGATCTGTTAAAATGAGATATCAGTGTTATTTTCATTTTGGTCTCAATTGGACGGCAATTTATCCATTGCACCCTGTAGATCTTTTGAAATGAGATGTCAGTGTTATTTTCATTTTGGCCTCATTTGGGCGGCAATTTATCCATTGCACCCTGTAGATCTTTTAAAATGAGATGTCAGTGTTATTTTCATTTTGGCCTCAATTGGACGGCAATTTATCCATTGCACACTGTAGATCTGTTTAAATGAGATGTCAGTGTTATTTTCATTTTGGTATCAATTGGGTGGCAATTTATCCATCGCACCCTGTAGATCTGTTGAAATTAGATGTCAGTGTTATTTTCCTTTTGGTCTCAATTGGACGGCAATTTATCCATTGCACCCTGTAGATCTGTTAAAATGAAATGTCAGTGTTATTATCATTTGGGCCTCAATTGGACGGCAATTTATCCATCGCACCCTGTAGATCTGTTAAAATGAGATGTCAGTGTTATTTTCATTTTGGCCTCAATTGGGTGGCAATTTATCCATTGCACCCTGTAGATCTTTTAAAATGACATGTCAGTGTTATTTTCATTTCGGCCTCAATTGGACGGCAATTTATCCATTGCACCCTGTAGATCTGTTGAAATGAGATGTCAGTGTTATTTTGGCCTCAATTGGACGGCAATTTAATCATTGCACCCTGTAGATCTGTTGAAATGAGTTGTCAGTGTTATTTTCATTTTGGCCTCAATTGGACGCCAATTTATCCATTGCACCCTGTAGATCTGTTAAAAGGAGATGTCAGTGTTATTTTCATTTTGGCCTCAATTGGACGGCAATTTATCCATTGCACACTGTAGATCTGTTTAAATGAGATGTCAGTGTTATTTTCATTTTGGTATCAATTGGGTGGCAATTTATCCATCGCACCCTGTAGATCTGTTGAAATTAGATGTCAGTGTTATTTTCATTTTGGTCTCAATTGGACGGCAATTTATCCATTGCACCCTGTAGATCTGTTAAAATTAAATGTCAGTGTTATTATCATTTGGGCCTCAATTGGACGGCAATTTATCCATCGCACCCTGTAGATCTGTTAAAATGAGATGTCAGTGTTATTTTCATTTTGGCCTCAATTGGGTGGCAATTTATCCATTGCACCCTGTAGATCTTTTAAAATGACATGTCAGTGTTATTTTCATTTCGGCCTCAATTGGACGGCAATTTATCCATTGCACCCTGTAGATCTGTTGAAATGAGATGTCAGTGTTATTTTGGCCTCAATTGGACGGCAATTTAATCATTGCACCCTGTAGATCTGTTGAAATTAGATGTCAGTGTTATTTTCATTTTGGCCTCAATTGGACGGCAATTTATCCATTGCACCCTGTAGATCTGTTGAAATGAGATGTCAGTGTTATTTTCATTTTGACCTCAATTGGACGGCAATTTATCCATTGCACCCTGTAGATCTGTTGAAATGAGATGTCAGTGTTATTTTCATTTTGGCCTCAATTGGACGGCAATTTATCCATTGCACCCTGTAGATCTGTTGAAATGAGATGTCAGTGTTATTTTCATTTTGGCCTCAATTGGACGGCACTTTATCCATTGCACCCTGTAGATCTGTTAAAATGAGATGTCAGTGTTATTTTCATTATGGCCTCAATTGGACGGCAATTTATCCATTGCACCCTGTAGATCTGTTGAAATGAGATGTCAGTGTTATTTTCATTTTGGTCTCAATTGGACGGCAATTTATCCACTGCACCCTGTAGATCTGTTGAAATGAGATGTCAGTGTTATTTTCATTTTGGTCTCAATTGGAGGGCAATTTATCCATTGCACCCTGTAGATCTGTTGAAATGAGATGTCAGTGTTATTTTCATTTTGGTCTCAATTGGACGACAATTTATCCATTGCACCCTGTAGATCTGTTGAAAAGAGATCTCAGTGTTATTTTCATTTTGGTCTCAATTGGACGGCAATTTATCCATTGCACCCTGTAGATCTGTTTAAATGAGATGTCAGTGTTATTTTCATTTTGGCCCCAATTGGACGGCAATTTATCCATTGCACCCTATAGATCTGTTAAAATGAGATGTCAGTGTTATTTTCATTTTGTCCCCAATTGGATGGCAATTTTTCCATTGCACCCTGTAGATCTGTTAATATGAGATGTCAGTGTTATTTTTCATTTTGGCCTGAATTGGACTGCAATTTATCCATTGCACCCTGTAGATCTGTTGAAATGAGATGTCTGTGTTATTTTCATTTTGGTCTCAATTGGACGGCAATTTATCCATTGCACCGTGTAGATCTGTTAAAATGAAATGTCAGTGTTATTATCATTTGGGCCTCAATTGGACGGCAATTTATCCATCGCACCCTGTAGATCTGTTAAAATGAGATGTCAGTGTTATTTTCATTTTGGCCTCAATTGGGTGGCAATTTATCCATTGCACCCTGTAGATCTTTTAAAATGACATGTCAGTGTTATTTTCATTTCGGCCTCAAATGGACGGCAATTTATCCATTGCACCCTGTAGATCTGTTGAAATGAGATGTCAGTGTTATTTTCATTTTGGTCTCAATTGGACGGCAATTTATCCATTGCACCCTGTAGATCTGTTAAAATGAAATGTCAGTGTTATTATCATTTGGGCCTCAATTGGACGGCAATTTATCCATCGCACCCTGTAGATCTGTTAAAATGAGATGTCAGTGTTATTTTCATTTTGGCCTCAATTGGGTGGCAATTTATCCATTGCACCCTGTAGATCTTTTAAAATGACATGTCAGTGTTATTTTCATTTCGGCCTCAATTGGACGGCAATTTATCCATTGCACCCTGTAGATCTGTTGAAATGAGATGTCAGTGTTATTTTGGCCTCAATTGGACGGCAATTTAATCATTGCACCCTGTAGATCTGTTGAAATGAGTTGTCAGTGTTATTTTCATTTTGGCCTCAATTGGACGCCAATTTATCCATTGCACCCTGTAGATCTGTTAAAAGGAGATGTCAGTGTTATTTTCATTTTGGCCTCAATTGGACGGCAATTTATCCATTGCACACTGTAGATCTGTTTAAATGAGATGTCAGTGTTATTTTCATTTTGTCCCCAATTGGATGGCAATTTTTCCATTGCACCCTGTAGATCTGTTAATATGAGATGTCAGTGTTATTTTTCATTTTGGCCTGAATTGGACTGCAATTTATCCATTGCAACCTGTAGATCTGTTGAAATGAGATGTCTGTGTTATTTTCATTTTGGTCTCAATTGGACGGCAATTTATCCATTGCACCCTGTAGATCTGTTAAAATGAGATATCAGTGTTATTTTCATTTTGGTCTCAATTGGACGGCAATTTATCCATTGCACCCTGTAGATCTGTTGAAATGAGATGTCAGTGTTATTTTCATTTTGGCCTCATTTGGGCGGCAATTTATCCATTGCACCCTGTAGATCTTTTAAAATGAGATGTCAGTGTTATTTTCATTTTGGCCTCAATTGGACGGCAATTTATCCATTGCACACTGTAGATCTGTTTAAATGAGATGTCAGTGTTATTTTCATTTTGGTATCAATTGGGTGGCAATTTATCCATCGCACCCTGTAGATCTGTTGAAATTAGATGTCAGTGTTATTTTCATTTTGGTCTCAATTGGACGGCAATTTATCCATTGCACCCTGTAGATCTGTTAAAATGAAATGTCAGTGTTATTATCATTTGGGCCTCAATTGGACGGCAATTTATCCATCGCACCCTGTAGATCTGTTAAAATGAGATGTCAGTGTTATTTTCATTTTGGCCTCAATTGGGTGGCAATTTATCCATTGCACCCTGTAGATCTTTTAAAATGACATGTCAGTGTTATTTTCATTTCGGCCTCAATTGGACGGCAATTTATCCATTGCACCCTGTAGATCTGTTGAAATGAGATGTCAGTGTTATTTTGGCCTCAATTGGACGGCAATTTAATCATTGCACCCTGTAGATCTGTTGAAATGAGTTGTCAGTGTTATTTTCATTTTGGCCTCAATTGGACGCCAATTTATCCATTGCACCCTGTAGATCTGTTAAAAGGAGATGTCAGTGTTATTTTCATTTTGGCCTCAATTGGACGGCAATTTATCCATTGCACACTGTAGATCTGTTTAAATGAGATGTCAGTGTTATTTTCATTTTGGTATCAATTGGGTGGCAATTTATCCATCGCACCCTGTAGATCTGTTGAAATTAGATGTCAGTGTTATTTTCATTTTGGTCTCAATTGGACGGCAATTTATCCATTGCACCCTGTAGATCTGTTAAAATGAAATGTCAGTGTTATTATCATTTGGGCCTCAATTGGACGGCAATTTATCCATCGCACCCTGTAGATCTGTTAAAATGAGATGTCAGTGTTATTTTCATTTTGGCCTCAATTGGGTGGCAATTTATCCATTGCACCCTGTAGATCTTTTAAAATGACATGTCAGTGTTATTTTCATTTCGGCCTCAATTGGACGGCAATTTATCCATTGCACCCTGTAGATCTGTTGAAATGAGATGTCAGTGTTATTTTGGCCTCAATTGGACGGCAATTTAATCATTGCACCCTGTAGATCTGTTGAAATTAGATGTCAGTGTTATTTTCATTTTGGCCTCAATTGGACGGCAATTTATCCATTGCACCCTGTAGATCTGTTGAAATGAGATGTCAGTGTTATTTTCATTTTGACCTCAATTGGACGGCAATTTATCCATTGCACCCTGTAGATCTGTTGAAATGAGATGTCAGTGTTATTTTCATTTTGGCCTCAATTGGACGGCAATTTATCCATTGCACCCTGTAGATCTGTTGAAATGAGATGTCAGTGTTATTTTCATTTTGGCCTCAATTGGACGGCAATTTATCCATTGCACCCTGTAGATCTGTTAAAATGAGATGTCAGTGTTATTTTCATTATGGCCTCAATTGGACGGCAATTTATCCATTGCACCCTGTAGATCTGTTGAAATGAGATGTCAGTGTTATTTTCATTTTGGTCTCAATTGGACGGCAATTTATCCACTGCACCCTGTAGATCTGTTGAAATGAGATGTCAGTGTTATTTTCATTTTGGTCTCAATTGGAGGGCAATTTATCCATTGCACCCTGTAGATCTGTTGAAATGAGATGTCAGTGTTATTTTCATTTTGGTCTCAATTGGACGACAATTTATCCATTGCACCCTGTAGATCTGTTGAAAAGAGATCTCAGTGTTATTTTCATTTTGGTCTCAATTGGACGGCAATTTATCCTTTGCACCCTGTAGATCTGTTTAAATGAGATGTCAGTGTTATTTTCATTTTGGCCCCAATTGGACGGCAATTTATCCATTGCACCCTATAGATCTGTTAAAATGAGATGTCAGTGTTATTTTCATTTTGTCCCCAATTGGATGGCAATTTTTCCATTGCACCCTGTAGATCTGTTAATATGAGATGTCAGTGTTATTTTTCATTTTGGCTTGAATTGGACTGCAATTTATCCATTGCACCCTGTAGATCTGTTGAAATGAGATGTCTGTGTTATTTTCATTTTGGTCTCAATTGGACGGCAATTTATCCATTGCACCGTGTAGATCTGTTAAAATGAAATGTCAGTGTTATTATCATTTGGGCCTCAATTGGACGGCAATTTATCCATCGCACCCTGTAGATCTGTTAAAATGAGATGTCAGTGTTATTTTCATTTTGGCCTCAATTGGGTGGCAATTTATCCATTGCACCCTGTAGATCTTTTAAAATGACATGTCAGTGTTATTTTCATTTCGGCCTCAAATGGACGGCAATTTATCCATTGCACCCTGTAGATCTGTTGAAATGAGATGTCAGTGTTATTTTCATTTTGGTCTCAATTGGACGGCAATTTATCCATTGCACCCTGTAGATCTGTTAAAATGAAATGTCAGTGTTATTATCATTTGGGCCTCAATTGGACGGCAATTTATCCATCGCACCCTGTAGATCTGTTAAAATGAGATGTCAGTGTTATTTTCATTTTGGCCTCAATTGGGTGGCAATTTATCCATTGCACCCTGTAGATCTTTTAAAATGACATGTCAGTGTTATTTTCATTTCGGCCTCAATTGGACGGCAATTTATCCATTGCACCCTGTAGATCTGTTGAAATGAGATGTCAGTGTTATTTTGGCCTCAATTGGACGGCAATTTAATCATTGCACCCTGTAGATCTGTTGAAATGAGTTGTCAGTGTTATTTTCATTTTGGCCTCAATTGGACGCCAATTTATCCATTGCACCCTGTAGATCTGTTAAAAGGAGATGTCAGTGTTATTTTCATTTTGGCCTCAATTGGACGGCAATTTATCCATTGCACACTGTAGATCTGTTTAAATGAGATGTCAGTGTTATTTTCATTTTGTCCCCAATTGGATGGCAATTTTTCCATTGCACCCTGTAGATCTGTTAATATGAGATGTCAGTGTTATTTTTCATTTTGGCCTGAATTGGACTGCAATTTATCCATTGCAACCTGTAGATCTGTTGAAATGAGATGTCTGTGTTATTTTCATTTTGGTCTCAATTGGACGGCAATTTATCCATTGCACCCTGTAGATCTGTTAAAATGAGATATCAGTGTTATTTTCATTTTGGTCTCAATTGGACGGCAATTTATCCATTGCACCCTGTAGATCTGTTGAAATGAGATGTCAGTGTTATTTTCATTTTGGCCTCATTTGGGCGGCAATTTATCCATTGCACCCTGTAGATCTTTTAAAATGAGATGTCAGTGTTATTTTCATTTTGGCCTCAATTGGACGGCAATTTATCCATTGCACACTGTAGATCTGTTTAAATGAGATGTCAGTGTTATTTTCATTTTGGTATCAATTGGGTGGCAATTTATCCATCGCACCCTGTAGATCTGTTGAAATTAGATGTCAGTGTTATTTTCATTTTGGTCTCAATTGGACGGCAATTTATCCATTGCACCCTGTAGATCTGTTAAAATGAAATGTCAGTGTTATTATCATTTGGGCCTCAATTGGACGGCAATTTATCCATCGCACCCTGTAGATCTGTTAAAATGAGATGTCAGTGTTATTTTCATTTTGGCCTCAATTGGGTGGCAATTTATCCATTGCACCCTGTAGATCTTTTAAAATGACATGTCAGTGTTATTTTCATTTCGGCCTCAATTGGACGGCAATTTATCCATTGCACCCTGTAGATCTGTTGAAATGAGATGTCAGTGTTATTTTGGCCTCAATTGGACGGCAATTTAATCATTGCACCCTGTAGATCTGTTGAAATGAGTTGTCAGTGTTATTTTCATTTTGGCCTCAATTGGACGCCAATTTATCCATTGCACCCTGTAGATCTGTTAAAAGGAGATGTCAGTGTTATTTTCATTTTGGCCTCAATTGGACGGCAATTTATCCATTGCACACTGTAGATCTGTTTAAATGAGATGTCAGTGTTATTTTCATTTTGGTATCAATTGGGTGGCAATTTATCCATCGCACCCTGTAGATCTGTTGAAATTAGATGTCAGTGTTATTTTCATTTTGGTCTCAATTGGACGGCAATTTATCCATTGCACCCTGTAGATCTGTTAAAATGAAATGTCAGTGTTATTATCATTTGGGCCTCAATTGGACGGCAATTTATCCATTGCACACTGTAGATCTGTTTAAATGAGATGTCAGTTTTATTTTCATTTTGTCCCCAATTGGATGGCAATTTTTCCATTGCACCCTGTAGATCTGTTAATATGAGATGTCAGTGTTATTTTTCATTTTGGCCTGAATTGGACTGCAATTTATCCATTGCAACCTGTAGATCTGTTGAAATGAGATGTCTGTGTTATTTTCATTTTGGTCTCAATTGGACGGCAATTTATCCATTGCACCCTGTAGATCTGTTAAAATGAGATATCAGTGTTATTTTCATTTTGGTCTCAATTGGACGGCAATTTATCCATTGCACCCTGTAGATCTGTTGAAATGAGATGTCAGTGTTATTTTCATTTTGGCCTCACTTGGGCGGCAATTTATCCATTGCACCCTGTAGATCTGTTGAAATGAGATGTCAGTGTTATTTTCATTTTGGCCTCAATTGGACGGCAATTTATCCATTGCACCCTGTAGATCTGTTGAAATGAGATGTCAGTGTTATTTTCATTTTGGCCTCAATTGGACGGCAATTTATCCATTGCACCATGTAGATGTGTTAAAATGAGACGTCAGTGTTATTTTCATTTTGGCTTCAATTGGACGGCAATTTATCCATTGCACCATGTAGATCTGTTAAATGAGATGTCAGTGTTATTTTCATTTTGGCCTCAATTGGACGGCAATTTATCCATTGCACCCTGTAGATCTGTTGAAATGAGATGTCAGTGTTATTTTCATTTTGGCCTCAATTGGACGGCAATTTATCCATTGCACCCTGTAGATCTGTTAAAATGAGATGTCAGTGTTATTTTCATTATGGCCTCAATTGGACGGCAATTTATCCATTGCACCCTGTAGATCTGTTGAAATGAGATGTCAGTGTTATTTTCATTTTGGTCTCAATTGGACGGCAATTTATCCACTGCACCCTGTAGATCTGTTGAAATGAGATGTCAGTGTTATTTTCATTTTGGTCTCAATTGGAGGGCAATTTATCCATTGCACCCTGTAGATCTGTTGAAATGAGATGTCAGTGTTATTTTCATTTTGGTCTCAATTGGACGACAATTTATCCATTGCACCCTGTAGATCTGTTGAAAAGAGATCTCAGTGTTATTTTCATTTTGGTCTCAATTGGACGGCAATTTATCCATTGCACCCTGTAGATCTGTTTAAATGAGATGTCAGTGTTATTTTCATTTTGGCCCCAATTGGACGGCAATTTATCCATTGCACCCTATAGATCTGTTAAAATGAGATGTCAGTGTTATTTTCATTTTGTCCCCAATTGGATGGCAATTTTTCCATTGCACCCTGTAGATCTGTTAATATGAGATGTCAGTGTTATTTTTCATTTTGGCCTGAATTGGACTGCAATTTATCCATTGCACCCTGTAGATCTGTTGAAATGAGATGTCTGTGTTATTTTCATTTTGGTCTCAATTGGACGGCAATTTATCCATTGCACCGTGTAGATCTGTTAAAATGAAATGTCAGTGTTATTATCATTTGGGCCTCAATTGGACGGCAATTTATCCATCGCACCCTGTAGATCTGTTAAAATGAGATGTCAGTGTTATTTTCATTTTGGCCTCAATTGGGTGGCAATTTATCCATTGCACCCTGTAGATCTTTTAAAATGACATGTCAGTGTTATTTTCATTTCGGCCTCAAATGGACGGCAATTTATCCATTGCACCCTGTAGATCTGTTGAAATGAGATGTCAGTGTTATTTTCATTTTGGCCTCAATTGGACGGCAATTTATCCATTGCACCCTGTAGATCTGTTGAAATGAGATGTCAGTGTTATTTTCATTTTGGCCTCAATTGGACGGCAATTTATCCATTGCACCCTGTAGATCTGTTAAAATGAGATGTAAGTGTTATTTTCATTTTGGCCTCATTTGGGCGGCAATTTATCCATTGCACCATGTAGATCTGTTAAATGAGATGTCAGTGTTATTTTCATTTTGGCCTCAATTGGACGGCAATTTATCCATTGCACCCTGTAGATCTGTTGAAATGAGATGTCAGTGTTATTTTGGCCTCAATTGGACGGCAATTTAATCATTGCACCCTGTAGATCTGTTGAAATGAGATGTCAGTGTTATTTTCATTTTGGCCTCAATTGGACGGCAATTTATCCATTGCACCCTGTAGATCTGTTGAAATTAGATGTCAGTGTTATTTTCATTTTGGCCTCAATTGGACGGCAATTTATCCATTGCACCCTGTAGATCTGTTGAAATGAGATGTCAGTGTTATTTTCATTTTGACCTCAATTGGACGGCAATTTATCCATTGCACCCTGTAGATCTGTTGAAATGAGATGTCAGTGTTATTTTCATTTTGGCCTCAATTGGACAGCAATTTATCCATTGCACCCTGTAGATCTGTTGAAATGAGATGTCAGTGTTATTTTCATTTTGGCCTCAATTGGACGGCAATTCATCCATTGCACCCTGTAGATCTGTTGAAATGAGATGTCAGTGTTATTTTCATTTTGGCCTCAATTGGACGGCAATTTATCCATTGCACCATGTAGATCTGTTAAAATGAGATGTCAGTGTTATTTTCATTTTGGCCTCAATTGGACGGCAATTTATCCATTGCACCCTGTAGATCTGTTAAAATGAGATGTCAGTGTTATTTTCATTATGGCCTCAATTGGACGGCAATTTATCCATTGCACCCTGTAGATCTGTTGAAATGAGATGTCAGTGTTATTTTCATTTTGGTCTCAATTGGACGGCAATTTATCCATTGCACCCTGTAGATCTGTTGAAATGAGATGTCAGTGTTATTTTCATTTTGGTCTCAATTGGAGGGCAATTTATCCATTGCACCCTGTAGATCTGTTGAAATGAGATGTCAGTGTTATTTTCATTTTGGTCTCAATTGGACGACAATTTATCCATTGCACCCTGTAGATCTGTTGAAAAGAGATCTCAGTGTTATTTTCATTTTGGTCTCAATTGGACGGCAATTTATCCATTGCACCCTGTAGATCTGTTTAAATGAGATGTCAGTGTTATTTTCATTTTGGCCCCAATTGGACGGCAATTTATCCATTGCACCCTATAGATCTGTTAAAATGAGATGTCAGTGTTATTTTCATTTTGTCCCCAATTGGATGGCAATTTTTCCATTGCACCCTGTAGATCTGTTAATATGAGATGTCAGTGTTATTTTTCATTTTGGCCTGAATTGGACTGCAATTTATCCATTGCACCCTGTAGATCTGTTGAAATGAGATGTCTGTGTTATTTTCATTTTGGTCTCAATTGGACGGCAATTTATCCATTGCACCGTGTAGATCTGTTAAAATGAAATGTCAGTGTTATTATCATTTGGGCCTCAATTGGACGGCAATTTATCCATCGCACCCTGTAGATCTGTTAAAATGAGATGTCAGTGTTATTTTCATTTTGGCCTCAATTGGGTGGCAATTTATCCATTGCACCCTGTAGATCTTTTAAAATGACATGTCAGTGTTATTTTCATTTCGGCCTCAAATGGACGGCAATTTATCCATTGCACCCTGTAGATCTGTTGAAATGAGATGTCAGTGTTATTTTCATTTTGGCCTCAATTGGACGGCAATTTATCCATTGCACCCTGTAGATCTGTTGAAATGAGATGTCAGTGTTATTTTCATTTTGGCCTCAATTGGACGGCAATTTATCCATTGCACCCTGTAGATCTGTTAAAATGAGATGTCAGTGTTATTTTCATTTTGGCCTCAATTGGACGGCAATTTATCCATTGCACCATGTAGATCTGTTAAATGAGATGTCAGTGTTATTTTCATTTTGGCCTCAATTGGACGGCAATTTATCCATTGCACCCTGTAGATCTGTTGAAATGAGATGTCAGTGTTATTTTGGCCTCAATTGGACGGCAATTTAATCATTGCACCCTGTAGATCTGTTGAAATGAGATGTCAGTGTTATTTTCATTTTGGCCTCAATTGGACGGCAATTTATCCATTGCACCCTGTAGATCTGTTGAAATTAGATGTCAGTGTTATTTTCATTTTGGCCTCAATTGGACGGCAATTTATCCATTGCACCCTGTAGATCTGTTGAAATGATATGTCAGTGTTATTTTCATTTTGACCTCAATTGGACGGCTATTTATCCATTGCACCCTGTAGATCTGTTGAAATGAGATGTCAGTGTTATTTTCATTTTGGCCTCAATTGGACGGCAATTTATCCATTGCACCCTGTAGATCTGTTGAAATTAGATGTCAGTGTTATTTTCATTTTGGCCTCAATTGGACGGCAATTTATCCATTGCACCCTGTAGATCTGTTGAAATGAGATGTCAGTGTTATTTTCATTTTGACCTCAATTGGACGGCTATTTATCCATTGCACCCTGTAGATCTGTTGAAATGAGATGTCAGTGTTATTTTCATTTTGGCCTCAATTGGACGGCAATTTATCCATTGCACCCTGTAGATCTGTTGAAATGAGATGTCAGTGTTATTTTCATTTTGGCCTCAATTGGACGGCAATTCATCCATTGCACCCTGTAGATCTGTTGAAATGAGATGTCAGTGTTATTTTCATTTTGGCCTCAATTGGACGGCAATTTATCCATTGCACCCTGTAGATCTGTTAAAATGAGATGTCAGTGTTATTTTCATTTTGGCCTCAATTGGACGGCAATTTATCCATTGCACCCTGTAGATCTGTTGAAATGAGATGTCAGTGTTATTTTCATTTTGGTCTCAATTGGACGGCAATTTATCCATTGCACCCTGTAGATCTGTTGAAATGAGATGTCAGTGTTATTTTCATTTTGGTCTCAATTGGAGGGCAATTTATCCATTGCACCCTGTAGATCTGTTTAAATGAGATGTCAGTGTTATTTTCATTTTGGTCTCAATTGGACGACAATTTATCCATTGCACCCTGTAGATCTGTTGAAAAGAGATCTCCGTGTTATTTTCATTTTGGTCTCAATTGGACGGCAATTTATCCATTGCACACTGTAGATCTGTTTAAATGAGATGTCAGTGTTATTTTCATTTTGGCCCCAATTGGACGGCAATTTATCCATTGCACCCTATAGATCTGTTAAAATGAGATGTCAGTGTTATTTTCATTTTGGCCTCAATTGGACGGCAATTTATCCATTGCACCCTGTAGATTTGTTAAAATGAGATGTCAGTGTTATTTTCATTTTGGCCTCAATTGTATCGCAATTTGTCCATTGCAACCTGTAGATCTGTTAAAATGAGATGTCAGTTTTATTTTCATTTTGGCCTCAGTTGTACGCCAATTTATCCATTGCACCCTGTAGTTCTGTTAAAATGAGATGTCAGTATTATTTTTATTTTGGCCTCAGGTGGACGGCAATTTATCCATTGCACACTGTAGATCTGTTTAAATGAGATGTCAGTCTTATTTTCATTTTGGCCCCAATTGGATGGCAATTTTTCCATTGCACCCTGTAGATCTGTTAATATGAGATGTCAGTGTTATTTTCATTTTGGCCTCAATTGGACGGCAATTTATCCATTGCACCCTGTAGATCTGTTGAAATGAGATGTCAGTGTTATTTTCATTTTGGTCTCAATTGGACGGCAATTTATCCATTGCACCCTGTAGATCTGTTAAAATGAGATATCAGTGTTATTTTCATTTTGGTCTCAATTGGACGGCAATTTATCCATTGCACCCTGTAGATCTGTTGAAATGAGATGTCAGTGTTATTTTCATTTTGGCCTCATTTGGACGGTAATTTATCCATTGCACCCTGTAGATCTTTTAAAATGAGATGTCAGTGTTATTTTCATTTTGGTCTCAATTGGACGGCAATTTATCCATTGCACCCTGTAGATCTGTTTAAATGAGATGTCAGTGTTATTTTCATTTTAGCCTCAATTGGACGGCAATTTATCCATTGCACCCTGTAGATCTGTTGAAATGAGATGTCAGTTTTATTTTCATTTTGGTATCAATTGGGTGGCAATTTATCCATCGCACCCTGTAGATATGTTGAAATTAGATGTCAGTGTTACTTTCATTTTGGTCTCAATTGGACGGCAATTCATCCATTGCACCCTGTAGAACTGTTAAAATGAAATGTCAGTGTTATTATCATTTGGGCCTCAATTGGACGGCAATTTATCCATCGCACCCTGTAGATCTGTTAAAATGAGATGTCAGTGTTATTTTCATTTTGTCACCAATTGGATGGCAATTTTTCCATTGCACCCTGTAGATCTGTTAATATGAGATGTCAGTGTTATTTTTCATTTTGGCCTGAATTGGACTGCAATTTATCCATTGAACCCTGTAGATCTGTTGAAATGAGATGTCTGTGTTATTTTCTTTTTGGTCTCAATTGGACGGCAATTTATCCATTGCACCCTGTAGATCTGTTGAAATGAGATGTCAGTGTTATTTTCATTTTGGCCTCAATTGGACGGCAATTTATCCATTGCACCCTGTAGATCTGTTAAAATGAGATGTCAGTGTTATTTTCATTTTGGCCTCAATTGGGTGGCAATTTATCCATTGCACCCTGTAGATCTTTTAAAATGACATGTCAGTGTTATTTTCATTTCGGCCTCAAATGGACGGCAATTTATCCATTGCACCCTGTAGATCTGTTGAAATGAGATGTCAGTGTTATTTTCATTTTGGCCTCAATTGGACGGCAATTTATCCATTGCACCCTGTAGATCTGTTGAAATGAGATGTCAGTGTTATTTTCATTTTGGCCTCAATTGGACGGCAATTTATCCATTGCACCATGTAGATGTGTTAAAATGAGACGTCAGTGTTATTTTCATTTTGGCTTCAATTGGACGGCAATTTATCCATTGCACCATGTAGATCTGTTAAATGAGATGTCAGTGTTATTTTCATTTTGACCTCAATTGGACGGCAATTTATCCATTGCATCCTGTAGATCTGTTGAAATGAGATGTCAGTGTTATTTTGGCCTCAATTGGACGGCAATTTAATCATTGCACCCTGTAGATCTGTTGAAATGAGATGTCAGTGTTATTTTTATTTTGGCCTCAATTGGACGGCAATTTATCCATTGTACCCTGTAGATCTGTTGAAATGAGATGTCAGTGTTATTTTCATTTTGGCCTCAATTGGACGGCAATTTATCCATTGCACCCTGTAGATCTGTTGAATGAGATGTCAGTGTTATTTTCATTTTGGCCTCAATTGGACGGCAATTTATCCATTGCACCCTGTAGATCTGTTAAAATGAGATGTCAGTGTTATTTTCATTTTGACCTCAATTGGACGGCAATTTATCCATTGCACCCTGTAGATCTGTTGAAATGAGATGTCAGTGTTATTTTCATTTTGGCCTCAATTGGACGGCAATTTATCCATTGCAACCTGCAGATCTGCTGAAATGAGATGTCAGTGTTATTTTCATTTTGGCCTCATTTGGACGGTAATTTATCCATTGCACCCTGTAGATCTTTTAAAATGAGATGTCAGTGTTATATTCATTTTAGCCTCAATTGGACGGCAATTTATCCATTGCACCCTGTAGATCTGTTGAAATGAGATGTCAGTGTTATTTTCATTTTGGTATCAATTGGGTGGCAATTTATCCATCGCACCCTGTAGATCTGTTGAAATTAGATGTCAGTGTTACTTTCATTTTGGTCTCAATTGGACGGCAATTCATCCATTGCACCCTGTAGATCTGTTAAAATGAAATGTCAGTGTTATTATCATTTGGGCCTCAATTGGACGGCAATTTATCCATCGCACCCTGTAGATCTGTTAAAATGAGATGTCAGTGTTATTTTCATTTTGGCCTCAATTGGACGGCAATTTATCCATTGCACACTGTAGATCTGTTAAAATGAGATGTCAGTGTTATTTTCATTTTGTCCCCAATTGGATGGCAATTTTTCCATTGCACCCTGTAGATCTGTTAATATGAGATGTCAGTGTTATTTTTCATTTTGGCCTGAATTGGACTGCAATTTATCCATTGCACCCTGTAGATCTGTTGAAATGAGATGTCTGTGTTATTTTCATTTTGGTCTCAATTGGACGGCAATTTATCCATTGCACCCTGTAGATCTGTTGAAATGAGATGTCAGTGTTATTTTCATTTTGGTATCAAATGGGTGGCAATTTATCCATCGCACCCTGTAGATCTGTTGAAATTAGATGTCAGTGTTATTTTCATTTTGGTCTCAATTGGACGGCAATTTATCCATTGCACCCTGTAGATCTGTTAAAATGAAATGTCAGTGTTATTATCATTTGGGCCTCAATTGGACGGCAATTTATCCATCGCACCCTGTAGATCTGTTAAAATGAGATGTCAGTGTTATTTTCATTTTGGCCTCAATTGGGTGGCAATTTATCCATTGCACCCTGTAGATCTTTTAAAATGACATGTCAGTGTTATTTTCATTTTGGTATCAATTGGGTGGCAATTTATCCATCGCACCCTGTAGATCTGTTGAAATTAGATGTCAGTGTTATTTTCATTTTGGTCTCAATTGGACGGCAATTTATCCATTGCACCCTGTAGATCTGTTAAAATGAAATGTCAGAGTTATTATCATTTGGGCCTCAATTGGACGGCAATTTATCCATCGCACCCTGTAGATCTGTTAAAATGAGATGTCAGTGTTATTTTCATTTTGGCCTCAATTGGGTGGCAATTTATCCATTGCACCCTGTAGATCTTTTAAAATGACATGTCAGTGTTATTTTCATTTCGGCCTCAAATGGACGGCAATTTATTCATTGCACCCTGTAGATCTGTTGAAATGAGATGTCAGTGTTATTTTCATTTTGGCCTCAATTGGACGGCAATTTATCCATTGCACCCTGTAGATCTGTTGAAATGAGATGTCAGTGTTATTTTCATTTTGGCCTCAATTGGACGGCAATTTATCCATTGCACCATGTAGATGTGTTAAAATGAGATGTCAGTGTTATTTTCATTTTGGCTTCAATTGGACGGCAATTTATCCATTGCACCATGTAGATCTGTTAAATGAGATGTCGGTGTTATTTTCATTTTGGCCTCAATTGACGGCAATTTATCCATTGCACCCTGTAGATCTGTTGAAATGAGATGTCAGTGTTATTTTCATTTTGGCCTCAATTGGACGGCAATTTATCCATTGCACCCTGTAGATCTGTTGAAATGAGATGTCAATGTTATTTTCATTTTGGCCTATATTGGACGGCAATTTATCCATTGCACCCTGTAGATCTGTTAAAATGAGATGTCAGTGTTATTTTCATTTTGGCCTCAATTGGACGGCAATTTATCCATTGCTCCCTGTAGATCTGTTAAAATGAGATGCCAGTGTTATTTTTTTTTTTGGCCTCAATTGGACGGCAATTTATCCATTGCACCATGTAGATCTGTTAAATGAGATGTCAGTGTTATTTTCATTTTGGCCTCAATTGGACGGCAAATTATGCATCGCACCCTGTAGATCTGTTAAAATGACAGGTCAGTGTTATTTTCATTTCGGCCTCAATTGGACGGCAAATTATGCATCGCACCCTGTAGATCTGTTAAAATGACATGTCAGTGTTATTTTCATTTCGGCCTCAATTGGACGGCAATTTATCCATTGCACCCTGTAGATCTTTTAAAATGACATGTCAGTGTTATTTTCATTTCGGCCTCAATTGGACGGGAATTTATCCATTGCACCCTGTAGATCTGTTGAAATGAGATGTCAGTGTTATTTTTATTTTGGCCTCAATTGGACGGCAATTTATCCATGGCACCATGTAGATCTGTTAAAATGAGATGTCAGTGTTATTTTCATTTTGGCCTCAATTGGATGGCAATTTATCCATTGCACCATGTAGATCTGTTAAATGAGATGTCAGTGTTATTTTCATTTTGGCCTCAATTGGACGGCAATTTATCCATTGCACCCTGTAGATCTGTTGAAATGAGATGTCAGTGTTATTTTTATTTTGGCCTCAATTGGACGGCAATTTATCCATTGTACCCTGTAGATCTGTTGAAATGAGATGTCAGTGTTATTTTCATTTTGGCCTCAATTGGACGGCAATTTATCCATTGCACCCTGTAGATCTGTTGAATGAGATGTCAGTGTTATTTTCATTTTGGCCTCAATTGGACGGCAATTTATCCATTGCACCATGTAGATCTGTTAAAATGAGATGTCAGTGTTATTTTCATTTTGGCCTCAATTGGACGGCAATTTATCCATTGCACCCTGTAGATCTGTTAAAATGAGATGTCAGTGTTATTTTCATTTTGACCTCAATTGGACGGCAATTTATCCATTGCACCCTGTAGATCTGTTGAAATGAGATGTCAGTGTTATTTTCATTTTGGCCTCAATTGGACGGCAATTTATCCATTGCACCCTGTAGATCTGTTGAAATGAGATGTCAGTGTTATTTTCATTTTGGCCTCAATTGGACGGCAATTTATCCATTGCACCCTGTAGATCTGTTGAAATGAGATATCAGTGTTATTTTCATTTTGGCCTCATTTGGACGGTAATTTATCCATTGCACCCTGTAGATCTTTTAAAATGAGATGTCAGTGTTATTTTCATTTTGGCCTCAATTGGACGGCAATTTATCCATTGCACCCTGTAGATCTGTTTAAATGAGATGTCAGTGTTATTTTCATTTTAGCCTCAATTGGACGGCAATTTATCCATTGCACCCTGTAGATCTGTTGAAATGAGATGTCAGTGTTATTTTCATTTTGGTATCAATTGGGTGGCAATTTATCCATCGCACCCTGTAGATCTGTTGAAATTAGATGTCATGTTACTTTCATTTTGGTCTCAATTGGACGGCAATTCATCCATTGCACCCTGTAGATCTGTTAAAATGAAATGTCAGTGTTATTATCATTTGGGCCTCAATTGGACGGCAATTTATCCATCGCACCCTGTAGATCTGTTAAAATGAGATGTCAGTGTTATTTTCATTTTGGCCTCAATTGGACGGCAATTTATCCATTGCACACTGTAGATCTGTTAAAATGAGATGTCAGTGTTATTTTCATTTTGTCCCCAATTGGATGGCAATTTTTCCATTGCACCCTGTAGATCTGTTAATATGAGAGGTCAGTGTTATTTTTCATTTTGGCCTGAATTGGACTGCAATTTATCCATTGCACCCTGTAGATCTGTTGAAATGAGATGTCTGTGTTATTTTCATTTTGGTCTCAATTGGACGGCAATTTATCCATTGCACCCTGTAGATCTGTTGAAATGAGATGTCAGTGTTATTTTCATTTTGGTATCAATTGGGTGGCAATTTATCCATCGCACCCTGTAGATCTGTTGAAATTAGATGTCAGTGTTATTTTCATTTTGGTCTCAATTGGACGGCAATTTATCCATTGCACCCTGTAGATCTGTTAAAATGAAATGTCAGTGTTATTATCATTTGGGCATCAATTGGACGGCAATTTATCCATCGCACCCTGTAGATCTGTTAAAATGAGATGTCAGTGTTATTTTCATTTTGGCCTCAATTGGGTGGCAATTTATCCATTGCACCCTGTAGATCTTTTAAAATGACATGTCAGTGTTATTTTCATTTCGGCCTCAAATGGACGGCAATTTATCCATTGCACCCTGTAGATCTGTTGAAATGAGATGTCAGTGTTATTTTCATTTTGGCCTCAATTGGACGGCAATTTATCCATTGCACCCTGTAGATCTGTTGAAATGAGATGTCAGTGTTATTTTCATTTTGGCCTCAATTGGACGGCAATTTATCCATTGCACCATGTAGATGTGTTAAAATGAGATGTCAGTGTTATTTTCATTTTGGCTTCAATTGGACGGCAATTTATCCATTGCACCATGTAGATCTGTTAAATGAGATGTCAGTGTTATTTTCATTTTGGCCTCAATTGGACGGCAATTTATCCATTGCACCCTGTAGATCTGTTGAAATGAGATGTCAGTGTTATTTTCATTTTGGCCTCAATTGGACGGCAATTTATCCATTGCACCATGTAGATGTGTTAAAATGAGATGTCAGTGTTATTTTCATTTTGGCTTCAATTGGACGGCAATTTATCCATTGCACCATGTAGATCTGTTAAATGAGATGTCAGTGTTATTTTCATTTTGGCCTCAATTGGACGGCAATTTAATCATTGCACCCTGTAGATCTGTTGAAATGAGATGTCAGTGTTATTTTCATTTTGGCCTCAATTGGACGGCAATTTATCCATTGCACCCTGTAGATCTGTTGAAATGAGATGTCAGTGTTATTTTCATTTTGGCCTCAATTGCACGGCAATTTATCCATTGCACCCTGTAGATCTGTTGAAATGAGATGTCAGTGTTATTTTCATTTTGGCCTCAATTGGACGGCAATTTATCCATTGCACCCTGTAGATCTGTTGAAATGAGATGTCAGTGTTATTTTCATTTTGGCCTATATTGGACGGCAATTTATCCATTGCACCCTGTAGATCTGTTAAAATGAGATGTCAGTGTTATTTTCATTTTGGCCTCAATTGGACGGCAATTTATCCATTGCTCCCTGTAGATCTGTTAAAATGAGATGCCAGTGTTATTTTTTTTTTTTTGGCCTCAATTGGACGGCAATTTATCCATTGTACCATGTAGATCTGTTAAATGAGATGTCAGTGTTATTTTCATTTTGGCCTCAATTGGACGGCTAATTATGCATCGCGCCCTGTAGATCTGTTAAAATGACATGTCAGTGTTATTTTCATTTCGGCCTCAATTGGACGGCAAATTATGCATCGCACCCTGTAGATCTGTTAAAATGACATGTCAGTGTTATTTTCATTTCGGCCTCAATTGGACGGCAATTTATCCATTGCACCCTGTAGATCTTTTAAAATGACATGTCAGTGTTATTTTCATTTCGGCCTCAATTGGACGGGAATTTATCCATTGCACCCTGTAGATCTGTTGAAATGAGATGTCAGTGTTATTTTTATTTTGGCCTCAATTGGACGGCAATTTATCCATGGCACCATGTAGATCTGTTAAAATGAGATGTCAGTGTTATTTTCATTTTGGCCTCAATTGGATGGCAATTTATCCATTGCACCATGTAGATCTGTTAAATGAGATGTCAGTGTTATTTTCATTTTGGCCTCAATTGGACGGCAATTTATCCATTGCACCCTGTAGATCTGTTGAAATGAGATGTCAGTGTTATTTTTATTTTGGCCTCAATTGGACGGCAATTTATCCATTGTACCCTGTAGATCTGTTGAAATGAGATGTCAGTGTTATTTTCATTTTGGCCTCAATTGGACGGCAATTTATCCATTGCACCCTGTAGATCTGTTGAATGAGATGTCAGTGTTATTTTCATTTTGGCCTCAATTGGACGGCAATTTGTCCATTGCACCCTGTAGATCTGTTAAAATGAGATGTCAGTGTTATTTTCATTTTGACCTCAATTGGACGGCAATTTATCCATTGCACCCTGTAGATCTGTTGAAATGAGATGTCAGTGTTATTTTCATTTTGGCCTCAATTGGACGGCAATTTATCCATTGCACCCTGTAGATCTGTTGAAATGAGATGTCAGTGTTATTTTCATTTTGGCCTCAATTGGACGGCAATTTATCCATTGCACCCTGTAGATCTGTTGAAATGAGATATCAGTGTTATTTTCATTTTGGCCTCATTTGGACGGTAATTTATCCATTGCACCCTGTAGATCTTTTAAAATGAGATGTCAGTGTTATTTTCATTTTGGCCTCAATTGGACGGCAATTTATCCATTGCACCCTGTAGATCTGTTTAAATGAGATGTCAGTGTTATTTTCATTTTAGCCTCAATTGGACGGCAATTTATCCATTGCACCCTGTAGATCTGTTGAAATGAGATGTCAGTGTTATTTTCATTTTGGTATCAATTGGGTGGCAATTTATCCATCGCACCCTGTAGATCTGTTGAAATTAGATGTCATGTTACTTTCATTTTGGTCTCCATTGGACGGCAATTCATCCATTGCACCCTGTAGATCTGTTAAAATGAAATGTCAGTGTTATTTTCATTTTGGCCTCAATTGGACGGCAATTTATCCATTGCACACTGTAGATCTGTTAAAATGAGATGTCAGTGTTATTTTCATTTTGGCCTCAATTGGACGGCAATTTATCCATTGCACACTGTAGATCTGTTAAAATGAGATGTCAGTGTTATTTTCATTTTGTCCCCAATTGGATGGCAATTTTTCCATTGCACCCTGTAGATCTGTTAATATGAGATGTCAGTGTTATTTTTCATTTTGGCCTGAATTGGACTGCAATTTATCCGTTGCACCCTGTAGATCTGTTGAAATGAGATGTCTGTGTTATTTTCATTTTGGTCTCAATTGGACGGCAATTTATCCATTGCACCCTGTAGATCTGTTGAAATGAGATGTCAGTGTTATTTTCATTTTGGTATCAATTGGGTGGCAATTTATCCATCGCACCCTGTAGATCTGTTGAAATTAGATGTCAGTGTTATTTTCATTTTGGTCTCAATTGGACGGCAATTTATCCATTGCACCCTGTAGATCTGTTAAAATGAAATGTCAGTGTTATTATCATTTGGGCCTCAATTGGACGGCAATTTATCCATCGCACCCTGTAGATCTGTTAAAATGAGATGTCAGTGTTATTTTCATTTTGGCCTAAATTGGGTGGCAATTTATCCATTGCACCCTGTAGATCTGTTAAAATGAGATGTCAGTGTTATTTTCATTTTGACCTCAATTGGACGGCAATTTATCCATTGCACCCTGTAGATCTGTTGAAATGAGATGTCAGTGTTATTTTCATTTTGGCCTCAATTGGACGGCAATTTATCCATTGCACCCTGTAGATCTGTTGAAATGAGATGTCAGTGTTATTTTCATTTTGGCCTCAATTGGACGGCAATTTATCCATTGCACCCTGTAGATCTGTTGAAATGAGATGTCAGTGTTATTTTCATTTTGGCCTCAATTGGGCGGCAATTTATCCATTGCACCCTGTAGATCTGTTGAAATGAGATGTCAGTGTTATTTTCATTTTGGCCTCAATTGGACGGCAATTTATCCATTGCACCCTGTAGATCTGTTGAAATGAGATGTCAGTGTTATTTTGGCCTCAATTGGACGGCAATTTAATCATTGCACCCTGTAGATCTGTTGAAATGAGATGTCAGTGTTATTTTCATTTTGGCCTCAATTGGACGGCAATTTATCCATTGCACCCTGTAGATCTGTTGAAATGAGATGTCAGTGTTATTTTCATTTTGGCCTCAATTGCACGGCAATTTATCCATTGCACCCTGTAGATCTGTTGAAATGAGATGTCAGTGTTATTTTCATTTTGGCCTCAATTGGGCGGCAATTTATCCATTGCACCCTGTAGATCTGTTGAAATGAGATGTCAGTGTTATTTTCATTTTGGCCTCAATTGGACGGCAATTTATCCATTGCACCCTGTAGATCTGTTGAAATGAGATGTCAGTGTTATTTTCATTTTGGCCTCAATTGGACGGCAATTTAATCATTGCACCCTGTAGATCTGTTGAAATGAGATGTCAGTGTTATTTTCATTTTGGCCTCAATTGGACGGCAATTTATCCATTGCACCCTGTAGATCTGTTGAAATGAGATGTCAGTGTTATTTTCATTTTGGCCTCAATTGGACGGCAATTTATCCATTGCACCCTGTAGATCTGTTGAAATGAGATGTCAGTGTTATTTTCATTTTGGCCTCAATTGGACGGCAATTTATCCATTGCACCCTGTAGATCTGTTGAAATGAGATGTCAGTGTTATTTTCATTTTGGCCTCAATTGGGCGGCAATTTATCCATTGCACCCTGTAGATCTGTTGAAATGAGATGTCAGTGTTATTTTGGCCTCAATTGGACGGCAATTTAATCATTGCACCCTGTAGATCTGTTGAAATGAGATGTCAGTGTTATTTTCATTTTGGCCTCAATTGGACGGCAATTTATCCATTGCACCCTGTAGATCTGTTGAAATGAGATGTCAGTGTTATTTTCATTTTGGCCTCAATTGGACGGCAATTTATCCATTGCACCCTGTAGATCTGTTGAAATGAGATGTCAGTGTTATTTTCATTTTGGCCTCAATTGGACGGCAATTTATCCATTGCACCCTGTAGATCTGTTGAAATGAGATTTCAGTGTTATTTTCATTTTGGCCTCAATTGGGCGGCAATTTATCCATTGCACCCTGTAGATCTGTTGAAATGAGATGTCAGTGTTATTTTCATTTTGGCCTCAATTGGACGGAAATTTATCCATTGCACCCTGTAGATCTGTTGAAATGAGATGTCAGTGTTATTTTGGCCTCAATTGGACGGCAATTTAATCATTGCACCCTGTAGATCTGTTGAAATGAGATGTCAGTGTTATTTTCATTTTGGCCTCAATTGGACGGCAATTTATCCATTGCACCCTGTAGATCTGTTGAAATGAGATGTCAGTGTTATTTTCATTTTGGCCTCAATTGCACGGCAATTTATCCATTGCACCCTGTAGATCTGTTGAAATGAGATGTCAGTGTTATTTTCATTTTGACCTCAAATGGACGGCAATTTATCCATTGCACCCTGTAGATCTGTTGAAATGAGATGTCAGTGTTATTTTCATTTTGGCCTCAATTGGACGGCAATTTATCCATTGCACCCTGTAGATCTGTTGAAATGAGATGTCAGTGTTATTTTCATTTTGGCCTATATTGGACGGCAATTTATCCATTGCACCCTGTAGATCTGTTAAAATGAGATGTCAGTGTTATTTTCATTTTGGCCTCAATTGGACGGCAATTTATCCATTGCTCCCTGTAGATCTGTTAAAATGAGATGCCAGTGTTATTTTTTTTTTTGGCCTCAATTGGACGGCAATTTATCCATTGCACCATGTAGATCTGTTAAATGAGATGTCAGTGTTATTTTCATTTTGGCCTCAATTGGACGGCAATTTATCCATTGCACCCTGTAGATCTGTTGAAATGAGATGTCAGTGTTATTTTCATTTTGGCCTCAATTGGACGGCAATTTATCCATTGCACCCTGTAGATCTGTTAAAATGAGATGTCAGTGTTATTTTCATTTTGGCCTCAATTGGACGGCAATTTATCCATTGCACCCTGTAGATCTGTTAAAATGAGATATCAGTGTTATTTTCATTTCGGCCTCAATTGGACGGCAAATTATGCATCGCACCCTGTAGATCTGTTAAAATGACATGTCAGTGTTATTTTCATTTCGGCCTCAATTGGACGGCAATTTATCCATTGCACCCTGTAGATCTTTTAAAATGACATGTCAGTGTTATTTTCATTTCGGCCTCAATTGGACGGGAATTTATCCATTGCACCCTGTAGATCTGTTGAAATGAGATGTCAGTGTTATTTTTATTTTGGCCTCAATTGGACGGCAATTTATCCATGGCACCATGTAGATCTGTTAAAATGAGATGTCAGTGTTATTTTCATTTTGGCCTCAATTGGACGGCAATTTATCCATTGCACCCTGTAGATCTGTTGAAATGAGATGTCAGTGTTATTTTTATTTTGGCCTCAATTGGACGGCAATTTATCCATTGTACCCTGTAGATCTGTTGAAATGAGATGTCAGTGTTATTTTCATTTTGGCCTCAATTGGACGGCAATTTATCCATTGCACCCTGTAGATCTGTTGAAATGAGATGTCAGTGTTATTTTCATTTTGGCCTCAATTGGACGGCAATTTATCCATTGCACCATGTATATCTGTTAAAATGAGATATCAGTGTTATTTTCATTTTGGCCTCAATTGGACGGCAATTTATCCATTGCACCCTGTAGATCTGTTAAAATGAGATGTCAGTGTTATTTTCATTTTGACCTCAATTGGACGGCAATTTATCCATTGCACCCTGTAGATCTGTTGAAATGAGATGTCAGTGTTATTTTCATTTTGGCCTCAATTGGACGGCAATTTATCCATTGCACCCTGTAGATCTGTTGAAATGAGATGTCAGTGTTATTTTGGCCTCAATTGGACGGCAATTTAATCATTGCACCCTGTAGATCTGTTGAAATGAGATGTCAGTGTTATTTTCATTTTGGCCTCAATTGGACGGCAATTTATCCATTGCACCCTGTAGATCTGTTGAAATGAGATGTCAGTGTTATTTTCATTTTGGCCTCAATTACACGGCAATTTATCCATTGCACCCTGTAGATCTGTTGAAATGAGATGTCAGTGTTATTTTCATTTTGACCTCAAATGGACGGCAATTTATCCATTGCACCCTGTAGATCTGTTGAAATGAGATGTCAGTGTTATTTTCATTTTGGCCTCAATTGGACGGCAATTTATCCATTGCACCCTGTAGATCTGTTGAAATGAGATGTCAGTGTTATTTTCATTTTGGCCTCAATTGGACGGCAATTTATCCATTGCACCCTGTAGATCTGTTAAAATGAGATATCAGTGTTATTTTCATTTCGGCCTCAATTGGACGGCAAATTATGCATCGCACCCTGTAGATCTGTTAAAATGACATGTCAGTGTTATTTTCATTTCGGCCTCAATTGGACGGCAATTTATCCATTGCACCCTGTAGATCTTTTAAAATGACATGTCAGTGTTATTTTCATTTCGGCCTCAATTGGACGGGAATTTATCCATTGCACCCTGTAGATCTGTTGAAATGAGATGTCAGTGTTATTTTTATTTTGGCCTCAATTGGACGGCAATTTATCCATGGCACCATGTAGATCTGTTAAAATGAGATGTCAGTGTTATTTTCATTTTGGCCTCAATTGGACGGCAATTTATCCATTGCACCCTGTAGATCTGTTGAAATGAGATGTCAGTGTTATTTTTATTTTGGCCTCAATTGGACGGCAATTTATCCATTGTACCCTGTAGATCTGTTGAAATGAGATGTCAGTGTTATTTTCATTTTGGCCTCAATTGGACGGCAATTTATCCATTGCACCCTGTAGATCTGTTGAAATGAGATGTCAGTGTTATTTTCATTTTGGCCTCAATTGGACGGCAATTTATCCATTGCACCATGTATATCTGTTAAAATGAGATATCAGTGTTATTTTCATTTTGGCCTCAATTGGACGGCAATTTATCCATTGCACCCTGTAGATCTGTTAAAATGAGATGTCAGTGTTATTTTCATTTTGACCTCAATTGGACGGCAATTTATCCATTGCACCCTGTAGATCTGTTGAAATGAGATGTCAGTGTTATTTTCATTTTGGCCTCAATTGGACGGCAATTTATCCATTGCACCCTGTAGATCTGTTGAAATGAGATGTCAGTGTTATTTTGGCCTCAATTGGACGGCAATTTAATCATTGCACCCTGTAGATCTGTTGAAATGAGATGTCAGTGTTATTTTCATTTTGGCCTCAATTGGACGGCAATTTATCCATTGCACCCTGTAGATCTGTTGAAATGAGATGTCAGTGTTATTTTCATTTTGGCCTCAATTACACGGCAATTTATCCATTGCACCCTGTAGATCTGTTGAAATGAGATGTCAGTGTTATTTTCATTTTGACCTCAAATGGACGGCAATTTATCCATTGCACCCTGTAGATCTGTTGAAATGAGATGTCAGTGTTATTTTCATTTTGGCCTCAATTGGACGGCAATTTATCCATTGCACCCTGTAGATCTGTTGAAATGAGATGTCAGTGTTATTTTCATTTTGGCCTCAATTGGACGGCAATTTATCCATTGCACCCTGTAGATCTTTTGAAATGAGATGTCAGTGTTATTTTCATTTTGGCCTATATTGGACGGCAATTTATCCATTGCACCCTGTAGATCTGTTAAAATGAGATGTCAGTGTTATTTTCATTTTGGCCTCAATTGGACGGCAATTTATCCATTGCTCCCTGTAGATCTGTTAAAATGAGATGCCAGTGTTATTTTTTTTTTGGCCTCAATTGGACGGCAATTTATCCATTGCACCATGTAGATCTGTTAAATGAGATGTCAGTTTTATTTTCATTTTGGCCTCAATTGGACGGCAATTTATCCATTGCACCCTGTAGATCTGTTGAAATGAGATGTCAGTGTTATTTTCATTTTGGCCTCAATTGGACGGCAATTTATCCATTGCACCCTGTAGATCTGTTAAAATGAGATGTCAGTGTTATTTTCATTTTGGCCTCAATTGGACGGCAATTTATCCATTGCACCCTGTAGATCTGTTAAAATGAGATATCAGTGTTATTTTCATTTCGGCCTCAATTGGACGGCAAATTATGCATCGCACCCTGTAGATCTGTTAAAATGACATGTCAGTGTTATTTTCATTTCGGCCTCAATTGGACGGCAATTTATCCATTGCACCCTGTAGATCTTTTAAAATGACATGTCAGTGTCATTTTCATTTCGGCCTCAATTGGACGGGAATTTATCCATTGCACCCTGTAGATCTGTTGAAATGAGATGTCAGTGTTATTTTTATTTTGGCCTCAATTGGACTGCAATTTATCCATGGCACCATGTAGATCTGTTAAAATGAGATGTCAGTCTTATTTTCATTTTGGCCTCAATTGGACGGCAATTTATCCATTGCACCATGTAGATCTGTTAAATGAGATGTCAGTGTTATTTTCATTTTGGCCTCAATTGGACGGCAATTTATCCATTGCACCCTGTAGATCTGTTGAAATGAGATGTCAGTGTTATTTTTATTTTGGCCTCAATTGGACGGCAATTTATCCATTGTACCCTGTAGATCTGTTGAAATGAGATGTCAGTGTTATTTTCATTTTGGCCTCAATTGGACGGCAATTTATCCATTGCACCCTGTAGATCTGTTGAAATGAGATGTCAGTGTTATTTTCATTTTGGCCTCAATTGGACGGCAATTTATCCATTGCACCATGTAGATCTGTTAAAATGAGATGTCAGTGTTATTTTCATTTTGGCCTCAATTGGACGGCAATTTATCCATTGCACCCTGTAGATCTGTTAAAATGAGATGTCAGTGTTATTTTCATTTTGGCCTCAATTGGACGGCAATTTATCCATTGCACCCTGTAGATCTGTTGAAATGAGATGTCAGTGTTATTTTGGCCTCAATTGGACGGCAATTTAATCATTGCACCCTGTAGATCTGTTGAAATGAGATGTCAGTGTTATTTTCATTTTGGCCTCAATTGGACGGCATTTTATCCATTGCACCCTGTAGATCTGTTGAAATGAGATGTCAGTGTTATTTTGGCCTCAATTGGACGGCAATTTATCCATCGCACCCTGTAGATCTGTTGAAATGAGATGTCAGTGTTATTTTCATTTTGGCCTCAATTGGACGGCATTTTATCCATTGCACCCTGTAGATCTGTTGAAATGAGATGTCAGTGTTATTTTTATTTTGGCCTCAATTGGACGGCAATTTAATCATTGCACCCTGTAGATCTGTTAAAATGAGATGTCAGTGTTATTTTCATTTTGGCCTCAATTGGACGGCAATTTATCCATTGCACCCTGTAGATCTGTTGAAATGAGATGTCAGTGTTATTTTCATTTTGGCCTCAATTGGACGGCAATTTATCCATTGCACCCTGTAGATCTGTTAAAATGAGATGTCAGTGTTATTTTCATTTTGGCCTCAATTGGACGGCAATTTATCCATTGCACCCTGTAGATCTGTTAAAATGAGATATCAGTGTTATTTTCATTTCGGCCTCAATTGGACGGCAAATTATGCATCGCACCCTGTAGATCTGTTAAAATGACATGTCAGTGTTATTTTCATTTCGGCCTCAATTGGACGGCAATTTATCCATTGCACCCTGTAGATCTTTTAAAATGACATGTCAGTGTTATTTTCATTTCGGCCTCAATTGGACAGGAATTTATCCATTGCACCCTGTAGATATGTTGAAATGAGATGTCAGTGTTATTTTTATTTTGGCCTCAATTGGACTGCAATTTATCCATGGCACCATGTAGATCTGTTAAAATGAGATGTCAGTGTTATTTTCATTTTGGCCTCAATTGGACGGCAATTTATCCATTGCACCATGTAGATCTGTTAAATGAGATGTCAGTGTTATTTTCATTTTGGCCTCAATTGGACGGCAATTTATCCATTGCACCCTGTAGATCTGTTGAAATGAGATGTCAGTGTTATTTTTATTTTGGCCTCAATTGGACGGCAATTTATCCATTGTACCCTGTAGATCTGTTGAAATGAGATGTCAGTGTTATTTTCATTTTGGCCTCAATTGGACGGCAATTTATCCATTGCACCCTGTAGATCTGTTGAAATGAGATGTCAGTGTTATTTTCATTTTGGCCTCAATTGGACGGCAATTTATCCATTGCACCCTGTAGATCTGTTAAAATGAGATGTCAGTGTTATTTTCATTTTGGCCTCAATTGGACGGCAATTTATCCATTGCACCCTGTAGATCTGTTAAAATGAGATGTCAGTGTTATTTTCATTTTGACCTCAATTGGACGGCAATTTATCCATTGCACCCTGTAGATCTGTTGAAATGAGATGTCAGTGTTATTTTCATTTTGACCTCAATTGGACGGCAATTTATCCATTGCACCCTGTAGATCTGTTAAAATGAGATGTCAGTGTTATTTTCATTTTGGCCTCAATTGGACGGCAATTTATCCATTGCACCCTGTAGATCTGTTAAAATGAGATGTCAGTGTTATTTTCATTTTGGCCTCAATTGGACGGCAATTTATCCATTGCACCCTGTAGATCTGTTGAAATGAGATGTCAGTGTTATTTTCATTTTGGCCTCAATTGGACGGCAATTTATCCATTGCACCCTGTAGATCTGTTAAAATGAGATGTCAGTGTTATTTTCATTTTGGCCTCAATTGGACGGCAATTTATCCATTGCACCCTGTAGATCTGTTGAAATGAGATGTCAGTGTTATTTTCATTTTGGCCTCAATTGGACGGCAATTTATCCATTGTACCCTGTAGATCTGTTGAAATGAGATGTCAGTGTTATTTTCATTTTGGCCTCAATTGGACGGCAATTTATCCATTGTACCCTGTAGATCTGTTGAAATGAGATGTCAGTGTTATTTTCATTTTGGCCTCAATTGGACGGCAATTTATCCATTGCACCCTGTAGATCTGTTGAAATGAGATGTCAGTGTTATTTTCATTTTGGCCTCAATTGGACGGCAATTTATCCATTGTACCCTGTAGATCTGTTGAAATGAGATGTCAGTGTTATTTTCATTTTGGCCTCAATTGGACGGCAATTTATCCATTGCACCCTGTAGATCTGTTGAAATGAGATGTCAGTGTTATTTTCATTTTGGCCTCAATTGGACGGAAATTTATCCATTGCACCATGTAGATCTGTTGGAATGAGATGTCAGTGTTTTTTCATTTTGGCCTCAATTGGACGGCAATTTATCCATTGCACCCTGTAGATCTGTTAAAAGGAGATGTCAGTGTTATTTTCTTTTTGGCCTCAATTGGACGGCAATTTATCCATTGCACCCTGTAGATCTGTTGAAATGAGATGTCAGTGTTATTTTCCTTTTGGCCTCAATTGGACGGCAATTTATCCATTGCACCCTGTAGATCTGTTGAAATGAGATGTCAGTGTTTTTTCATTTTGGCCTCAATTGGACGGCAATTTATCCATTGCACCCTGTAGATCTGTTAAAAGGAGATGTCAGTGTTATTTTCTTTTTGGCCTCAATTGGACGGCAATTTATCCATTGCACCCTGTAGATCTGTTGAAATGAGATGTCAGTGTTATTTTCATTTTGGCCTCAATTGGACGGCAATTTATCCATTGCACGCTGTAGATCTGTTAAAATGAGATATCAGTGTTATTTTCATTTCGGCCTCAATTGGACGGCAAATTATGCATCGCACCCTGTAGATCTGTTAAAATGACATGTCAGTGTTATTTTCATTTCGGACTCAATTGGACGGCAATTTATCCATTGCACCCTGTAGATCTTTTAAAATGACATGTCAGTGTTATTTTCATTTCGGCCTCAATTGGACGGGAATTTATCCATTGCACCCTGTAGATCTGTTGAAATGAGATGTCAGTGTTATTTTTATTTTGGCCTCAATTGGACGGCAATTTATCCATGGCACCATGTAGATCTGTTAAAATGAGATGTCAGTGTTATTTTCATTTTGGCCTCAATTGGACAGCAATTTATCCATTGAACCATGTAGATGTGTTAAAATGAGATGTCAGTGTTATTTTCATTTTGGCCTCAATTGGACGGCAATTTATCCATTGCACCCTGTAGATCTGTTGAAATGAGATGTCAGTGTTATTTTCATTTTGGCCTCAATTGGACGGCAATTTATCCATGGCACCATGTAGATCTGTTAAAATGAGATGTCAGTGTTATTTTCATTTTGGCCTCAATTGGACGGCAATTTATCCATTGCACCCTGTAGATCTGTTGAAATGAGATGTCAGTGTTATTTTTATTTTGGCCTCAATTGGACGGCAATTTATCCATTGCACCCTGTAGATCTGTTGAAATGAGATGTCAGTGTTATTTTCATTTTGGCCTCAATTGGACGGCAATTTATCCATTGCACCCTGTAGATCTGTTGAAATGAGATGTCAGTGTTATTTTCATTTTGGCCTCAATTGGACGGCAATTTATCCATTGCACCCTGTAGATCTGTTGAAATGAGATGTCAGTGTTATTTTCATTTTGGCCTCAATTGGACGGAAATTTATCCATTGCACCCTGTAGATCTGTTGAAATGAGATGTCAGTGTTTTTTCATTTTGGCCTGAATTGGACGGCAATTTATCCATTGCACCCTGTAGATCTGTTAAAAGGAGATGTCAGTGTTATTTTCTTTTTGGCCTCAATTGGACGGCAATTTATCCATTGCACCCTGTAGATCTGTTGAAATGAGATGTCAGTGTTATTTTCATTTTGGCCTCAATTG
Organism: Acanthosepion lycidas; assembly: GCA_963932145.1. NCBI lineage: Eukaryota > Metazoa > Mollusca > Cephalopoda > Sepiida > Sepiidae > Acanthosepion > Acanthosepion lycidas. Next base: position 23,720,610 of record OZ010613.1, read on the forward strand.
GACGGCAATTTATCCATTGCACACTGTAGATCTGTTGAAATGAGATGTCAGTGTTATTTTCATTTTGGCCTCAATTGGACGGCAATTTATCCATTGCACCCTGTAGATCTGTTAAAATGAGATGTCAGTGTTATTTTCATTTTGGCCTCAATTGGACGGCAATTTATCCATTGCACCCTGTAGATCTGTTGAAATGAGATGTCAGTGTTATTTTCATTTTGGCCTCAATTGGACGGAAATTTATCCATTGCACCCTGTAGATCTGTTGAAATGAGATGTCAGTGTTTTTTCATTTTGGCCTCAATTGGACGGCAATTTATCCATTGCACCCTGTAGATCTGTTAAAAGGAGATGTCAGTGTTATTTTCTTTTTGGCCTCAATTGGACGGCAATTTATCCATTGCACCCTGTAGATCTGTTGAAATGAGATGTCAGTGTTATTTTCATTTTGGCCTCAATTGGACGGCAATTTATCCATTGCACCCTGTAGATCTGTTGAAATGAGATGTCAGTGTTATTTTCATTTTGGCCTCAATTGGACGGCAATTTATCCATTGTACCCTGTAGATCTGTTGAAATGAGATGTCAGTGTTATTTTCATTTTTGCCTCAATTGGACGGCAATTTATCCATTGCACCCTGTAGATCTGTTGAAATGAGATGTCAGTGTTATTTTCATTTTGGCCTCAATTGGACGGCAATTTATCCATCGCACCCTGTAGATCTGTTAAAATGAGATGTCAGTGTTATTTTCATTTTTGCCTCAATTGGACGGCAATTTATCCATTGTACCCTGTAGATCTGTTGAAATGAGATGTCAGTGTTATTTTCATTTTGGCCTCAATTGGACGGCAATTTATCCATTGTACCCTGTAGATCTGTTGAAATGAGATGTCAGTGTTATTTTCATTTTGGCCTCAATTGGACGGCAATTTATCCATTGCACCCTGTAGATCTGTTGAAATGAGATGCCAGTGTTATTTTCATTTTGGCCTCAATTGGACGGAAATTTATCCATTGCACCCTGTAGATCTGTTGGAATGAGATGTCAGTGTTATTTTCATTTTGGCCTCAATTGGACGGAAATTTATCCATTGCACCCTGTAGATCTGTTGGAATGAGATGTCAGTGTTTTTTCATTTTGGCCTCAATTGGACGGCAATTTATCCATTGCACCCTGTAGATCTGTTAAAAGGAGATGTCAGTGTTATTTTCTTTTTGGCCTCAATTGGACGGCAATTTATCCATTGCACCCTGTAGATGTGTTGAAATGAGATGTCAGTGTTATTTTCATTTTGGCTTCAATTGGACGGCAATTTATCCATTGCACCCTGTAGATCTGTTGAAATTAGATGTCAGTGTTATTTTCATTTTGGCCTCATTTGGACGGCAATTTATCCATTGCACCATGTAGATCTGTTAAATGAGATGTCAGTGTTATTTTCATTTTGGCCTCAATTGGACGGCAATTT